>CM068386.1:21328242-21658242 GCA_034770075.1 Aralia elata
GTTATTCAGAGTTTTATTAAATGTTATTGGTCAATTCAATTATATCCTGGTCAATTCAATTAAATATATTAAATGTTAAAGTTTATTTTAATACATTTTATTTTATTTAAAGTTAAACTTGATTTTGAAAATAATAAATATAATAATTAGAAATACTTTTAAATTAATATTAATATTCATAACTATAATGACTAAAATCAAATGAATTCATATCAATTAAATTAATATTTAATTCTTCTGGACAACTCATTTTTATTTCCCAATCCCTTAGCAATCCAATATCTATCCCTTTCCCATTTTCCATGGATTTCGTTTCCCTACCCCTTTTCCCTTTCCCATGCATGCTCAGGTGTCCCTTTTTTGGAGAAAAGAAAATTAAATTGTTATGTTTGAATTTTTATTATTTGTTAAAATAAAAAAAGTATTGAATTCAAGTTGTTGAAATGTTTTTTTTTACTCAAATATTTATATATATTATTTTTTTTGAATTATTTAGAGTCGAGATTTATTATTGACCAGATAATTTATAAGCACTTTTTTTTAATACTTTTATGTCGCCCTAGACTTATTGTAAACTTAAACTTCTTCCGTTTAAGAATCAGAAATATAAAATACTTACATGAAAATTTATTTTCTTTTTTGTTTATTTTTATCTTTAATATTAATTGAAAATATAAAAAATAGTAATATGATATTAATTAATTAATTAGTTAAAAATAATAATAACAAAGCAGGATTATGACATGCGAATGAAGTATGAACCTCCTTTTTATGGAGCATTTGACAAAAAATGCATATCACTGTCCACTCATTAATCTTTCCAGGGTGGTGAGTGATGGATACTATTATTATTAATTCTTCTTAATTATTATTCCCTCCGTTCTACAAGTAAAGATAAAATTTGACTTTTGAGATCAATTACTATAATTCTACAATATTCAATATTAAATAATCAATATTAAATACGCGATGTACAATATTAAATATGAAATTGTACTGTTGTCCCTCGAGATGATCCATGTATGCCTCCCAATGGGCGATGTACTCTCGTCTCAAGGTCATACAATCATCGACGTCAAATCGATGTTCTTTGACCTTTCTAAGGTCGTCGTGATTTTCGACCGGGGAGGGTATACCTTGCAGGAACCCATACTGTCTCATCACCAGATCTGACATTTGGTATTCTACTATATCAAAGTGGATTAGGGGGACTTTACCCAATCTTAACAACCTACCTTCAAAATTTAAATCATTCATATTTTCATCCCACCTCATGTAAGGGCGTCAAACTACCTGTCATGAAGGTTGTACATCTAACTCCCCTCGGTAAAATGTCAGATCGTGATGGGGATTGTGTCGTCTATTAGGGTAACTGTCATCTCCTGAGTATGCCCATGCTATGACCATAGGTAACCATAACTCTGATTGTGGCCAAGGGTTTGGACTTCCAACTTTTAAACGCTCATAGGCCCAAATTTGTAAAAGTGTGACACAACCATTAATATATTTCACTCATTTCCTAGAGGCAGTATATAAAGACCTATACAAATACTTTAACACAGCCGCACCCTAAGAATACTGTACACAATCTTCAGCTTTGGCAATAAAATACATATATTTTGGGTGAACAATATTCTTAGACCTAGTAGGGAACAATATTGCCCCACATAGCTAAAGAATGTATGCATTTGTGTATCGACCCAAAATTTCATTACTTGCTCTAACAAGACAATTATTAAACTGTGTCTGCAGCCACACTAATGAAATGGAACCTCGTTTTTTTGATAGTTGGTATTCAGCAGCTATTTTAGTACCAAAATATTTTGTAAAATGAGCTAATGGGGTGTCAAATAGGGGACAAGTTAAGGGTTTGTCCACCACCGGCAACCCAAAAATGAAGTGGACATCCTTTAAGATTATTGTTATTTTCCCACAGTTTAGGTGAAAACTATTGGTCTTCGGCCGCCATCTCTCCACCAAGGCAGACACAAGACCAATTTCAGTTTGAGGTACAACTGCTGAATGTTTAAAAATCTCAAACCCACATTTAGCTAAAAGAGTTTTTTGGGCTTTTGTTAAGTTCCATTGATCATATTTTTTTTCAGTTAATTGACATGAGAGTAGTTTTTCCCTATCTTTCCCATCATATACGTCATCTGACATATGATTTTTTGGTCATAAAGCACACTTGGGTCAATTGGTCCATAATTCCAGTTGTCCATCTTTTACCTAAAAAAAACATAAAAAGTAAATAATAATAATAATAATAATAATAATAATAAAAGCAAATAAAAATAATAATAAAAAAAGTAAATAATGATAATAATAATAAAAATAAAGAAATTAATAATAATATTATTATTAATAAAATAAATAATAATAATAGTAATAAAAACGTAAATAATAATAAATAATAACAATAATAAAAAAAGGTAAATAATAATAGTAATAGAAAGTAAATAATAATAATAATAACAATAAAAGCAAATAATAATAAGTAAATAATTAAAATAATGAAATTAATAATAATAATAATAATAATAAAGTAAATGATAATAATAGTAATAAAAAATTAAATAATACTAAAAATAATAATAATAAAAAAGAAAATAATAGTAATAGTAATAGAAAGTAAATAATATTAATAATAATAAAAAATTAAATAATAATAATAGTAATAGAAAGAAAATAATAATAATAATAATAATAAAAGCAAATAAAAATAAAGAATTTAATAATAATAATAATAATAATAATAGTAGTAAGTAATAAAAAGTAAATAATAATAATAATAATAAAAGCAAATAATAAAAAATAAATAAATAATAATACTAACAACTAAATAATAATAATAATAAGTAAATAATATTAATAATAATAATGTAGAGTGGGGAAAATGTATATTTAACCCATAATTTAAATAATTTTATTTTACCAAATTTTCATAGTCATTATTACTTTTAATATATCATCACATGCATATATTGTCTTCAAAACATAATTCAGTAAGTTAACAACAATAAAACACTACTCCCTTCCAATTATGATGCATAACCATTTAACAATATATAAAGAAAAAATAATTTACAACATTAATATAATAACTAGTTCACCACATAATAATATATTTAGCTCACTAATTGTTTTTCAAATTTCACGTACATATATGTATACATAGACATGATTGTTAATTTTCTTTAAAAATACACATGAATACATTTTCCTAAAATAATTTTAAAAATTCACAATATTTATTTATTCTTAAAAAGAAAATAGGTAGAAGAAATCTTACAAAAATTTTACTTGATTTTTCTTGCTGAATTTGATAGGAAAATTGTTGCAGCTAGACATTTCTTTTTATTTCTCTATATTTTCTCTCTTGTTTGTTGGAGACAAATTCTTAAGGAGGTATAGCGGCAGGCGACTTAGGAAATGTTAAGGGAGGAGATATGTTGAGGGCATATGTTTTAACAGCTAATAAAGGAGGGATATGGGTATACATTAAGGGGATGGGTGGAGAAATAAGTGTTGTGCAGGTAGGGAACAAAATGTTCCAGCAGCAGGGAGGGAAGTCACCGAGGCAGTTAGGCAGGGTCACGTCAAGTCACTTGCACTGCTGCTACTGGAGGGGAATAAAGCAACAGTACTGCCGCTACAAGCTGTAGCGCCAGGAGTGAATGCAACATTCAAAGAGGGCGACAACAAATGGCAGGATTCAAAGAGGGCAAAAAAGTAAAACCGGTTGCCGCTAGAGTTAATGGAACTGTCGCTACCGTCCGTTTTATTAATTAAGGGTGTAGATTTAGGTTACTTGAATAGTTGATCTGGCAACCGGTTGCCACGAATTGTTACACACACACACACACACACACACACACATATATATATATATATATATATGTGTGTGTGTGTGTGTGTGTGTGTGTGTGTGTGTGTGTGTATATATATATATATATATATATATGGATACTTTTCTAAAAAATAAAATATATATGTCCTATTAAAAATAGAAACTTGCCCTCACAACATAAAATTTCTAGATCCGCCACTGGAAGTAGTGTTTAATGATATTTTTACCTACCTACCCTCATAGACAATTAAAAATTACATTTAATATCCATCTTTTTTTACTATTGTAAACAAATTTTGTTATGTACAAATTATTTTTTGATTTTTTTTCTTTAAAAAATTGGTCAATAACTAATTTAAAGAATGTTGTTGCAGTCTTTTATTTTGGTTTTATAGACTGATAGAATGTTATTAAAAAAATTAGTGTTTATTCCTAAAATTATTACTAATAGTTATACTCCATCAAATATTGTTCACAAATTTATATTTAATTTTTCTTAAATAACATTGTTTATTTATAATTACATAATAAATTTATTCATAATAGTACAGAGGGTTAAAATAGGGAAATACACGTATTCAGATGTTTTAGACAGACAGTTATCAAACACATCATTTCATTCTCTATTCAGAACTTTTACTTCATTCAGCTCATTCAGATTCTCTTATACATTCAGAACTTTTTATTCAGTTTTATTAACACCGCCTAAGTGTTTGTTTGGCAAGTTGTGTCATGGTGACACGAAACACTTTTAAAACACTTTTAAACTCGGGTTGGGTGACGGAAAAAAATATTCAATATAGTGAAATTAAATAGTCTTTAATTAGTCACATAATTATAAAACTCTTAAGAATATCAATGTCAAATGTAAAGTATTGTTTGCTGTGAGATCTATTTCTTTTTTTTTATCAATTGAAGGATAACTTAATTTGTACTTGGACGTTTGCCAAAAGTGTTTCATTCAAAAGCGCAAATTTTCTGCTTCAGTAAAAAGTGGTTTTGAACTTAAATATCTATCATTTAAAAGTGCTTTCGAAGAATTACCAAATATCAGAAAAAGTACTTCGATTTTTAACTTAAAAATATTTTTAGTCCACCAAAAAATTCCTCCAAATATACTAAGTAAGTAAGTATGGTGTTAATCACCACCTCTACCTAGGCCATGGGTACACATGGCTTAGTAGCATTGAATTAATTAGTGTTAGTGAGTGACGGTTGAAGTAATAAAACCTAGCCTTCAAATATAGGTGATATGTTGCTTTTACAAGTGAGACATGCATACGTAGTGAGCTCATTTATTTATATATAGGACCAACCCACACTTCTCCTACTTCCATGCAACCTTGCTACCTTTGTGTTTCTTAATTTCACTTACTCCTCCTCCTAATACTCTCCAATGGCTGAGTTCCATTTCTTCCATATCTTCATACTACTTTCTGTAAGTTCAAAAATACCATTTCTCTTGTTCTTCTCTAATTAATATTTCGTTCCAAAATTAGATACATTTTTTTTAATTTGTTCAAAAAATTAAAGATCAATTTTTATTTATAGACTGTAAACTGACATGAAATTCTTAACATGTCATTTCTTATATTCTAGAAGATTGAATATTATCATAAATATTATTTCTAACAACCGTTAACGTTATGTTTTAAAACATAAAAAATTTCTAAAAGTCGTCGTTATATAAATGTATCTTTAATTTTGGAAGGGGGGAATAATAATATTAGGGGTGTTTGTTTGTTTATCGCAAATTATATATGATGTGTTTTAATTTTATTTTATTTTTCAATTAACTTTTCTTAGGTAGTATTTGTGGCAAGTCATGCAACTCTACCATCTTCTGAGGATTACTGGAAATCTGTGTTGCCAAACACTCCCATTCCTAAAGCTGTCAGGGACCTTCTTCATTACTCAGGTTTAGTTTTCTTTTCATTGTAGCTTTATATATACATGAAATGGCATTCACAAATTTTTCACTTTTTATATCTAACATTTTTATTTATAAGAATAATATATAATCACCATAAACAATCACTGCACTTATGTTGGTTTGTGAGTTAAGGACGGCTAGAATATTTTATTTTAATATAATTCCTTATGTGGCCTTTACTATTTACGGAATTATTAGACTTACATATGCATTAATTTAATCACCTTATTTACAGGTTTGGTAATTATGTGGCCCATAAATATTATGACTAGTATTATTTTAGCATAATGGTCTTAGGGTTTTATAATTTTGATGGACGATTATAATCCTTAGTTATTCTATAAATAAAACACTTAGTGTTTGGTCCCAATTGTCGGCTCAGGACAATTGAGTTAAGGACTGTTAGAATATTCTATACACACCTACACATCTATCTTAAGATTGAGAAAGACAATTGAAGACTTTTCACCCTTAAGTTTAATAGATCATAATTTTACTGACAACCAAAAAGTCGACGTAAACATTCGTAATATATCATTTTTCATCACATATTTTGGAAAATATGGAAATTTAGACAATGAAAGTATTAGTGAATAAAGTACTCAATATTCTACAGGACTATAGGATTAAAACCAAAACTTGTAGATGACCATATTGTTAAAGAATAACAACACAATAAAAAATAAAAACAAAAAAAAATCGAAAGAAAAACAATCACACACGATACAAAAATTAATTGGTTTACCCAAAGTTTGGGCTAGTCCACGGCCAGTAACAAATTAGTCTCACTATATTTATAATTTCGTATAAAACACAATACAAGATCTCTTCCTTATATAATGCAATATAAGAAATTATTTTTGGGTAATTATTTTGCAATCACCTTTAAACCAAAGTCGGATTAGACTTCACCAATAACCCGTATAACTTTAGAGAAAAGGGCAATTAAAGACAATTTTAAGTAGTCATGCATAATAGTTGTACCTTCGACATTAATTATGAAACGTTTTATTAAGGGTAACATAGATATTTTACCATATAAGCGACGGCTTAAGATTTTTATTTCAAGTGATAGTAGTATAATATAACTTCCATTTTGTCATTGCAGAATGGACAGAAGACAAGAGCACTTCTGTCAATGTAGGTAAGGGTGACGTGAACGTGGACACGGGGAATGGGACACCGGAAGGAGGCGACGGCACCAAGGTGGACGTCGGAGGAGAAGGCGTCGGAGTTGACACCGGAAAGCCCGGAAAAGAAACCAATGTTGGGGTTGGCAAAGGAGGAGTATTTGTTAACACAGGCCACAAAGGAAAGCCTGTAATTGTTGGAGTACACCCAGGGCCAGACCCATTTAACTACTTATATGCCGCTAGTGAAAATCAACTCCATAATGACCCAAATGTAGCACTCTTTTTCCTGGAAAAAGACTTGCAACAAGGGGAGACTATGAACTTGCATTTCATCAAAAGCACAAAATCAGCTGATTTCTTGCCCCGCCAGGTTGCCGAGTCGATTCCTTTTTCATCCGACAGATTTTCTCACATTCTGAACAAATTTTCCGTAAACCCCAACTCCGTGGAAGCTGAAACTATGAAGGAAACGATCAAAGAATGCGAGGAACCTAGTATTAAAGGAGAGGAGAAATACTGCGCAACTTCTTTGGAGTCCATGGTAGATTTTAGTACCTCAAAATTGGGGAAAAAAGTTCAGGCAATCTCGACGGATGTTCAAAAAGAAACTGTACTACAGAAGTATAGGATTGTTGGTGTAAAAAAGATGGTGGCTGACAAATCTGTTGTGTGCCACAAGCAGAATTATGCGTACGCAGTGTTTTACTGCCACAAAACGGACACCATCAAGGCGTATTCAGCTTCATTGTCGGGCGCCGATGGGACAAAAGTTAAAGCGGTGGCGGTATGCCACACGGATACATCAGAATGGAATCCGAAACATTTGGCATTTCAAGTGCTCAAGGTTAAACCTGGAACTGTTCCGGTTTGCCATTTCCTTCCTGAGGATCATGTTGTTTGGGTTCCCTACTAGATCCTAATTTGCAGATATTGAAGTCTTTGTGCTTGTTAGTTTCAGTGTTTTTATGTGGTGTTATTTGGATGTAACAGAATACAGTGCTTGTGTAAACAATATCATGTACTATCCTATTTATGTACTATCTGCAGCCTTTTCATATAGGGTTATGCATTTATATCATAAAGCTTGAATTTTATAAGAATGATGCTTTTATTTGATAGTATGTAAAAATATTATTTGATATCTAAGGCTTTTTACCATTGATCTTGGTCCCTGAATAACCAAGGAAAGTGACTTGATCATAATCATTGAATATCAATGAATAAATTACAACTCAAATAAAATAAAAATTAAAAAAACATGTGCATGAAAATCAAATGAAACCATTACAAGGATCTTGCTCCCAATATGACCAAAATCGAGAAGAGAAAGCTCAACTGGAGACGGCTACTAAACACAAAATTCATGAATAAGACAACATTTACCCAGATTTCTACTCTTCCCAACCTTCAATAATGTCATTTTCAGTATAAGTGAACATCAGCACACAACATTTTCTACATTAAGTCTTTAAGTTATAGAACTTGATAAGCCTAGAAAAATAAACCACCTCCAAAACTACTCTTTTGGGTCATCTTCCATATGCTCTATTCACTACAATTCCTTGTGAGCAAACCCTCCTCTAAGACCTGCTGTTAGATTAGCACACCTGAAATCCCTTTTTCTTAATCATACGATAGTAACAATACGACCCACAATTATGACTCAAGTGTAACCTAGACAAAGAACAGAGCATCAATCTCTCCCGTCTTACTGACGTTACAGGTACCTAAATCTCACAAGAACCAACAAGTCATACAACAATAAACATAACAAGCCGCAGATGGACAGAAAAGATAATAAAGAACAAGAGCATCCAATTGTTAACTCGTTGTTTGGGTTAAACTGGCTTGCATAAATGATAAACTCTATTGAGAGCAACTGAGCAAAGAAGTAGAAATAACAAGTAACTATATTCCATTCTCAAAATACAGCAATAACTTTCAAAATTGCAAAAAGCAAAGATCTTGATTGATAATGGGGTAACACTCAGACTACAATTGTCCTTAGGAGCCTTATGATGCTGCGGCAGTTCCCTTGTTTCTTGGAGTTGCTTGAGTACCTAAGCAGACAAAAGGAAACAAACAACCAATTAAATTAAATTACAATCATATGCAACAGATACAAATAGCAAGCAAAGCAAAATGAATAATAGTTTACCTTCTCTGAAGTTGGTCTTGAACCTTCGGGGAACATGACGAAGGTACCTCATACGACCAGTTCCAGTGGTCTTCCTTCGGATAGCCTTCACACTCCAGTTATCTGAAACCAAAATCAACACAAGAAAAGAGATTAGCAAAAACAATCTACTTAATTTATTTTACTGAAACTGGGATATCAGTTGCATAAAAGCCTATAAACAGTTTCACAATGTAAAAGAATAAATTGACATTGCTGTCGTGATCCATAAAATTAAAAACACAAAAAAAAAAAACATTAGCAAAAATGGCAAAGATTAGGTGTATTAAGATACAACCATTCACCCCCCAATCTTCATCCCACCCCATTTTATCTAGCATGGAAAATACGGCAGAGTACTTGGGAAAAACAAAATCATTAAATAGCTTATTCGATATTTACCTTCCCTGTTAAGCATTGGTTTTTGTATGATAAAGTCCAGAATCCCTTTGTATAATATAGTCGATACTCAATATGTACAAAGGTGTATTGGTTGTTTATATGTGACAAGCATGTCGTAAATCCTAAAATGGGTGGGATGCAAATGGGATGGGCATAGAGGGTATCATTTTGTGGCTATACTTGTAGAACAAATGAAACAAATGAGATTACATGACGATGTTAGAAGTATACACTCAGAGATGGCTCAAACAGCAACGAAATAAAAGCCATAACTTAATGAACACTGTGACACTCTATGCTCCGATCCAGCTTAAAGCTTTTAATAAAACACAATACAATTGAAAATCCCTCCTATGACTACTAGAAAGATTACAAGTGATAATACTTAATTAGAAAACTAGATACAAAAACACCATGTTTGCTGAAATTAACAATAACACTAAAACCAAAATTGGAATTTTTGAACTCCCAGGCAGCATTTTTTATTTGGTTCAAGGAAGAAATATGAAAATTTTCAACCAAACATTACAATTCTTAAGAATTAAATATAAAGTTTGTTAGTACCCCCTTTTTTATGTTTTATAACTAAACAATCCTAAAAATGAAATTGAAGTAAACTGAGCAGATACGAAAATTAATACAAAGTATAATTGATTAATCCAATTAATCGTAAATGTGAGAAATATAGAGAGATTACATTTGCGAACACGGGCGGCCGGAAAGGCGCAAGCAGAGCAGCGACTCTTCTGGAGGTGGAAGCTCCGGCGGCCGCACCTCACACACAGTGTGTGTGTTTTGTTCCTCCTCTTTCCAAAGCTTCCTGTTCCTTTCCCAGCCTTTCCCTATAGAAATCACCATAAAACTAATTTTTTTTATAAAATTAAATCAAAATTCCTATATCATTACAACAACATCATCCTGTGTATACAGCGAAAACAGCATGGAACGTAAACAGCGTACCATTTTGTGAAATGGAGATGAAACTCAACACTAGCTCCGATTTGTTTTCGCAGAGAAATTGAATAATTGAAATCGTTATGGTATTTATATTTGGACTGAATTAGGGTTTCTCTGGGACTGGACCGGATCATCCGGGACACGGACTCCTATGTTTTTGGGTTTGGGTAGGCTTTTTGGGCCATTCGACCTAGCCCATTTTTTTATTGCAGCTTAAAGTATTGGTAAATAGTATGGTTCAATTCTTCCCTCCCTTTCTTTAAAAGACTCGTATGTATAAATTAAAGCCGTAAAATGAGTAAATAGTTCGGATTCGAATCGTACTCGTTCAATTAAAAGTTTGATTCGAGTTCGACTCGAAATACAAATAATTTAAATATGAGCAAATTTTAAAGTTTGATAAATTATTCGAACCTCCTCAAATTGTAATTTTCTATTGATACTCGGATCATATTCGTTCGAAAAGTTCAAACTGCTCGGACTCGATTCGAGATCGTGCTCAACTCAGTAGCTAAACAAGCCTCAATCAAACCTTATTTTATACTCGATAAATTTTGTGAACCAAATCTGAGCAACTCAATACTCGGCTTGACGCGATTCATTTACACCCTTAGATATAATTTACTCCCTCTATTTCACAACAATAAAAAAAAATTAAAAATAAATAGTTATTTATTTTCATAGTCAATTTACAAAATTTAAAATTCAAATTCTGAAATGCTAAAATTTAAATTTTATTTTATTTTATTTGATTTGAATTAATGTAATAGTTAATATTAGACACTACTTAATAAGTATTCCCTCTATCCCAAGATAAAAGTTTGATTTTTTGCGCATATTAAGAAAGATAATCAAATAACAAAATTATTCATATTTAAATTCTTATTTAATTGAATAATTTTCGGCACATGACTAGTAATACTCCATAAATATACATAGATAATAGAAATATGACGATTAATACTAAGGGTATTATAGGCAAATTATTGTAAAAAGTAAATTATTTAAGGTAATTAGATATTTAACTTAGGACTACCTAAAATAGTAATAAAGACTTTTATCCTAGGACAAAGGAAGTATTACTAAGTTAAAAAATATCATTTTAAATTTTAAGATTATTAATAAGGATCGAATTCAAATGTGACTCATTTTGTGGAAAAGTAAAATACAGTGACACTCCCTCTAGATAACTATAATAACACTCACCTCCCCTCTAATTTTTTAAATAACAGTTAGTATCCCTACAAGTTTTTAGTGTTGACTAAATAGATAAAGTTACATATTTACCCTTGTATGTTATCAAATTTTAATTCCTGGATTTTATATATATATATATATATATATGTTTAATTATTCTTTTTTAATACAATACATTTTAATTATAGTTTTATTTGTAATTAAGACTATCTCATTTAAATTGTTGGTAACTTATAAAAAAACTAATTTAGTTTAATTAACACATATTTTTGGATAAGTGATACAAATATTAAGAATTTTAAATTAAATTATTAATGAAACTGTTCTAATTACAGTGACTGAGTATGTTGATAGTTTTGTTTTTGGTGTTTAACAACAAAAATTATTATTTGAATTTTTAGTTTCATATTATGATTTTTATATGTTAAATTTTCTTGAGTATATATGTCAAACTTTGGGATGTTTATAATTTTGATTACATTTTTTAGTATATAATTGGTGTTGTTTTTGTACAATGTTGAATAAAAACATATATATAATAATATTTATTACTACCTCTATCTTGTAAAAAGATTTTTTTTAATATATTTTTTCTGTTTTTTGAGTAACAACATTTGTCATTTTTACTGTAAATAGTTATGCCTAAGTGTGACTTATGTTTAGTTTAATATTTGAGAAAAAATAATTACTATAGTTTTTAATACTTTTTTATATAAATAAAAAGATTCGTTCTGTAATAATAAGTTTGTTTTACGTAAATTTTAATATTTGAGAAAAATAATTATAATTTTTTTGCGTTAATTTATACTTTTTATAGGTATTAAAATTTTACTTTTAATTACAAAAAAAATATATTTGAATGTATATTACGTAAATTTTAATCTTTGATAATTTTAATTAGCAAAAAAGTTTATGACTTTATTTTCCTGATAAAATGAATATTTATTATTTTTTGACATTTATGTTATTTATTGCACAAGTTCATAATTTAATTAATTAGATCAAGTTAAGTAAAAATTATAATATTCAAATTTATATTTAGTGGATATATTAAACATTACAACTTGAAGAGTGTATTAGACTTATATTAAAAATATTTTCAAATATTAGTTGGTCAACTACACTAGGGGTGGTGAATGTTACATATTATAGACTAGAGGAATACTGATTGTTACTTGAGAAATTAGAGGGGTGGTGAGTGTTATTATGATTATCTACAGGGTTTGTCTGTAAGATCCTGACTTTATTAAATAAAAGTTTATTATTTTATTTATGATTATTTTTCTAAATAGTGAAGTGCTTAATTGATATAAATGATAATTAAGGTGGTTATTTACAAATTATCTGATAAACAGTATGTCGGAGAATATTCTTTCTGTCGGGAAATATTATTTCTGTTGGGGAATATTATATTCGGTACCGTACGACGACGCCGAAATAACAAAATATTAATGGGTCTCACAATGACAATATTGTCAACGATAGTGGGTCCTATTGTCGAATACTGAAAACAACAGTATTTTGTCAACAGTATTATCACCGGCAACTGTTGAAATACCTGGTAATAAAAAGAACAGTAAAACGCGTTATTCCACAGTAGTACGCGGTATTTCACAAGCACACGATGTTACACAATATTTTAAATTATTGATTCAATAATTGATAAAGTAGCAATTGCACAATATTTTGATTCAATAATTACAATAGCATCTGCATGGTACGTTTTAGTATTTGTCATGGCACTATAACTCATATTATTTGATATGATATTTTAGCATTATTGACGGATTAAAAGTAGAGTCTAACTTAGGAGTACCTAATTGAAATTGTGAAATTCACATGTTATGAACTATTGATTCACATGATGGAACTATTGGTTCACATGTGGGAACTATTAGGGGATGTTAGGCAAGATTGATAATACTTGAGGGATTATATTAAAAATAGAGGCAAAGATGGAGGTACTAAAGTTTAATAAGTCGAGCCCTTTTTGTGCAATTAATGAAACTTGGTTTTCCTATAAATAGGAAGGATTATCTTAAGAAATCTTCACACCTTCCTTACTTATACTTCCTCTCCCTGTCTAAATTTTTTGAGTTCTCTAAGTGTGCTAGGCTATTGTGAGTATTTGTGAGAATACTAGTATTGTATAAGTTAGAAAGCAACATCCAATCACTTATTAATGAAGGTGGAGGATATCATTTCTTTCATACTCTTATATAATATCATTTGCTTCCTTGTTCGTAAGTGATATTATACTCATAAAGGTTGTTATTCATTCTGTATTAATTTGTGGTCATAACCTGTCCGTGCGGATTGACGCATACCTGGTGAATATCCTTTTGTATTCATTCCTTATTACTCTGTGGGAATAACCTGTATGTACGGAGTGTCATACCTGGTGAATATCTTTCTGTATTCATTCCTTATTACTCTATGGGAATAACCTGTATGTACGGAGTGTCGTACCTGGTGAATATCCCTTTGCATTTGTTTCTTATTAATCTGTGGGTATAACCTGTCCGTGCGGATTGACGCATGCCTGGTGAATAACCCTTCGTATTCATTACTTATTAATCTTTTGTGAAAATAATCTGTCTACGCGGATTACCGCATGACGGGTGAAAATCTATTTGCAGTTTCATATATTCTGTTATACTCGTATAACGTATCATTTCTTTTGTACTATTTAAGGGATATCTTTTTCTTTTACATTTCTCCATTTATGATAAGAAATCTCTGTTTGTTTCCAAAACCTTATTTTTAAATGGTTAAAATCCCTGAAAATTTGTAGAATATCCTTAATAGTTTGTGTTTCATCTAATATCTTTTCACCTGAATCTTTCTATTTCGTTTGATACGATATAGTTGAATCGTGAATTTAATTCTTGAATTTGACTCTACAATTTGGTCATCATGTTGGCAATTTGGTCAACCTTCGACACTGGATAAATTAAACATTTATTCTTATTCTTGATCTCACTGTATTCATTTTATATCATTGTCATCATCCTCATATTTAAATTGCGGTGATAGTTCTCTTTGGCTCGTAGTGCAAAGATGAACTAGCGTGACATGATTTTGACCAAACTGTGTATTGGTATAATCATAACTTTTAGTGTTACAAACAAAGGCGTATGGTGAAAGCTCTCTTTGGCCCGTAGTACAAAGATGAACTGACGTTTGTAACTTTTAGTGTTACAAACAAAGGCGTATAGTGAAAGCTCTCTTTGGCCCGTAGTACAAAGATGAACTGGCGTTTGGCATGATCATGACTGGTGATGTTACAAATAAATATCTTTGTCACATAGTGCAAAGAGAGGTTGTTGAATATAAACTGTTGATTTGGATGTTCATAAACATGAACTGTTGATTGGTGTTACAGGGATAAAATATTGGTGGTAATCCTTTACCTTATAGAAGATGGTAGATATTATAATCTACTTGACTCTTCTAATGGATTGTTCGTTCTGCTGCAGTTGTTGTTATTGAACAATTATAATATTTTTAAATCTCTGATTTATTTCGGTTGAATGTTAAAGATAATTTTATTCTTCATTATCTTAGTCATGATATTTCTTATTGGGCTATGTGTGCTCACATTTTTTCTTTTTGTTTCATTGTTCTCTTCAGGAAAAGAGAGTGTAGCGGGGACTAGTCGGGGAATGGAGTGATGATCCGAGACAATAGAAGTATCTCAATACATTATTATTAGTGTGACAATAAGTGTATTGAGAATTTAAGATGTATTTGTATTGTGTTGTCGTATTTTGCACAACACTTATTAGTTGTAAATGAAAAAATTCGTATTTATATTTGTATTTTGTAGAATGTTATTAGCGACTCAAAATGGGTTGTATGGGCCTATTTTGGGTGCGTCACATTGTGAGTGCATTTTACTCTTTGTGAAATGAAAGAAATAATAAATTTAAAAATATTATGTCATTATATACTATCATTAATAAAAATGACTCGTTTTTTTACACCAAAATCGTAATTGTGTAAAACAATTGTATCCTTTCATGCTTCTGTTTTTTGTCTACTTTTTAACCATCTAAATACAATAAAAAATATCTTTAAAATTATAAATATTTACGAGACACTAATCACAATATGACGACTCGATATATATAAGGGCACTCGATATTTTTCAAACCTAACCTTGAAACTACCCAATCAAAACATCTTATATGTTTTAGGATTATTTGCATATCCAATAATACGAGGCCACATTTTCTTTAATCCCTATTACAAAAATTTTGATGTTTGTATCTTATTTTCACTTCTTTCCTTGGGCTCTTCATGTTCTTAAAGTCCCTAGCAACTTACCATGCGATTACCTCTAATAACTTTTTACTAACTCGTAGTTTAATCCATCTTTACAAAACTAGTTAGTGTAAAAGCCACCACCATTTTTGACTACTTTGGATGGTTTTGCTCACAAGCACGACTAGTGAATAGAGTTCTTGAATTCCTTTCTATTTTCTGCATTTCGTACGTTTAAATTTAACAGGGTTCCTATTATATTCAAGTAAAATATGCCAACACCAACACCAACACCTACACCTTTTTATCAAATGCATCAAGTTTGGCCCCAGAAGAAACAAGAGAAATGACTTGATCATAATCATTGAATATCAATGGGTAGTAACATTACAATTTAAGATCAAAAATATCCAAGGCAATCAAATGAAACCATAACAAGGAGCTTGCTCGTGAGCAAAACCACCAATAAGACCTACAGCTCTTGTATTTTACTCATTCCGTTCTTTTTTACTTGTCGTTTTTTTTATAAAAAAAAAAAGAGCACAAAGATTAAGAAATGCAATTAATGCTTTGTACAAGTGACCAAAATAGTTATGAAATTTTAATACTATCCTTCTAAAATTCATTGAAAAAGATGAAAAAAAAACAAATTGATATTTAATATAGGGATAATATGAGAAATTAAGTCTTTTTTTAAATCTACAAACGACAAGTAAAAAAGACAAAGGAAGTACTATTTTGACTTTGTAAGCTCACCTGCAGAACTAATAAAGCAGACCTGATACATTTTTTCTTAACAATTTGAAAGTAACAAAACAATTCACAATTACGACAAACAATGCAACCCAGACAAGCTAATAATAAAGTATATAATGTAAAGGGCCAAAACAAAACATCACTCCCCCCCAGCTTACAGACACATTACTTGTAACTAAATTTCATTAGAACCAGCAAGTCATACAACTGAGCAAAGAAGTAGAAATAATAAGCAACTATATTCCATACTCAAAGTACAAAAATAACCTTCAAAATTCCAAAAGGCAAAGGCCTTAATTAATATCAGGTAACACCCAACAAACAAAATGTCTAAAGTCATTTTTCAGACTACAATTGTCCTTTGAAATTTAAGCTGTTGCTGCAGCTCCCTTGTTCCTTGGAGTAGCTTGAGTACCTAAGTGGACAAAAGGCAACAAACAACCAATTGAATCAATCAAAACTAAACTACAACCATATATGCAACAGATACAAATAGCAAGCAAAGCAAAAGGAAAATTAGTTTACCTTCTCTGAAGTTACTCTTGAACCTGCGTGGAACATGACGAAGGTACCTCATACGACCAGTTCCGGTGGTCTTCCTTCGGATAGCTTTCACGCTCCAGTTATCTAAAACCAAAATCAACATAGACGAGATTAGCAAATACAGTCTACTAAGTTTTTTATTTACTGAAACTGGGATATCAATTGCATAAAACAGTTAGTAAAAGATAAAGATTGACATTGCTCCTCGTGATACACAGAAATCAAAAGCAAAAATGGCAATATTAGATGTAAGGTGTATCAGGATGCAATCGTTCACCCGCCATCCCATGATTCCCATCCCATCCCATTTTATTTGGATGGTAAATATGGCTGACTATTATGAAAAAAACAAAATGTTAACCAAATTCTTCTATATATATACCCCTTCCCTTCTAAGGGTAGGTTTTTGTTTGATAAGGTCCGCAAATCCCGATACAAAATGTTTGATAACTCGATATGTACTGAAGGTGCATTGATTGTTTAGTGCCACCGAGTATTTCATGCATGGAAACCATGCCATGTAAATGGGATGACTGAAGGAGTGCTATACTTGTAGAACATATGAATCAAAGACGTTTGAAGAATACAGTCAGAGGTGGCTGAAATACCATACAACTAAAAACCATAAATTAAGGACCACTGCCACACTTCCAACCCACTCGGCAGCGACTTATTTTAAAATGATTTAAAGTTAAAATTTAAGTTGAAAATTGTGTGGTCATCTTAGAAATCATTATGGATTGAAACCCACATATGATATCATTGTGAAAGAACAAGTAGGCATGTTCTTAATGACTTTAGCACATGGGACTAGAAATAGATTGATACTAGAGACTTTACAACATTCAGAAGATACTATCAGTAAGCATTTTCATATGGTGTTAAATGCAGTCTTACAACTTTTTACAGACATTATTAGACCGGATGTCAATTATAATAATGGTGCACAATATCATGTGCCCCAGAATGACCGATATCTTCCATTTTTGAGAAATAAATGTTTCTTTTTCTCTTAATAAATTGTATATTAATTATACATATTGTATGAAAGTTTTCTTTTCCATATTTTTTTAAAATTGTATTGGAGCAATTGATGGTACACACATAAAAGCTCGACTTCCAAAAGGGCAAGAAGTTAAATACATTGGGAGAAAAGACATTATTACACAAAACATAATGGCGGTATGTGATTTAAGAGAAGAGCTCAAATTTCCGCACTCAACTGGTGGTATAGTCTCATATTTTTATATTTTTTTTGTTCATTTTTATATAACATTTTTTATTGATTAAATAGCTCTTGTATTTTCTTAGATAAATATTATATTGTCGATGCGGGTTACCTAAACACAAAGGGCTACATGATTCCTTATATGGGAGAATTTATAAGGCATCACCTCCCAGATTTTCGTTGTGATAGAATAAGAGAAACACGTGCACCAAAAGGGGTTAAAAAGAAGTTTAACTATTTACATTCCTCTTTAAAAAATGTTATTGAACGTACATTTGGAGTGTGGAAGGCAAGATGAGCTATTTTCCGTGATATGCCATTTTTCTCAATCGAGACACAAAGAAACATTGTTATTGCATCAATGGTCATCCACAACTATATAAGAAATAAAATTAGCTCAGACAATGCATTTCAAGTAGCTAAGAAGGAAGGATATCGTCCAGAAGATGTTATTGGTGGTGGTGAAGACAATATTGTACATTGGGGTGGATCTACTTCAGTTAGTAATGGCTTATTATGCAAGCAATGAGAGATAATATTGCATTAAAAATCTCTAGCTTGGAATAAGATTGTAGTTGATATGTTTAGAGAATTTGTTTAGTGTTTTATTTAATGAAATTGTGGATGATTGTTATGATATGATATTAAATCAATGTATCTTTTTATTAATGTCCTTTTTAGTAATCTTTACATTTGATTTTAACTTATAAGTCATTATCAACCGAACACCTTCATAACTTGTTTTAACTTAATTTTTGACTAATAAGTCAAATTAATGCCGAACGCTTTTACTTATAAGTCACAACTTAAAATAATTTATAAGTCAACTTAAATTTTAACTTTAAGAGGGTGTTCGGCAATGACTTAACCAACTTATAAGTCATTTGTTACTGTTTGAGAGTTTGACAACTTAAATTTTGACTTATTTTTTGACTTATAAGTCATTATTAATGAGCAACAATTTCTAGCCTATTTCAAAATCACTTATAAGTCATTCCTAATAAGCTGGTTTGACCAAATGTAATGTCCATTTTCCCTCTTCTATCTTGCTAATTACATCTTTGTCCTTCCACCCTCTAATATCTTATTTCTTCTTCTCCAAATTTTAAGAAACGAACAATCTATCGACTGATTACTGACCCTCTCTCCTCTCTCTCCAAAGTTGATTCTCTCTCATCCACACAGCTATATTTTGGTGAGATGCTTGTCGGTAAATATTAGCCAGCGATATAAATTTAGATCGGACTTTCAATAAGCTCCGGCAATGGAATCACATTTTGGTATTCATCCTTCAACTCTGAACCTTTATTTTTTTTGTTTGATTTCTCGGACTACATCGACCTAGCCAGAATCCGTCGATTTCTCCGGTGAGATCCGAATCGATGTCCTTTATCTTTTTATTTTTACTGATACTTTGATTGAAACCTGTTGGAATTTTTTTTTTGAGATTCCAATTATTTTGCCAATATGTTGAATCTTTGTTTGAGATTCGGTTTTGTATTTAATTGTTGAAACAATTTGGGATTGGTCAATCTGCCGGAAAGTTCAAACGCAGGCTTTTTTGTTAGAACAGTGCGTGGGCTGTAGATTATAGTATACTTGAATGGAATATGAGGTTTGATTTATTAAATTGATGGATGATTAATGGAGTGTAATTGCATGTAAAGATTGCAACCTGTTTTCCAATTTTTGGGAAAATGATTGACAACTAGAATCTGTGATTGGTTTGCCTTTGTTTTGGTTGTAGTAAACAAAAACATTTTATAAGAAAAGGGTTTTGAATCTGAGAAGAATAAGTTATGTTGTTCTTCGAAGACAAATAAAAATGAGTCTTTCTCAAATGTAATGTTTATGCATATGAGTTTATATAAGGGTTATGTTGTTCAAGTTCCAGGGAACACCAAAAAAATACTAAAGGATATGAATAGTAATGCACTAGCATTATGAAGCATCACCTAAATTAAATTGCATGTCTTATGTAATCCATAACTACATAAGAAAAAAATCTAGCTCAGACAATGCATTTCAAGTAGCTGAGAAGGAGGGATATCGTCCAGAAGATGTTATTTGTGGTGGTAATATGACAATGTTGTACATTGGGGTGAATCTGCTTCAGTTAGTAATGGTTTAATTATGCAAGCAATGAGAGATAATATTGCATTAAGAATCTCTAACTTTGAATAAGATTGTAATTGATATGTTTAAAGAATTTGTTTAGTGTTTTATTTAATGAAATTGTGGATGATTGTTATGATATGATACTGAATCAATGTATCTTTTTATTAATGTCCTTTTTAATAATCTTTACATTTGATTTTAACTTATAAATCATTATCAACCGAACACCTTCTTAACGTGTTGTAACTTGAGTCAAATTAGTGTCGAACGCTTTTACTTGTAAGTCACAACTTAAAATAACTTATAAGTCAACTTAAATTTTAACTTTAAGTCATTTTAAAATAAGTCGTTGCCGAACGGTTGTAAAAGGGTTACACTTAGGAAATTAAAAAACTAAAACTTAACAAAACAAATGAATTCACACAGTTTGGCTGATGAGCAATTTGAACCAAAAATAGGAAGCTTTTGACCCCATGACAGCATTTTTTTATTGGGTTTGAGGAAGAAAATAGAGCATGAAAAAATTCTGCAAAACATTCCAATTATTAAGAATTTTATTGGGTTTGAGGAAGAAAATCGAGTGTGAAAATTTCTGCCAAACATTCCAATTATTAAGAATTAAAATAGATTCTAGTCGCCATATTGTTATTTTTATGACTAAACAAACCAAAAACATAAAATTGAACAAAACTGACCAGATACTCAAAATTAATTTTTTAAAAATCCAATAAATTGTGGGTTGAAGAGATCAAAAGAAAAAAAGAAATGAAACTGCAGAAAACTGAACAAATACCAAAAATAATAAAAATTCAATTCAATAAATTGCAGATGGAAGAGACACTATTATTTAAATATATAAAGAGTGAGAGAAAGAAAGATTTACATTTGCGAACACGGGCGGCAGGAAAGGCGCAAGCAGAGCAGCGACTCTTCTGGAGATGGAAGCTCCGGCGGCCGCATCTCACACACAGTGTGTGTGTTTTGTTCCTCCTCTTCCCGAAGCTTCCTGTTCCTTTCCCAGCTTTCCCCTGTAAAAATCACCATAGCCAAAAATCACTCCTAAATCATTACAGCAAATCATTAACATATAGAGAGCGACAGGTACCATTTCGCGAAATGTAGATCAAACCCTAACCCTAGCTTCGACTGTCGAGCAGAAAGAATAGAAATTTAGAGTCGTTATGTATTTATAGTTATATGATTTAGGGCTCTGTAGAACTTAATTGTGCTAACTGGACCATTACTCACTGTGGACTAGATCCGGGACATGGGCTTCTATTTTGGTTTGGTTATTGTGTTTGGACCTGATCTGAGTTTGCTTTAATGGGTTTATATGTTTTTGGGTTTTTGATGGAAACTGATATTTTCACATAAAAAAATGATAGTTCCACTTCCACATCAGTCTCTCTCAAATAAACGTGGAATTTACTTGCTATTCATGTGAGAAGGATCACGTGAAAATATCATTTTTTTTATATGAAAATATCAGTTCTCTTTTTGATTATTTGCATAAAAGTATACATATACTAGAGTTTTGGGCATATATGTGTTTCGTCTATGATATATACTAGTCACTTGGCATACACGAGTGTGTGTTTAATTTTTTTTATTGTAATGTAAAAAATATTTGAAGAAATAATAAATTTTTAAGATAAATTGTGTTTAAAATAAAATAAAGAGAGAATTAGAAGAAACCTATTTAATTATGTGAGAGGGATTAGTAGAGACAAAATAGGAGTAGAGAGATTAAGGAGAGATAAAATAGGAAATCAAATTATTAAGTGACGCTGGAGGCTTTATTAATAGAGATTAGTTTATTAATTAAAAAGTTAAAAAATTTAACTTGAAGGATAGATATATATCAACAATATGATAATCCAAAAATTGAGGTCACATTTTTTTTCTTTCAAGAATTTTATGTGCAGTAAGACATATGTACAGGCTTTTTTTTTTTCTTTTTTTTTAATCTCATTGTATTTTTATTGTTTAACCATAAAACTAGCTTAGTTTATAATGAAGTGACAAAAATACACTTAATAAATAAAAAAGCGTAATCAAAACAACTCCACTTTTTTTAATGCCTATTATAAATATTTTACACTAGAACAAGAATCCTCCATTGGATTTTGTTTGATTACTCAAGGACACCTTATGATATGATAATTTTGAATTTGACTCCCCATTAATACATCTTTTCTTTAATTCTATCTAATACACTAATTATTTGATATTAATAATTTTATTAGTAATGATCTAAATATGTTAATAAATAATTAATAATATTAAGATCAATACAACCAAAAATTAGAATCAATAAAAATATTTTAACTGTTAAAAATTTAAAAGAATTTTAAATTTTGATAAAAAAATCCACATTCTCATCAAATGATGAAAAAATATTGAATTATTTTTTTTTTAAATAATTATACTACTTAATATTATAAATTAATTAATCAGTGTTGATTTTAATTATATTATCTAAAATTATAAAAATATAGTGTAATAGATAGAACTAGAGGGAAGAAGTCCGAAAATTTCTAATATAGCAGTTTCCCCTACGTATATATACTGATAGAACATGTCAAGTTATTTTGTGAACCAACATCTCCAGTTTTTCTTCCTGCAAGCATTTCAATTTTCAAGTTCGCTGCTCTTGCAGCACAATAAAGAAGAAACCCTTTCATGAAGTCTCTGTTTTTTAGCAAAATCTCGAACCAAGTGAAATAAAATGCAAGAAATTACCTTTAAATGAATTGGAATAACTCGATAAGTTCTATCATATAAAAATTTGAACCATAAGATGCGACGCTTAACAAGTAACCAAAATATGTTCTCACGAACCTTTCGTGCTTTGGTTCCAATGTAAATCATATCCTTACATAACATATTTGCATTAGTATCTCAAATCTGCACACTAGTATCTTTCGTTACCTACATTCTCTTAATCGAGAAATGGTATTCGTGAAACTGATGGTAGCAGGCAACAGACCAAATTAAAACAAACTAGTTCCCAAGTAAATATAGTTAACGAAGATCTTTACTATCAATGTTTGCTTAACACCAACGGTGCATAATATCGTCATCAGCTTCAATAACTGCAGGAAGTCACTTCAACGTCACCCCAAGTCCAAGAAACTCATTTGCTGGAGATCAAACTAATTAGTGCAGAGGAATACCGCCGCAGGAATACTCAACTTCCTGAAATTGAATAAGGTTCTGATTGTTAGCATTGCCACCAAGTAACAACTATAAAATGATTCAGGCATGCTTATGGGAAAATGATTTTCAAAGTTACGAAGTCAGAGATACAAAATAACAAAATTAGTAGAGCAAGATTTGTGAAGTGTATAACATTGTAAGACTCGCATCACAAAATAGATAAAATTTCTCCCAAGCAAATTGAGAAGCTGAACTAAAATGACTTTATTTGACAACACATCCCATTAAATTGAGAAATTGAACTAAAAAGACAACTTTATTGGACAACACATCCCATTTGAGGTTTAAAGTACCTTTGTGTGATTTCAATAAATTCCTTCACATATGATGATAAATTTGAGTAGTCCCACCATTCACTGGAATGATTTCATGGGTATATCATATATGACAGTTAATAGCTATCTATTTCACATTCTTCTATTCTTCTAGAACTAAAGCTAACTACATTTGGGTTCCTAAGGTCAGTAGTCAGTACTACAACTCCCTCACCTAGGCCTGAGCCTCTTCCTGTTGAGGCGTCCACGGTCAATGAAGATTGGACTGATGCCAAACTTTCTAAATCTGCCACTACTGCTCAAATCCCAGTCACTTCTGAGAATGATCCCCCTGTTATTTCAAACTCTTTTGCTGCAATCCAACACCTGGACAATGAGGACTGCCCTGTTCCTGATGGTGAAGCATCTCCTCCTCCTGCTGTCATTCCAAACTCTGACAGTCTGACTGTGAAGCTACTCCCATCAATGATCCTCTTGTAAGTAAGCTTAAACTTGTTGATGAAAAGGAAGGTAGAGACCTAAAATCTAAGGCTACTGATGGTGGTGCAGGGGTTCCTGCTCCAAAGAGAAGGAATAAGGGTGGGGGGAGGAAATCCCCAAATTAACCTTTATCTTCTTATGATTAAGTTATGTTCTTATAATATTAGGGGTCTAAATAAACAGCTTAAGCAGGCTGATGATAGTTCTTTTTTAGCTGATATTTGTATCTCTTTTGTGGGGCTTGTTGAGACTAGGGTAAAAGCTCCAAAAGCCAATTCTGTAGTAAATTCTATCAATCATCAATGGCATTGAGTATTTAATTATGATTTTCACTCTAATGGGAGGATTTGGGTTGGTTGGAATCCAAATGTTTGGAATGTCTCTATTTTGTTCAAATCTGCACAAATGTTACGGTTGGTGGCTCCTGTAAATAATGTTCCTATTTCCTTCTTTGTCTCTATTATTTATGGGTTTAACAAAAGTGGTCAAAGAAAACAACTCTGGACTGATCTGCAGATGCTAGCAAACTCCATTCAAGGTCAATGGTGCCTTCTTGGGGACTTTAATATGATCAAGAATTTAGAAGAAACAACTGGGGGTGATGATTCTTGGGATAGTGATTAGTGGCATGGAAGATTTTAAACTGTGTTGAGAACTTAGGGTTGTCTGACATCCAAGCTGTTGGTCCTCACCACACTTGGTGGAATTCGCAGGACAATAACATCATTACCAGGAAGCTTGACAAGGCAATGGGAAATGCAACTTGGCTTATGGATTTTCCTCTTTCTCTTGCTGAATTTGGCCATAGAGGGTTGTCTGATCATAGCCCTATCATCCTTCATACCAACCTGTCGCAGCAGAGAGCTAGCAAACCATTTCAGTTTTTCAACCACCTGATGGACATTGAGGAGTACCAAGATACTGTTAAGAAGGACTGGGACCAACCTATTACAAGTTCTCCATTATTCATTTTGGCTGAAAAGCTTCGAAGGACAAAGAGAGCTTCATTATTCTTAATAGAAGCCATGGAAATCTGGTTACTAATACTCAAAATGCAAGGACTGCTCTCCATAATATTCAAAATCAGATTTCCCTTGATGGTCCATCTCCATGCCTCCTTAATCAAGAGAGGAAACTCTCTAAAGATTTGTGGAATGCTGTACAACTAGAAGAAAAGTTGCTTCTCCAGAAGTCTAGGATAAATTGGCTTGCCATTGGTGACAGAAATTCTAGATATTTCCATGCCAAAGTTAAAGGTCGCTGGAACACAAATAAAATCCTTGTTATTGAAGATTCCAACAGGGAAATGGTTCAGGGTCAGGAGGATGTCCAGCATGTTGCTGTGGATTTCTTTAAAGGGCTTCTTGGTACTCCTCGTGTAAGTCCTTACCCAGGTACTCCTCTACTGCCTCAGCTATTAATAAACATATTTCACCAGCCCAAGCTCTTGAACTTCCTGTCAGAGATGATTTAGTGCTTGGTACCCTTAAAAGTATGAAGAAAAACAAGGCCCAGGGCTGGATGGTTTTAATGTTGCTTTCTTTATCAATGCTTGGGATATTGTAGGTATGACTTCACTAATGCTGTTAAATCTTTTTTTGACGCTGGATGCATGCTTAAGGAGGTTAACACCACAGCAATAGCACGGGTTCCCAAAGTCCCTAACCCAACCTGCATGGCTGATTTTAGACCTATCTCCTGCTGCAACCATAGTTATTTAAGGCGCGAGGCGCAAAGGTATCTCCGGGGTCTAGGCGTGAGGCGAGGCGCACACCTTATCGAAGTGAGGCGCACATACTAAAAAATGTGAAAATATATATCAACTAATTATTCAAAATCCCAAATCCTAATCAACTTTAACAAGTTCAAGAAGCACAAAATGCCCCCCTCCCCCCTAGCATAGTGGTAATGCGTTCACTTAGTAAGTGAAAATTGTGAGTTCAATTCTCACCGGGGGCTCTTATTATATTAATTTATTCTAACAAATCAAAAAATAAAAACAAGTCCCATAGAAAGTATTCAACAAGTTCTAAGTTCTAAAATATGTATAATTATGTTGCTTTAGACAGTAATTAGTCATGCAATCATTCAGTCACAACATGAACCCAAGCATTACTACTTCAAATGGAGTGCTTGAGTGCATTTTTCCCAGCGAGGAAGAATTATAATTCTTCAAATTTGATATCTCAAAACAACATTATTAACAGTCAGCAAAATGAGTGATTTGTAAGTGTCAGTAATGACTTTCAAACTATCCCACATTTATTCAGCTAATTTCAAGGAGAAAATTGTTTTTTTTTTTCATTTCTGTTCATTTTCTTTTCTTGCCTCATTAAACAACATTTAAAATTGTTTTCATTTCTTTTATTTCCTCACCTCTTTAAATACTTAAACAATTTACAGTTAGTTTAGAAAATAAAGAGAAGAGAAAGAAATGCAAGAATTGCTGCTTTTTTTCCTACGTTTTGAATTCTTTTGTTAATTTTGCTTGAAAAGTGAGAAAAAGAATAATAAAGAAATGAAAAGGAATATTATTGTTTTAAAACTATCTTATTAGTATTTCGTCCAAATTCATTCATCACAAAAAATAAAAAATAAAAAATATTCTTCCTAACCCAAAGGCTAAAACGTATATAATTATATACATATATACAAGTATACAATACACAATTATACATCCAATTACACTAAAAGTCACTACTATATATACATCATACAGTTACACATCCAATTACAGAGTCAAGATTGTTGACTGTTTACCCAGTCAATTACACAGTAAATGTCCCAAATAAAGTGTTACAAAGTGTTGACTGTATATATTATGTTTACAAAGTCCAAACCGACTGAGAGAAAGAAGGGGAAAAAAATCGGTCGATTGACTGAGATAAGCCGTGAGCGATGAGACCATGAGAGGATGAAAGGTGAGAGATGACAGGAGATGAGAGACGAAAGATGATATACGAGAGCCGAGAGATGAGACTTACCGTCGATTAAGGAGTCGCCGTCGAAGGACTAGCCATTGTAGGAGTCGTCGTGGTCTGAATCGCGATTGAGGTGCAATCTTTTCTTTCTTTTTCTAGGCCTTCTTTTGCAACTGATATCTTAATTTCCCCTTCAAGTTTAATCAATGGCTGAGATTGTATTTTGAACAAACATTTAACGGCTGTGATATTTTCACCTACATTGAACTCGCTGTGCCTCATGTGAGTCGAGGCCCAGACCTGTCGCCTCGCACCTAGGCGCTCGCCTAGGTGTGCCTTTGATAACAATGGCTGCAACACTACCTACAAGTGTTTATCTCCAAAATATTAGCCAGCAGACTTAAAGCTACTCTTCCCAGCCTCATTTCTAACTCGCAATCTGCATTTGTTCCAGGCAGGAGAATTGAGGATTATATCCTTAGTGCCCAGGAGTTATTTAGGAACTATCACAGAACTAAAGGGCCCACAACCTGTGCCCTCAAAATTGACCTAAAGAAGGCATTTGATTGTCCGATGGGATTTTTTATTTGATGCTTTGGCCATCTTCAGATTTCGTCCTAGGTCCATTTCTTGGATCAGAGCTTGTGTCACCACTGCTATGTTCTCTAGCAAGGTAAATGGCTCACTGTGTGGTTATTTCAAAGGTATGAAAGGGCTTCGACAGGGTGACCCCCTCTCTCCCTACCTCTTTGTTATTGCTATGGAAGTCTTATCTATGATGCTCTCCAAAAGGTCTTCTCTTCCTAATTTCACTTTTCATTGGAGAGCAAAGCAGTGTAACATTACCCACTTGTGTTTGCTGATCATTTGCTACTTTTTTGCCATCGAGATGCTACTTCTGTCTCTATTATACAGGATTGTTTAAATGAGTTCTCTCTCCTATCTGTGCTTATGCGAAATCCAGCCAAAAGCCAGTGCTTCCTTGCTGGAATTCCCTTAGCTGGGCAACAGTCTATTCTTTCTCTTCTGGGGTTCCCTTTATGCTCACTTCCTGTTATATTCCTTGGGGTCCCCCTTATCTCTACTAAGCTTACTTCTGCAGGTTGTGTTCCTCTTGTGGATAAAATCACAGCCAGAGACCAGAGTTACCTCATGGGCCAACTCATTTCTTTCATATACTGGCAGTATCCAACTTATCAACTCTGTTCTTTTTGCGATGCAGTCATTCTGGTCTTCCCATTCTATTCTCCCCAAGTTAGTTATTAAAAGGATTCAGCAAATTCCAAGCAGATTTCTATGGAAGGGTGCCTCCTTCGCAAAATTTGGGGCGAAGGTTGCTTGCTCCTCTGTTGCTCTGCCTAAAAATGAAGGTGGATTGGGCCTTAAACAATTGGAGGATTGGAATAAAGCTCTGATCCTTAATCATCTCTGGCAACTTATTCAATTTAAGCTTTCTTCCTTTTGGGCCATTTGGGCAAGGAAAACTCTACTACAGTCAAAGTCCTTTTGGTGCATGCCAGTTCCAAGCAATTGTTCATGGATATGGAGGAAAGTTCTAAATCTACGTACACTAGCTAGACAATTCACTCTACAAAGTTGGGAATGGCACCAATATCAATTTATAGTTTGATCCATGGCTTGATGGGTCTACTCTTGCATTGTCCCACAGCGATAGAATCATTATTAACTCTCGGTTACCTGCTACTGCCACTGTGAGCTCTATCTTGGTAAATGGTAATTGGGTTCCTCCTGTATCAAACCGCATTGACATCATGCAACTCAAGGACAGGATTCAATCCCTTGCTCCTCCCACCCATTCTGAGGACACAATATTATGGGACAAGCAACCTACTGCTGCTGTTAAAGTCCGAAACTTCTGGGAATCCATCAGACACAGAGGCACTATTGTTTCCTGGCATAAGCTGGTCTGGCACGCATGTCATGTTCCCCGATTCTCTTTCACTACTTGGCTGGTTTTACGATGCAAACTGATGCCAAGTTTCAACACGTATGTCCGGCATACTTGTTATCTTTGCTGTCAAGCCCAAGAATCTTTAGCACATCTTTTCTTTACGTGCTCTTACTCATCCCATGCTCTTCGGCTGGTTTTCCAGCATGGTGGCTGGCTTAATATTCCTATCTCATTGGGAAACTGCTTCATTCGTTCAATGAGAGGACTGCAAGCGATATCCAGAAACTATACTTGACCTCTGTTATTTACGAGCTATGGATTGAAAGGAACAACAGGAAATATAATAGAAGTTCTATTCCAGCTGATTGCTGTCAGGCCAGGGGTAAACTGGGAAGGAAAGAATAGTTAGTATATTCTAGAGTTAGATATTTTGTATGCAAATGTAAGCACATGGGTGGTTAGTTAGCATGTGAGTGATGGATAAGAAAGTGGTGTAGGTTAGTAGAATTACTTTTTCAACAATTAGTGGCATTTGTGAATGAAACGAGAAGAGCTTGATTAAGCTTTCCCTCTCTATCTCTCTCAGTCTCACGAACTCAGTGATAAATCACTGAGTTCTTCTCCTTCTTCCTCCCTTATTCTCTCCGAATTCTCTCTTATATCTATCTCTATCACTATTTCTCTCTTATTTTCTGGTTAGGCTTCAACAAGGGCCTGACAATTGCCTTGCAAAGGATTGCATCCAACTGGTCAAATGTAGACTTGATAGCTCTACGAGATTTAAAAAAGCTCTTTTGAAATTTCCTATACATAACTGTTGGAGTTGTTAGTTTCTATATTCTTTTGTTGCTTTAGTCTTTACATTATTGGGCCTGTTCTTTGATGTAACTACTATAGCTTGTCGCAGGGTATGCCCTCATAATATGTAATTATTTTTTCTCTTAATTTACTCAACCAATTTAGCGCAAAAAAAAAAACATAATTTCGCTTTCTTTCCTTTTTGACAACAATAAATTCGCGAGAACACCTTTGGAGGCATAGATCCCCAAAACTAAAAACAGGAAAGAGAAAGCAGACGAAAGCTTAAGCTACCTTAAGGCACAGCAAATCCAAAAATTTAAATGAACTCTATATAAGATCAGATACTTAATCATATGAGGCTCTAGAGCCTTTTCCGGCCTACATCAACTTCTAATGGACCAAGATATCAAGGAAAGCTAAAGAGCACAATAATCCACTTGCATATGCAAGAAAAGAGTGTCATTAGTTTCTTTCTTGAAAATAGCTCCACAGGACCATGGCAGCCAGCAAAATATTGATTACCAGAGAAAAAAAAATTACCGAATCTGGACAACTAGCAAATAAAGGCATTAAAGCCAGATACAGTAGGATAATGAAAAGGCAGTAATGTGGACAAGAAGTCACCCAACTTACAAAAGTACAAAGAATTATACAAGTCCTTCATAAAAGGAAGCCCCCAATCCCTATTAAATCCAAAATAGCTAAACCTTGAAAGGCACCAATCGCCAACGCCCTATCCCAAAGCATGTGAAAGAGGAGGCAGTTAAGGGTTGTTCTGGGGATTGCAGACAGTACTCAGGATAGTGACCTTGGCCATTTATGTACGTTAAAGGTTGCTAGGAATTTGAGAGAACCACTGGGCTTTATAAACTAAGATTTGAGAGGATCGAAATTTATGAAGCACCGACAAGGATACGTGACATGGATACGACACGAAACGCGATACGTGATACGGTTTTTTCAAAAAAATTAGCATACGATACATTGAATTCTATATACATTTATGGATACAGATATCTCTATAACAAATAAACAATGCTCCATAACCATATAAGCAAGCAGTTAACTTCAAAGTTTTAGTTCATTTAACATAATAGTACCCACCTATTATGACATAACCAAAAGGTAGGAGCTTAACATTTCGCAACAAATATCATCATTTCTCCTAATCCTAAGACTTATTTACTAGCATCAAATTTATCATTACATAGGCAAAAGAAAGGAGTACATTACATGAAAAAACCATAATCATCTCCAAGTCATTAGACACAATAGTAAACTAAAAACAAGATGAAGCAAGCTAGTATCAGCGTTGGACAAGCCATAACATAACATCCGAATCCCCTTGCATATCAAGTTGTATCCTTAAGTATCCGGAAGTAATCGTAAAGTATCCAGAAGTATCTTTAAAGTGTCTGGAAGTGTCCGAAATTAAAAAGAATAAAAACAATAAAGTTGGTGTATCCGAGAGTATCGATCACGTATCCGTAAGTATCCGTGAAGTATCGGTGTCCAACACGGATACGTTGACTTACACCAAACCTACTAGGGACTCAGACTTCCTAATTGGAAACAACTGACTCTATCTAAAGATCTAACATATACTCAATAAAACCATTTTAAATGACCTGAAAATGCATAAAATAATAAGATATACCCATCGGTCACTAGACTCGATACATGTAACCCATGACTAATCAAAAGAAAACGAAAACACCTACGACCTGTCTAGCAAAATCAAAATTCACCAAAATTACATGTCAAGTAAATGAAAATTCACCAAGAGGTGTCCAACCTCTAAAATGACAAGAAAACCATATAAAGGTGGTCAGCAATTTATTAAAATAGGTTAAACCAAGAGATAAGATTATGAAAGATCCAAAGTAGGCACCACCTCGAAGTCTAGCCAGTTTTGAAACTTTCAAGCTTTTCAAATAACTTTTTAAAACTTTTGAATTTAATGAGATAAGAAAGATTCCTATAATACGTGAGACATAACTCATGGTTGTCCATCTTAATTTAAAGATTTATGAGACTCATGATCACTTTGTCAAAAAAAATACAAACAACTCCAGGTTTTCGCTTATGCTTATTTAATCGCTGTGGTGTCCCAAGATAAAAGAACATACCACCAGTACAAACATGTCAATTTATTAAAAAGGTGCACGGAGCTTAAGCCTCCTGCAAGGAAGCTTAAACTAGAAAATCTGTGAGCTTTAAAGTCTCTCAATTTACATCTTGGGAATCCATTTAAATTTTAATTCAATAAATACAATCCACAGTAACATTATTCTTTTTGTAAGAGCAAAGACACATTATTAGAGAAACAAAGAATGCTAATTGCAGTTTGGTACAAGAAACAAACCTGAGCAGGAGGTAATGATGACACCCAATCTGATGCATGGGTCGGAAGAAGACCCAATGTGTTGAGCTGCCAACACAAAGAAAGTTTGAAATGAAGAAACCATTCGTCATAGATCCTAATATTTAAAAAGAACTTGTATACAAAGGCAAACAGTTACCCACCTTCCACACACCAAGTGCTAGGCCCCCCAAGTTGAGCGCAATGAAGAGTAGTTTCGGCCCAAGGAGGTCCACTCTGCTATCCTTGTAAGGCTCAAAAACTGCAAAACAAAGTTTAAAGATGTCATGCTTGAGTTGTATAAGAAACATACACATGCATGGAAATGGCAAGGTATCTACAATTGGTAAACGTGTGAAAACTATATCGTATACTACAGATTAACATTATTATGTAAACTTCCTATTTTGACCGCTTTCAATCTAGACTGATTACCACTAGGAATGGAAATGGGATGGGATGGGGCGGGGTGGGGTGGGGGTAAGGGATTACACATTCCACCCCCATCCTCGGTCTTATAAAAATTCTCAATACCCGCCCCATTCCCCACGGGAATTAAAACTTAACAACTATCCCCATCCCCACGGGGAATTTATATCACCGGGGGATTAATATTTTGTGACTTTTTTAAATAAGAAATTCAATTTTAGTTACATTTACAATAATACATACATGAAAATTAATCATATTTTAGCACATACATGATAAAATTAAGAAAAATCAAATAATAAAAATATATATACACATACACAAGGATATACGTTTTAATTATGTAATATACAATAGTATAAATATTAATTTAATTAATATATAACTATTAGGGGGCGGGGGCGGGGGCGGTGACGGGGCGGGGGAAGCAAACACCATCCCTTCCCCATCCCCAAAAATAATATTCGGTGATTCCCCATCCCCAGTCAGAGTCAAAATCACCGCCCCCATTTTGAGCGGGGCGTGGGGATCACCGTGGAGACGGGACAAATTGTCATACTTAATTACCGCATAGTAACAGTTCATAATCAAACAATATTTTGTTTTGATATTATCAACAAGATGTATAAGCACCAGGCTTGTAAAGGAGGTGTTCATTTTATGCAAGACAGCAGACAATAGCTTTGTCAAAGGCTCTGAAATATGGGAGAACAATATCTGAGAGAAAAATGTGAGTGTGTGTGAATGTGTAACCGCATGCTGACATCCAACAATATTCTAATATAATGACTACTATCTGTTTTCCATTGGATACCTAACCAAGGAACCATGTTTTTCTGACCTTGTTCTCCTCCGTCTTATTATAATCACAGAGAGATAAAGAAGACAATAAAAAGAAGTATAGTAGTTGCAAATGAGAAGTTCATGTCACTCTGATTCGCACCTTTCCCAACCCCTTGAAGTGCACTTATGGGCTGCCAAAGAGCTGAAAATGTGATACCAATGCTAAACAAATGCACTGTGCTTCCAGCCATCCACATCATGAAGCCCATCATTAGCAAATTCTTGAAAGGGGCTTGTGCCACTTCCCATGCTTTCTGCTCAGGAGAAATCATAGTTCTTGAGGTTAGTAATACTAACTATTAGCATTGTCAAAGTACCAAAAAAGTGTAGATATATAAAAAGTTTCAGTTATCAAAAGAATTGAGAGCTAACCAATATACCAAAATGCAAACACATTAAGCAGACATCTCAAGTTATATAAAGTTTGGCTAAGTTTCTCTTAGCATGAAATCTACACACACGCACACACACGCGCACACACGTAGAATAGTAAACTTGAGAGACATGTTCTAAAGTTTAAGTGATTCAGGTAAACTAATTTTCATGCATTCTTAATAAGTGATAGGTCAGCTTGATTTTCAAAAGACAAAGGCTCAAAAGAAACCATGATGTACTACATATATATTATCCTCAGACAAGAACATAGCCGGTTAGTCCTCATTAATAGGGGATAATGGATATTGGGGATGCTAGCACCATTTTAACAAAATGGTTGCATCTAAATTCGAATATTAATCAGCCTGAGTGGCGAGCCTTTACTACAACTCACAATATACTAAGATTATTATGTTTTCTCAAGTTTTTGTTCTCTAGTTAGCTCAAATTGCTTAGAATTTCAGCCAACTCTTTTGATAAATTAAAGCGCACTTTAGAACAGATGCTGAAAATCTTTAAATCTTCATAACTTTCTTTGACTAACATTAAGAGATTGGTCCCCATAAGCACTTCTCTCAGAGGGCATACATTATTTGTTCTTCATTATGTATTTATAAGAGGATCTTTCTTAAAGAATATCTTTGTTTTAAGAGTCATTGCAATGACGTATAAACATAGTTCTCTCAAGATAAAGTTTCAAATTTCTTTTTAATGTGCAAGCAAACAATTAAATGTGGCAACATTAGTTCTAAATATGCTTAGTAGGCAAAATGAACAAGATGCCATACGGTAATCCAATTATCAATTACACCGAGAGAGAGAGAGAGAGAGTTTATTTGTGCTTTACTGAGGAGTATATGATATAATAGGTAGATAGTAGAAGGTTTGGATTCTAGTAAGGGAAAAAAACACAAAATTGTATCTTATGCCAATCATTATCATCAATTTTCATGACATAAAAATAGAGAGCTACTAAATATTAGGCTCTAATTGACATGCAGAATCAGAATTGGAGTTTAGAATTGAGTTGAAGACTTAAAAGTTTGAACTTTATCAGTATTTCCCATTTAACATACTACGCTAAGGTTACCTTTCTACAATTAGAAAAAGTTTGTGGACCATGTCACTTGATTTATTTTCAAACTTAAAGGGAATGGAATCAATTGAATAAGTTGGTCCACCTTATATTTCCTTAAAAACTATATACCAAGATAAGTATGACATACATTTTGGGACAGATAGATTTTAATTTAAGTATTTAATCTGTTTAAAATTTCAATTCAGCACCTTAGACCTAAAAGTGGATTTCAGCTAGTTGAACCAAAAACTATAAGTGCAAAACTAGTTGTAGAATTATAATGCCAATTGTGATGGTACTTTCAAGTGCCAGAATTGGTATTTAAGGTGTGCAATTCCAATTCTGATCAACTATCTACCCCAATATTTTTTTCAGTTAGAGCCTCCTCCAGTCTTCAGCTGGTAGAAGATTGAATGATTCGATTTTTCATTATTTACCTGACTCTCTGAAACTAATAACAGAAAGGAAAAGTTCACTCATTCTAACCAAAATGTCATGTTTCATCTTTATGTATGTGGTATGAAGTTTAAGATATACCGACTGCTTAAATATTAATATTCTTTTTCCTCAAGATTAGACTTATTTGCTTAAGAATAAGTGTATTTTGAAGACTACATTAAATTATGATAGCTAAATGTGCTGCCTTAATGTCATTACATACATGCCAAAAGAATGATTTTCGAGACAATACTAATTTTAGAACAGAGGGAGTTAGAAAGTTGGTCATAATAAAGCATATAATAATTCTAAGTAACATGATTACATGACCCAATCAAAAGGCTACACTTTGAGCCAATATGTTTCCCCATCCCCCAAAAGCGTGTCTCTAGAATCCAAATCCAATCAAAAGCTTCAAACTACAGAGAATCTTATACAAAAATTGTGCTTCAAATTCGATTTTTGATATACTCAAGATACTTTCAAAGACGAGATGAAAGCATAGAAAACCTTCGTTCGATTTGCATGTTATCAGAAATTTCTTCTGGTGCATATTCCAATGCATTCTTTAGAAAACATTTTACATTCAGCAACAAATAGCTAGTGTATGTGTACATTATAATACCAGATCTGATATCTGCAGTAAGCTATTGTTGGTATCCCTAGCAATCAAAGTCTCTTATTTCAATCACTAAAGTTTTAGTTTAACTTTAGAGTAGTTCACATAATTCCTAGAAATGATAACTATAAGAACTAATAGTTTTAGTCTGAGCTATTATAGTTGATCCTTTTGTCCTCCATATGCATCTTTTTATCTCTTTCCTATTCCTGAGATCCTTAATTTAACTCAATTGTTTTATATATACAAGTTCCTTGATTTAACTCAATCATCAAATTAAGACTAAATATCCCTTTCACCCCTAATTCTCATCCCAAAACTCTAAACAAGTACCTGTATCAATGGTTTAACATTAATCTACAAGGAAAATTGCTCTAAACAATTTCCGGCACGAGAATGCAAGTTTATGTATGCCCAGGCCCAACCACTTTGGAACATACCTCGTGTTAAGTCTGTATCCATTCTGCCGTAACATAACATAACACAGGACAACTCACCCGCCAACATACTAGTTAGAGTTCTTACTACTTTGGATGTACCCGTCAGCTATACAAAGTTAAAAGGCACTATTGCAGAAAAACAAACCAAAAGCAAAATATCCAAAATAAAAACCCTATTGCAGAAAGAATATCTTATATACTCAAATCCCACAATTTCTAGCTTAATCCAATAAAATAAAAGAAGAAGAAGAAAAAAACACTGATAAATATTTCAAGGGAAATTGAAGAGAACGAAATTCACCTGAGCTTTCCAATTAGCTTCTGCATCCTTCTTTTGGCGGCTCAGAGTCGAATCATCCTACAAAACAAATAATACGATTACATCAAAATCTATACATGAAAAAATACATAACAAACAATCCATAAATATATGTATTAGAAATAGAAAAACCTGATCTTGAGAAGCACGAGAGAAACCAGGAGGATCAGGGATGTCGCTAGAGGAAGGAGTAGTTGAATTGTCAGTGAAATCGACGGCCCATCTTCGTCCCGCCACCATTAATCCTTTTCCTTTCTCCATCTGAACTCACTCTGTGTAGTCTGTTAAACAATATTAGCTTTTTTCAAATTCATAATAAATTTTTCACCTATTTTCTATGCAGTTATTTTTTAATTTATAAACTAATATAAATTTATTTAGTGTTTAGTAAATAATACACCTAAAAAATTATGAAGTGTATATATATATATATATAGCACTACTAATTACATTATTTAGTTTCTCCATTTTAAAATAAAAAATCAATATGAAAAATTCTTAATTTTTATAAATTATTTCAATTGTTAAAACTTTACACTATCTATATATGGTACTAACTACGAGATTTAGAATTTTTAAAATTTTAACATTCATTCACTTTAATTTTGAATTATAAAATATCTCAAATTAATTTTTTTTAAAAAGAAATTAAATTTATATTTTAATGATGATTTGATGCTTATAAATTTTAATTTAATATTTTTATTTAGGGGCAATGTAACAAAATAAATATTTTTAAAGTTTGTAAACTCTTCAAATAGGACTCGACCATGTACGTGTTAGTGTGCTAGTGAATCGGGATTTACTCTCTTTTAGTCATTAACTAGTTAAGTGTATGTATCCTGCGAAGCATGATTATTTTTTAAAGGGCTAATGACAAAACTGTCCCCTCAAGTTTGGACGAAAATCAATTTGATACTCAAAGTTTGGGAATATGCAATCAATACCTCTAAGTATTTTAAAACAACAAAAGTGTTCCTTTTGGCCGTAAAATCTAATTTTTTGCCAGAAATTTACACGTGTCAAGCGAGAGGAGAGAGAAAATAATAAACAATAAATTTTTTTCTTTTATCAAATTTCTCTCTCCTCCTCCCCTTTCTCTCTCCTCTTTCCTTCTACTTTTCTCTCTCCTCTCCCCCTCCCTATTTCTTCCGTCTTCTCACTTTCTCTCTCCTCTTCTCCTCCTTTTTTTTCTCTCTCCTCTTTCTCTCACCTCTTTGTTGGTCTCTCTCTTACTCTATTTTACTTAATTAATTGCTATTTTAATTTTTTAATTATATATTTGTATAAAATCATAATACATGTATGCATACATTTAAAATATATAATACATAAAAAAATATCAATAGTAATAAAACAAAATTAAAAACAAAATCAAAACTTACTTAAAAAAATTAATTACAAAATCAAAAATTAAATAGATTCTTTTTCTTTTTTTCTTTATCAAATAGAATAAATTTGATAAAATTTTCCCAAAACAGAGTTGATAAAGAAAAAGAAAAAAATAAGAAAAAAATTTAAATTTTTTAATTTAATTAAACGGAATCTAATTTTTTAAATTAAAATAAGAAAAAAATTTAATCTTTTTCTTTTTCTTTAATATTTTTAATTTATATATAACAAAAAATATTAAATAGAGAAAGAGAAAACTTTCTCAAAAAAATTAATCTTTTTTTTTCTTATTTTAATTTAAAAAATTAGATTCCGTTTAATTAAATTAAAAAATTTAATTTTTTTTCTTATTTTTTTTCTTTTTCTTTATCAACTCCGTTTTGGGAAAATTTTATCAAATTTGTTCTATTTGATAAAGAAAAAAAGAAAAAGAATCTATTTAATTTTTTGATTTTGTAATTAATTTTTTTAAGTAAGTTTTGATCTTATTTTTAATTTTGTTTTTTTACTATTGATATTTTTTTATGTATTATATATTTTAAATGTATGCATACATGTATTATGATTTTATACAAATATATAATTAAAAAATTAAAATAGCAATTAATTAAGTAAAATGGAGTAAGAGAGAGACCAACAAAGAGGTGAGAGAAAGAGGAGAGAAAAAAAGGAGGAGAAGAGGAGAGAGAAAGAGAGAAGACGGAAGAAATAGGGAGGGGAGAGGAGAGAGAAAAGTAGAAGGAAAGAGGAGAGAGAAAGGGGAGGAGGAGAGAGAAATTTGGTAAAAGAAAAAATTTTATTGTTTATTATTTTCTCTCTCCTCTCGCCTCACCCGTGTAAATTTAAATTTCCGGCAAAAAATTGAATTTTCCGGCCAAAAGGGACACTTTTGTTGTTTTAAAATACTTAGAGGTATTGATTGCATATTCCCAAACTTTGAGTATCAAATTGATTTTCGTCCAAACTTGGGGGGACAGTTTTGTCATTAGACCTTTTTTAAATAACATTATTTATAATTTATTTTATATAGTGATTAAAAATATATATTTGAATTTTAAATTAACTTATTACTATTTATTTTGCTTAAAATACTAATGATTACAGATCATATACAATTGTCGAATACTCTCAATTGAGTATTACTAATGTGATTTTTTTGTTATTTTTAATTTAATATTAAGTTTTTATATAGTTTCAAATTTTAATATTTAGTTTTTATAATTAATCATTTGTATTTACAAATGCATTTTTAAGAGTTCAAAGTTGAGTGGAAACTTAAAAATCTAAACATAGTGTTTAGTCATACTTTATTGTATAATTAATTAACTAAATAAATTTTATAAAAAATAAAATTATTGTAAAATAATGAGTTACGATTATGATTTTAATTTTAAAAGGTAATTAAATTTTAATTAATAATATATAAGTCAAGATTTTTTTTAACATTAATTAACTTAAGATCTCATGTATGAAATAAATTTATTTACTAAATTTTAATCGTTAGTATATTTTATAATATACATTATAATTTTTTTATAGTAATTATTATTTACTCATACTTCTTATATTTGTAATATATAATTATTTAGGAATATACTTGCTGTAAATAATGAGTTGCCATTACGATTTTAGTTCTAAAAGCTAGCTAACTTAATTTTAATAACTAATATATAAGTTAGAATTATTTTGTAACATTAATTAACTAAAAGTCTCCTATGTATAATAGAATTGGTAACTATAGTAATCATTAATATATATATATATATATATATATATATATTAAAATATAATTTTTATATTAATTATTATGTACTCATAATATTTTTAATATATAGTAATTTAGAGATTAAAGTTGAGTAGAAACTTAAAATAAAATCCTAAATATGATTTTTAAGTTAAAATTTATTATATGACTAAGTAATTAAAGAAATTTTAAAAAAAAATAAGATTGTTACAAAATAATAAGTTAATTTAAAGTTTGTAGGACCATAAAGAGAGTTTTAGTTCTAGTTAAATTAATCATAATTTTATATAGGAGCAAAAATGTGTTTTATTCCTAAAAAAATTTAAGTTTATATCAAAGACCAAAAATTAAAAAGGAAGACCAAAAAATCAAGTGTTGTCTTATATATATAATAGATTTATATAGATTTTGTACAACTTTTAAAATTTCAACAATTATATAACAATTAAATGGCATAGGTAAGTTAAAGTAAGGTAATCCGGTTGACCTATTTTATTATCCAAATAAACTACTAAAACATTTGAGATTCATGTATTATTTAAGTGGTATTTATTTACCTCTCCATATCTCTTAACAATTTCACATCTGATTCGGTAAGAGGATAAAGTTGTTTGGTAAAATTTTATTTGCCTCTTATCGTCTCTTAATCGGTAAGAGGAAGATATAAATCTAAATCATTAAGAGCTGTCTCTTAATAAAAATTTTAAATCTATGGAGTCTTTATAAATATTGTACTCCCTCCATTTCAAATTTTAATATTATTATTAATTTTTGAAAAGTCAATTTGAGATATTCTTAAATTTAAAATTGATATTTTTAAATTTAAAAGTCATTCAGATGTTTTATACTTTTTAGCTACTAAACAATTTTTTAAGTTCAGATGCTATTTCACTCAAAGATCTAATTTATTAAGATATACTAACTATTCAGATCTTAATTACTCAATTTTATCGAATACCACCTTAATATCTCTAAAACTAATTATAATATAAAATGGCTTATGTAAAACCGTATTTGATAAATTGTTTTTCCTTATGAAAAGATCAACCAAATTGTACTTTTTAAACTGTATTTTTACTTTTAATCTTACACTATAAATTTTGTTTTAATTTATATTTTTTTAGTCTAACTTTTTACTTTTATTTAATTTATTTAAGTATGATATATAGAAGAATATGTAATTAGAGAATGCGTGTTACTTTGTACGTCAACCGTAAGAATCTAAATTCTCTAACGTTAATTTGATATAATAATTAGATGAATGAAAGCAATTTTAGATTTTGCAAATTAAAGTCTTGAGGTGTAAATGAAAATCTTTATTAAGAACGGAGGAAGTAATTTTTTATTTTTTTCTCATGCGACCCTAATTTTGGAAGGGACGTTATTATGTTTTTTTCAAAGACAATAACTTTAATATTTCAATCCTTTTTTTTATGTAGTCCAGTTAAATAACAACTCCATCCGATTAAAATTCTAATATTAAATTTGACTTCTAAAAATTAATCTAGAATATTTTCAAACTCAAAATTTATGTAATTCATATAATCTTTTTTATTACAATAAACTTTTTAATTAAAAATACTATTCAAGTAGTTATAAATTTCATAATTAAACTGTATAAGATTAAATAAACTCATATCAAATTTGAAATTGAAAATAACTTATTTTGACTATAAAAGTTAACACTGATCGTACAAGACTTAGGAACAGAAGAGCAATATATTGAAGATGAAAAAAAAACATAATTATAACAACCACAAAATATATCCCACAAAAAAATATATCTAAAATTTACTTCAAAGTTTAAGTTTATTTTATATTTTGAGATGGAAAAGTATCTTTTTATATGTTTTCAATTATTTTTAATTAATCAAAAATAAAAAACATGTGTGTGTATATATATATATATATTTGTTATAACTAATATACGAAAGTAAAGCATACTATGACATATGTAATTTATACTAATATATATATATATATATATATATATATGTATACAAAAACTTCTCCAACGAACCGAAAAAAAACGAACCAAAAACGAATTTGCCTATAGCGACGGTTTTGTCCGTCGCTTTAGCATATGCATCGCTTAAAAGAGCTATAGCGACGGACCAACGACGATTCGCACTGTTGTTATAGCCTGGTTTAGCGACGCATAGATATAGATGGATTGAACCGTCGTTATAGGCCAGTTCGCTAACGAACCGGTTCGCTGAAGAAGGGGACTGTATATGTATATGTATGTCTGTATGTGTATATATATATATATATATACACGGTCCGGATCTTAAGCTCACCCCACTTTAGCGACGGACCCGGCGACGGTTTGGTCATACAACCGTCGTCTATACTTTTAGCGACGCTATATATTATCCGTCGCTAAAAGTATAGACGATGGTTATATGACCAAACCGTCGCCGGGTTCGTCGCTAAAAGGGGGTGAGCTTAAGAAATGGACTGTATATATATATATAGCCCCAGGATCAGGTCCGGACTCCCGGACCTGATCAAAATCCGGACCCAAATTTTTTTATTTTTTTTTCATTTTTTTTTCAAAACAACTAATAAAAAATATATAGTTATTTTTGGTAAAAATTTGTTAATACACTGTTTTTGGTATGATTTGGATGCATTTGTTTGTTAGAGGAGAACGAGTGATATATTTTACAACTTGAACCAAAAACTTAGGTCTCGTCAGACTTATGGATGTCAATTAGGGACAATTTTTTTTTTAAATTTATTTAAAAATTGGAGATATAATTCTTTTTTAAAAGTATAAAGTGACATAGTGGATTTTTTTTAATATGTTATTATTTGTATTCTATTCAAATCGAGTAAAATCAAATCACAACTAGAACATTTATAGACCAAATGTGTATTTCTAATTTTTGAACAAAAAGAATATTTTTTATAATATTACTCTCTTCGTTTCACAAATTTTTTTTTTATCAATTTATAAATATTAAAGATATATTATTTATGAAATTATGATGAAAATTTTGCGGACAGTGTCTCTTTTTATGTTATTATAAATATTAAAAAAAAATCATTTTTTGAACAAAAAAGTTGAAAATATCTACAATGTATTTTTTCGATTTTGTTTTAAATGATATTTTCTCTGCTTTACCAAAAAAAAACCAATTTATCAAATTGTAAATATCTGCAATGTATTTCTTTTTAATAATACATTGTTATTTTACAGTAGTGACTTGCAATAATAGAATTATGATTAAAAAATAATAATTAAATATAATGTGTAGTGATTCAATTATCATAAATAGAAAACTCTTTTTATGTACAAAAGAAATAAACAAATGAAACTCTTTTTTAGAACGAACATAATAATTAGATGCCTATATTTTTTTACCTTACATTTTAAAATGGAGGAAAATAATAATTAGGAACGTATAATTTCTCTTTTTAATTTTTTGTTCAAATAAGTCATTATATATATATATATATAAAACTGCATCATGTTAAAAAGTTAGTATATTAATTAACCTCCAAGCAATTATACTATAATTTATTCCCATACTATTTATGAAATTATGATGAAAACTTTGGGGGCAATGTCCCATTTTATGCTATTATAAAAACAAAAAAGAAAATTGAAAAAAATGGATAATGATACTCTTTTTTAGAATATTGGTAATAATTAGTTGCATAATTTTTCACATTACATTTTAAAATGTAAGGAACATATTCTTAAATAATATTTAGGTGCATAGAATTTTTTTAAAAATCAATATACTATTTATGTTATGATGAAAACTAAAGGCGATATCTCGTTTTATACTATTATAAAAATTAAAAAAAAATTATTTTTTAACTAAAAATGGATAATGATACTTTTATTTTTATTTTTTTAAAATATTGGGAATAATTTGGTGCATAATTTCTTACATTACATTTTAAAATGTAGGGAATATATTCTTAAATAATATTTAGGTACATAGAATATTTTTAAAAATCAATATACTATTTATGAAATTCTGATGAAAACTTTTAGGGCAATGTCTCGTTTTATGCCATTATAAAAATTACAAAACTTCATTTTTTGAAATATTTTACACCCCCAATTCAAAAAATGATAGTTTTTGTGATTAAATATTATTATGTAGACATATATGTAGTTATATTATCAATGTAATACTGGAAAATATAAAACAAAGTATAAACATTATTCTTAAGTAATATAATTATAATATGTGCATTATAGAAGTTTAAGTGTGCCATTATTAAACCATAATAAATTAAAAATACAAAAGATATTAAAAAGGAAAGGTAAAAGTAAAACAAATCGTTAGCTAATATTACTATGCAAAAAAATAAATATAAATATTTACCAACTCAAAATATAATTTTAATTTTTAGATGAAAGAAGTATGTTGTGTGGATATTGAGAAATTAGTCTTATTTCTTTTGATGACAATATAAAAATGACAAAATCTCTTCAAATTTATCACAATAATGTTTTTATCATGTTATTATTATCTAAATATAATTCAATAAATTTAGGAGTATATATAAACAAAAAAATATTTTTTAAAAGTTTACACAATTTATAAATAAGATATTTTTTTTTAAAAAAATGGAAGGAATGTGATAATCAGGGACATACAAATTCTCTTTCTAATGTTTGTTAAAATAAGTCATCATGTTAGCATATTAACCTCCAAGCAATTACAATATAATTTATTATCATACTATTTATGACATTATGATGAAAACTTTGAGGGTAATGTCTCATTTTATGCTATTATAAAAAAATATTATTTTTTGAACAAAAAATGGATAATGATACTCTTTTTTAGAACATTGAGAATAATTAGGTACATAATTTTTTACATTACATTTTAAAATGGAGGTAACATATTGTTAAATAATATTTAGGTGCATAGAATATTTTTAAAAATCAATATACTATTTAGGAAATTATGAAGAAAACTTTGAGGGCAATGTCTCGTTTTATGCTATTATAAAAATTAAAATAAAAAAACATTTTTTAAACAAAAAAAGGATAATAATCCTCTTTTAGAACATTGGGAATACTTAGGTGCATAATTTTTTATATTACATTTTAAAATGTAGGGAACATATTCTTAAATAATATTTAGGTGTATAGAATATTTTTAAAAATCAATATACTATTTATGAAATTATGATAAAAACTTTGAGGGCAATGTCTCATTTTGAGCTATTATAAAAATAAAAATAAAATCATATTTGAACAAGAAAATGAATAATGATACTCTTTTTTAGAACATTGGGAATACTTAGGTGCATAATTTTTTACATTACATTTTAAAATGTAGGGAACATATTCTTAAATAATATTTAGGTACATAGAATAATTTTAAAAATCAATATAATATTTATGAAATTATTATGAAAACTTTGAGGGCAATGTTTCATTTTATGCTATTATAAAAACTAAAAAAATTTATCTTTTGAACAAAAAAAATGATTGATACACTTTTTTAGAACATTGAGAATAATTAGGTGCATAATTTTTTACATTACATTTTAAAATGTTGGGAACATATTCTTAAATAATATTTAGGTACAAGAATATTTTTAAAAATTAATATAAAATTTATGAAATTATGATGAAAACTTTGAGGGCAATGTCTCATTTTATGCTACTATAAAAATTAAAAAAAATTATTTTTTAAAGAAAAAAAATGGATAATGATACTCTTATTAGAACAATGAGAATAATTATGCTCCACTCTTGCTAGTTTAAATATTTTTCATATATTTTTAGCACACTATTTTTCCTTATTATTATGAAGAACCCCACGCGCAGAGCGTGTGAGGTCAGCCTAATAGTATGAAATGAAAGAAGACTATGGATAAGATAATTTTTTTTTTTAAAAAAAGTTAGAAATTGTATTATAGTAGTATTCTATTTTATTTTTGACTAGTTTTATTTTATTAACATAAAGTATTTATGAACCACATTAATATTTTTTATTTAAACTAGTCTATAACTTCAAATAAATAAATGGTGTACTTCCAAAAAAATAAATAAATTACCTCATCCCAAATAAAAGAGTTTATTTCACAAAATTATTAATAAACATACAAAAATTAGTTAATTAAATATAGCTAAATAATGTTAATAAAAAACATATAAAATTATTAAGCCAAGTTTTTTTTTCCACCATTAATTATGTTTAAATTATGAGTTAATTGCACTTTGTATCCCCAAATTTATACCATTTTGCACGTTACATCTTATAATTCAAAACATTGCACTTTGTATCCCAATATTTATAAAAGTCAGCACATAACACCTCCCGACCCAAAATTTGTCGCTAAAAGAGAAGGGTTAGCGACGAATTTTACACTTTTAGCGACAAATTTTGGGGCGGGGGTGTTATGTGTTGACTTTTATAAAGGTTGGGATGCAAAGTGCAACGTAAGATGCAATGTACAAAATGGAATAAACTTGGGGGATCAAAGTGCAATTTACTCTTAAATTATTGAAAAAGGTTTTAATGGGTTAAATTGGTAAAATAGTGATATTTAGATGCTTTGTACATATCAGTTTTCCAACAAAAATTTTATTCAGTATCTATTTCAAACAGACACTCTATTTTATACAGACGTCTAAATTATACAAATCTTAATTATACAATTTTATCAAACGCCACCTACGTCACTATGTGCCTTTAGTTTTACCCAAATATCTACGAGTTGGCCCCTCAAAACTGGGTACTAGAGAGTGATATTATTATCACTACTCACCAATTATGTGACATCCACACACACTGTGTGTGGGGAAAAAATAAAAATTAAGGATAAGAGATTATTAAAGGGTGGGAGAATAAAATAAAATGGTAAAAATAGTGATACAATCTTAAGAAGATAATTATTTTTTTCACTTTTTCTTTTCAAGATAGATAGATAATATAGATATATATGTAGAACTAACACTACGTTGACCCAAATGGATCTTATCCTATTTTTTTAAAAAAATCATGGGATATTATCAGATCTTAAATTTTTCGTCTTATGAGTCGGGTGTTTTTCTTAGATCAACTGAATCATATATATACATATATATATATATATATGCTTCATCCCTAAGAAAGTTGGGGCATCCTTGTCCATTTTTGACCAATTGGGCTTTGCAATACTTTCTACAAAGTTTGGTTAATTGTCTTTGAAGTTTTATCTAATCGTCCATTACCCCTATTATCTAATCGTCCATTACCCCTAACTAGGCTAGATTTATTGCTAGGCGTAGAGCTGGTGATAACTGTTAAGGATACTTATGTCATTATACACAATGACATTAATGTAATAAGTAGTTAAGGACTAGTTATGCTGTGTTAGTATATAAACTAATGTATAAATGTAACTATTTTCTGGATTAAGTAATATACTTTGTAGTTAATTTTTTTCTCTCTCTGTTTTGAGCTGTTCTTTATATTATAACATGGTATCAAAGCTAGAAAGAGATTCAGGGTTTCTTTTCGCCTTTCTTCTCTATATTTCTTTCAGTTCTTCATAAAATCAATTGAATCCATAGTCAATTGATTCATTGCACTATTTTCACATATTCGGTTGTAATCAGAGTTTGTAGAATTGAAGTGATTGATTGCTCGCAATATTTATCTCCCTATTCATGAATACAACATCAAATCTGTTAAGAATGACTTCTTTGTTTCAAAATAATACTTTTACGAATGTTGTTGCTGGTAGTAATGGATCTGCTGGCCATGGATCTGGTGGACATGGAACTGGAGGTTCTGGTAGTTCAGGTGTAACAACTATTATCATTGATTCTCTGCATCCATATTTTCTACAGACCTTAGATCATCCAGGTATGGTGCTTGTTAATCAGCCTTTAACTGAAGCTAATTACAGTCAATGGAAAAGGTCCATGACTATTGCTCTCTTAGCAAAACTCAAACTAGGGTTTGTAGATGGTACATATTTGGCACCAGAACTTGATTGTCCCTATTTACCATACTGGAATAAGTGCAATGATATGGTAATTTCATGGTTGTTGAATTCTATTTCCTTAGAAATCAAAAACAACATAGTTTACTTGCCTACTGCTAAAAGTTTTTGGGATGATTTGTTTGCTAGGTTTACACAAAGTAATATACCTAGACTTTTTGCAACTAAGAAAAGATATGGCATCTTTAACTCAGGGCAACAAGAACATAACCACATATATACTTTACTACATTTTGGTCCGTGATGGATGAACTTAACAATCTTATTTCTATTTCTAAATGTACTTGTAGAGTATGTACTTGTGGTGCCTCTCAACAATTGACTGAGTATGAGCAAACTTTCAAAGTTACTCAGTTTCTTATGAGGCTTAATGATCATTTTACTACTGTAAGAGGACATATTCATATGATGCAGCCTTTACCCTCTTTAAGTCAAGTGTATGCTTTACTTCTACAAGAGGAAAAACAGAGGGAGTGTTCTCTTCATACAGTTGTAATACCTGAGAATGTTGCTCTACTAGCCAAACAGTTTCACTTTCAGTTTGGTTCTGGAGCTCATCAGTTGGGGTCTTCCCAACAAATTAATTCTGGCCATCAGTTTGGTTTTGCTAAAGAGAATAGAAATTTTGAGAAATCTCCAAAATCTAGTCTCAAATGTGATCATTATCATTACACAAGGCATACAAAGTATAAGTGTTTTCTACTTCATGGTTATCCACCTTGGCATCCAAAGTCCAAATTAGCACAATTTACCGTGTCTCTTATGTCTAGTTCTCATAGAACAACAACCTATGCTACTACAAGTGCTAATGGAATTGCCTCTTCTCAATCTATTGATTTCTATTATTTAGAGCTAAATAAAGGATCTATTTCTAATTGTGCATCAAATTTTTCCAAGTCTGAGCAAGGTTCTGAAGGGTCAGGCAGTAATCCAGCTTTTACACCATCTTATTGTCAACAAATAATGCAGATGATTCAATTTGGTCTGAAATCTCCTACTCTTTTTTCAACTGAAGATCATCTTGCAGGTAGTAGTTTTCCATTCTCTTCTACTGTCTCTTCTGTCTGTCTAAATGTCCATACTAATACATCTAAATGGATCATTGACTCTGGTGCTACTGATCACATTACTCTATATCTTCATTTACTTGAGCGTCCCATTGTCTTGTCTACTAATATTCATTTACTTAATGGCTAAACATCCATTATTTCCCATACTGGTACAATGTATATTTCATCTGATATTGTCTTACATAATATTTTGTGTGTTTCAGATTTTCATTGCAATCTCATTTCAGTTTCTAAATTTACTAAGGATAACCATTGCAATCTGTTATTCTTGTACAATCAATGTATTTTGCAGGACCTGACTTTGAAGAGGGAGAAAGGGATTGGTAGACAAGAGAATGGTTTGTTCATTTTGTACAAATCAAACTTGACTTCTTTGCCTCTTTCTCAACCCTCTATGAGCCTTGTATCTTTGAATACTACCTTTGTTGTCTCTCTTACAGCTACTGTTGTTTCTTTAGTTTGTAGTAATATAGATTTGTGGAATGCTAGATTGGGGCATGTCCCTCTAGCTGTTTTACAGTCATTGCATTTAAATTGTAATTCTTCTTCTCTTCCTCACTGTGATGTTTGTCATTTATCCAAATAAACAAGACTTCCTTTTCCTATTAGTCATTCTGTAAGTTTGTCTATGTTTGATCTACTACATTGTGATGTATGGGGTCCCTATAAGTATAAAACTCATACCAATTGTTGTTATTTTCTTACAATTGTGGATGACTTCACAAGATGTACTTGGACCTATCTATTTCATCGTAAACATTAAGTGGCTTCTATTCTCAAGAATTTTATTAGTCATGTTCATACTTAGTTTAATCACAATGTCAAGGCTATTAGATCAGATAATGACACTGAATTTAATGAACTTGCTCATATTTTTCTTCATCTTGGTATTATTCATCAAACTTCTTGTGTTTACTCTCCACAACAAAATGGTATTGTGGAAAGGAAGCATCGCCATCTTTTGGACATTTCTAAAGCTCCCAGATTTAATGCTCATTTACCTATTCATTTCCGAGGAGATTGTCTCTTAACTGCTACATATTTGATTAATCGGTTGCCTATTAAAGTTCTAAACAATAAAACTCCATATGAAATACTTCTTAGTTCTGCACCCATTTATGGTCATCTTACAGTCTTTGGTTACTTGTGCTATGCTTCAACTGTAGCTTATAACAGAGATAAGTTTTCTCCCAGAGCAATCAGATGTGTTTTTCTAGGATATCCTTATGCTAAAAAAGGATACAAAGTGTGTGACTTGGAAACCAAAAAATGTTTTGTTAGCAGAGATGTTTCTTTTGTTGAGAATGTTTTTCCTTTTGAATCTCTTCTATCTCCTGCTACTGATTCTAGTTCTCTATTTCTTTCTTATAATTCTTTTTCTTTACCTACTGATGATCCTTTGCATATTCCTATTGTTTCTCCTACTTCTTCTTATGAGATTTCTTCAGACAATGTTTTACAACCTATTTCACCTATGTCTTCTTTTGGTCATATTTATGGTTCTTCTTCTAACGAGTCTTTAAATCCTTATGTGTCACATGAGTTGCCTCTTACGCTTCCTTCTTCTAGACCTACTCAAACCAGAACATTTTCTTCTAAATTCAAAGGTTTTGTAGGATTACCCAAGAATCTTCCTTATACTCTTCCTTCTTCTGCCACAGTTTCTAATTTTAATCATGTATCTTGATATCCTATGTCTCATTTTGTATCTTATGATACATTTACTCCTGCTTACATCGCTTATCTTGCCAACTATGATTCTATTGTTAAGCCTTCCACTTATTATCAAGCTGTTGTTGATCCTAAGTGGTGTGAAGCCATGGTCAAAGAAATTTCAGGCTTGGAAGCCAATTATACATGGCTTGTCACTGAGTTGCCTAAGGACAAGAAAGTTGTGGGCTGCAAATGGATATATAAAGTAAAATATAATCTTGATGGTACTGTTGATTGATTTAAAGCTAGGCTTATTGCCAAAGACTTTACGTAGATTGAAGGATTGGATTTTCTTTGAAACATTTGCTCCACCTGCCAAAATGACAATTGTGAGACTTCTTATTACCTTGGTTGCTTTGAAAGGTTGGAAGCTGGATAAGATGGATGTTACCAATGCATTCCTTCATGGAGATTTAGATGAGGAAGTATATATGACAATGCCTCCTGGTTTCTGCAGTTCACATAATTCTAAAGGGGTTCCTCTTGTCTGCAAACTTCTCAAGTCATTATATGGACTCAAGTAAGCACCTCGACAGTGGTTTCTAAAGTTTTCTGCAGTTCTAACACGATTTGGGTTTAAGCAATCCAACTGTGACCATTCTCTATTCCTTACTCACTCTTCTTCTGACTTTATAGCATTACTGGTATATGTCAATGACATACTCATCACAGGTTCTAACAGTCTTACCATTCAATAAGTCAAGGATTACTTAGCTACTCAATTTCAAATAAAGGACCTTGGTGCCTTGAAATACTTTTTGGGTCTTGAAACTGCTAGGTCTCCAAAAGGTATTTACCTTAATCAATGAAAATATACTCTTGATATCTTGAAGGAAGTGGGTCTCACTGTGGAGCAAAATCACAGATTATTATCCAACAGTGGGGATCTGTTGAAGAATGTTAATGTCTATCGGAGACTGGTTGGTCGTCTCATTTACTTGACCATATCCAAACCTGATATTGTATATTTCATTCATGTTCTCAGTCAATTCTTGTCTGCTCCTAAAGTTTATCATATGGATACAACTTTAAAATTGGTTAGATACTTGAAATCCTCTCTTGGACAAGGTTTACTCATGTTTGCAACTGGTTCAGTTACTTTACGTGCTGATTGGGGTGGTTGTCCTACTACTAGGCAGTCCCTTACTGGCTATTGTGTAACACTAGGCTCTTCTCTTATTTCTTGGAAGAGTAAGAAACAACGTACAGTCTCTAGGTCCTCAGCCGAAGCAGAATACAGGACTATGGTTGATGTGTGTTGTGAGGTTACGTGGTTGGTTGCTTTATTAAAAGAGTTTGACATCACCTCTGTTACTCCAGTTCCTCTCTTTTGTGACAACAAGTCTGCTCTGTACATAACATATAATCCTGTTTTTCATGAACGTACTAAACACATCGAGATTGATTGTTACCTTGTTCATGAGAAGCTTCGAAAGGGAGTTATTACCACACACCATCTTTTGGCTGTCGAACAACCGGCTGATCTGTTTATTAAAGTTTTGTCCAGTGAGCAACATCAGCTTCTACAATCCAAGTTGAGAGTTTGTAATTTATTTCAAACTCACAACTTGAGGGGGGATGTTAAAGATACTAATGTCATTATACACAATAACATTAATGTAATAAGTAGTTAAGGACTAGTTATGCTGTGTTAGTATATAAACTGATATACTGAATGTAACTGTTTTTTGGATTAAGTAATATACGTTGCAGTTAATTATTTTTCTCTCTGTTTTGAGTTGTTCTTCATATTGTAATATAACTAATGAGATGTTGCATACCCTTCGTTTTAAAAAAGGGAAAAGGGGCATTTCTCATGGCTAAGATTGATTAAGGAAAAAACTTATGACATGCTATCTTGGAATTATTTCAATTCTACTATGATGATTCTTGATTTTATCCTAGTCATTCTCTCTCTTATTTTTCAATGTATTTCTATAGTTGATTTTCCTATTAAATGGGGATCTACCATGGGTCCATCTTTTCAGCCCCATTGTGGCATTCGACACTATCTCCGTTTCTATTTATTATATGTTTGAATGAACTGTCCTTAAAATTACAGTATACATAAATAGAAAAGAAAATTAGCCCCGTTAAAATTTCCAAATAAGGTCCAAAGTTGTCTCATTCAAATCCTTAGCTAAGTTCTCTATTATATTTTGATCACCCACCATACAACTAAATAAAATAAAACACCCAAATTAACCTCGAGTACTAAACATCAAACAATATAAAGATTTATCACCCTATTCTCTATATCACTTTATAACTCTTAAATTAGTCAAAATTATGACCGAAATCTAACTTAAAAAATCACTCACCAGAAAATGTTAGTTTTTGACCCAATACATTATAAGGGTCACTACTCTAATACCATCCGTGTAATACGCCGAACCCGATACAAACCCAAAGTATTACACGCTGCAAGCTCAAATGCCCGCAAGGCAACAATATAAAACAATACAACCTAAACAAATAAAAAAAACTCAATATAATGAAACTAAAACTAAAATTAAATACTAAAAATGTAAAATGGAGACACAACTCCCTGAAATTAAATAATTTTATCAAGATTCAACGATAAATAAAAATTAACATATTAAATTAAAACTTCAGCCATCCACAATATGTCAAACAAATGCTCAACTTTTAACAATCCAACCTATAAAAATTTATCGACAAGGTAAACGATAAAGCTCAACAAATGAGAATCTTTACTATTTAGGTGGATCAAGTATAATTTATAAAATATTTTTATATCAAATGAACCTTTCTATCAGTAGCTATGCTTTCCAAAACCCAATAATAAATTATAATATTTTAATTTAATGCTGGAGTATATATATAATTTAATCTACATCACTATCGGTTAAAGTCATAATAACCCTATAACACGACCCAAAAGTTCGATAATGTTAACGCCCCGTACTAAGGTATCTATAAATTGCACGCTCTCCGGACGACATCTAAAAGGTGTGCGCCTTAGTAGAGTGTTTATATTAGTTTCGAAACTAAGCGTAAACACTAACGAGTTTTATATATAGTCAGACTGAGGATTCCAAAAAAGTTTCACAATCTTATCAATGTTTAAAACTAAACTTGTTTCATAGTTCAAAATCAAGTAATGTCATTTTATGAATCAAAATTCTATTTCGATACTTAACCCAAAATTTAAAGAGTAACGTTTTTATTAAAATAGAAGCCTTAAATAAAACACTATAAATTTTAAAACAGTACATTTAAACATCCAAGTAAAATTACTAAAGCAAAAATAAAAGTAAACGACAATTTAAAATGTTAAATAGTTTGCAAAACCACTTACCTTGATATCGCGAAATACGAAAATAATTATTGAACAAATCCTAAATATAATATAGAAAAAATAAAAAATCATTAGGCATCAACAATCGGGGGAATAACCGGTTATCAGTAGAGCAGTAAAGTACGAAAAATGATGGTGTCGATTAAGCAGCCAAAGCTGTAAGGTGAGCAAAATATCTTACGTATTTTTAATGCAAGTCTTATACATATTTATTGTTACTTTTGACTCAATTCACAATTAATTTTATACTAGAAATCATAGAGTTTTCTTTTTCTGTAAACTATAATTTTAAACGTTGAAACTTAAACTTAATAAAGAAAATAATTTTTCTTCTTAGTTTAACAATCACCGAAATATATATGTATATATAAACCTAATATATAAATATATATATATACACACACACACACATATAACTATAACTATTGAACATATAAAATAAGTACAAGCACGCTGCCATTACATGACAGAAACCTAAACTAACATAAAATAATTTAACATAAATATACATGGCACAACCTACTGCTATGACCATAGGTCATGTACACTACCAATCAAACATATATATTGTATATAATATTATCTCGATCGCACATAATAATCAATAGATCATGACTTAATGTTGAACAAAATGGATTATGTATTCACTTTAAACAAACACACTTATAAGATTATTCAACAGATTACACCCACAAAAATATGTATACCTATATATATATATCAAAATCTCTCTTATTCACATGGAGTATATACATATCACTGTTTTTAAAAAATTATTATAATAGTTATTGTTTTCAAAATCTATTCATACATATATAATATAAGTATCATTTCATATTTGAAAAAAAAAATCAGTTTTACCTTTTGAGTTTTATTCTTTTTTTTTTCTTTGTTCTGAAGTAGTCCAAAATCAAAAATTTTTACGTTCTTTTTTTCTCTCTCTAGTTATATAATAAATTAAATATCTTTAATTCATTTGCAAGATATGGAACCAACGATGAGAGTCTTTTTTAAAATTAAAAGTTTGTTATCTAAACTTACTTATCCTAATAGAGTGATAGATATGTATTGTTAATTATTAGTTATTCTTCCATTATCTCAATATATATTTTCTTTTCTTTCTTTTTTTTTTGAAAAGCACGGTTATTACATTTTATCCACCTTAAAAGAATTTGGTCCTTCAAATTCCCAAATGATAATTCTAAAAAATAACACGAGTATCACATATTCAAAGAAATTTTATTATTTAATTATTGAACACAAATGATAAAAGAGTTCTAAACCTTAATTCATATTGGCCGAAAGTTGAAACACACGTCCTCGAGTTGGCCCTAGATTTGCCAAGGTTATGTCCTTCTTTCCATCTTCTCTAGGTGGAGGATTCTTATGGCATTGCGCAATCTTATGGTCAAACTCTCCATAGTAAACACATGCTTCCGTATTCCAATGACATTTCTTGTGTGGGTGGTTCCCACCACACCTCACACGTTTTAGCTAGTTCTATTGATACCCATGATTTCCTTGATTCCCTCTAAATTTAGTGGTCTAGGTATTCAGCTTTTTCGCAGGTCCCTTATAACTTAACTCTCCTCCTGACGACTCTTCCCTCTTGTTGTTCTTTTCTTTTGTCAATTTATACTAGGCCCTTCTCAATTAGCAGTGCCTTATTGAGTACAACATCATATGTGGGAAGTTTAAAAGACATCACACCATGTTTTATATCGACCTGTAACCCGTCCTCCAACCTACGCGCTCTTATTGCCTTTTCTGCCACCAAGGTTAGTGCATACGTGGCAAGCAATGCGAATTCAGATTCATATTGAGTAACAGTCTTGCTCCCTTATTCGAGCTAATGAAATCCCTCTCATTTTGTGCGTAAGCCATTTAAGGAAAGTACTTATTAGTAAACACCTTTTTGAACATCTTCTAGGTATAGGGTTCAGGATTCTCCTAGTGCTTCCTTCTCTCCATAAGCTATCAATCATATGCCCCACCTAAAGTTGATAAACTTCTAACGTCACCTTATCTACTTCACTACTTCTTAACAAGTCAAATGCCTTATCCATTTCTTGAATCCACTTTTTAACAATGGCAGGGTTTGCAGCCCTTTCGAAGATTGGTGGGTTCAATCACTTGAATTCCGATAATATGCTACGCTGCCCTGGCTGTTGATTTTGCACCAACTTAGCTCGTGTATTAGCTAGATGAGTGATACTTTCAGCACCATTATCGTTGTTAGTAAGGTTGCTTCTTCTAAAAGACATTTTCTTACACAAAAGTAATCTCCACTTAAATAACACTATAAAAAACTAGTAACAAAATAAAACAAAAGCGAAAGAAAATAAAAGCACACACATAAATGAAATTCAAAAATCTTCAATTTTATTTGATTAGAAATACCATTATATGAAAATTTATGTTCAAAAAGCAAACCAACAACTAACTAAACAAATGACAAATCAATAAAATTTTAAAGCAAAACTCTTTTTAAACTTTAATCTATTACAAGATTTAACGCCACTCGGCATCATTCTTCTTCACCACCTCAAGACATCTATCAAAATCCTTAATAAATTTGTCCATCACCTCTTGAGTTCCCACTACACCAAGAAACTTATGTTGGATAGCTTTCTTGAGATCCTCACATCCCCACAAAATATGTCTCGCGTACATATCTGAGTCGTCTAGGAAAATCTCTAACTTTATCTCCATGTCCATCAATTTTCACCTAAGATTTTTAACTTATCCTGCAACTTTGCGATCATGCCACGATCTCTTACCTCTCTCCTAAAGTGATGCATATTCTTTTTCTCCCTTTCTCTTCTCACTCAGGAGCTAGGTCCTCGAGGTCTTCCCGACTTTTCATCCTTAATTTCATAGTGGGATGATTCAAGACCAAACTCATCGGCAGGCTTTTTAAAAGGGGTGACATAAATTTTGGGGTCAAAATCGCCAAATCCCTCAACTAAGTCCTCTATCATATTTTGATCACACATTATACAATTAAATAAAATAAATTAGCATCGAGTACTAAACCTCAAAATAATACAAAAATTTCTTACCTTATTCTCTATCTCACTCCACAACTCTTAAATTTAATGAAAATTATAACTCGTATCTAACTCTTTAATTCACTTCCCATGGAATGTGTGGGTTTTTCGACCCAACACATTGCGAGGCCCACTGCTTTAATCCCATATTTATAACACCCCGAACCCAATATAAGCCCAAAGTGTTGCACTCCGCAAGCCCAAAGGTCCGCATGGCAACAATATCAAAAGTGCAACTCAAACAAATAAAACAAACTCAAGAAAATGAAACCAAAATCAAAACTAAAATTAAATACTAAAAATGTAAAATGGAGACCCAACTCCCCAAAATTAAATAATTTTATCAAGATTCAATGACAAATAAAAATTAACATATTAAACTAAAACTTCAGTCTCCACAATATGTCAAACAAATGCTCAGCTTTCAACAATGAAACCTATAAAATTTTATTGAAAGGGGTGAACGATAAAACTTAGCAAGTAGCAATCTTTATTATTGAGGTGAATCAAATATAATTTATAAAATATTTTTTCTATCAAATGAATCTTCCTATCAATATAGTTATGTTTTCCAAAAACCAATAATAAATTATAACATTTTAATTTTATGGTCAAAACAAAATCAATAAGTACAAATATAATTTAATCTATAGTTATATCAACTAAAGTTATAATAGCCCTGTTACATGGCCTAAAAGTTCGATAATGACAATGATCATGCCACATACTATGGTATTTATAAATCGTATGCTCTCTGAAGGGCATCTAAAAGGTGTGCGCGTTATTAGACTATCTATACTAGTTTCGAAACTAAGCATAAACACTAACGAGTTCTATACATAGTCGAACATAGGATTCCAAAAAAATTCACAATCTTATCGATGTTCAAAACTACACTTGTTTCACAGTTCAAAATCAAAAGTCTCATTTTATGAATCAAAATTCTATATTCGATACTTGATCCAAATTTTAAAATAAAAGAGTAATATTTTCATTAAAATGAAAGCCTTAAATAAAGCATAACCAATTTTGAAACTATACATTTCGGCATCTGAGTAATTATTAAGGTATAAGTAAAAGTAAACGATAATTTAAAATGCTAAAAAATTCAAAAAGCCACTTAGCTCAATATTGCGACACACGAAAATGATTGTCAAACAAATCCTACATATAAATTTAGAACAAATAAAAAATTATTAGGATAAAATATTCTAACTGCAATATATTTTTAATTAAAGTCTTGCACACATTTATAATTAAATGTTGACTCAATTCGATTATAATTAATTTTATACTAGAAATCATAGAATTTTTTTTCTGTATATTATAATTTTAATTGTTAAAATTTAATTTTAATAAATAAAATAATATTTGTTCTTAGTTTAACAATCATCATAATATAATGTGTGTGTGTGTATATATATATATATAAACTGAATATATATATATTTTTGACGCCAAGATTTTTCCTTTATATTTTTTTTACAGATGGTGAATTTTAGAAAAAAACTGACATAAATGTCAACGGGGTTTGAAAGTTTGATTTTAATGGGGGTCAATTAGACAGAGTCACCAGTTGATAAACATTTAAATGAATGTACTAACTCATCCAAATTTTTAAGTTTTAATAATAGAGATGGCCCATCACGTGACTCCGTAAAATTGGTTCGCAATCAGAGTTCGGGGGCTTGCTTAAGCGAGGGGAAGGTGTTAGACACCCCCCGATTTTCGTGAAACACGGTTACCGCGTTCTTAATGTTTTTCTTAAAATAATTAAATAAATTATCCTGAGAAACTTGATGTGTGTGTTTATGTTTGGTGCCTATATGATTTGTGTCATTGGGGATAGGGGTGCTCATCGGTACAAAACCGTACCGGAACCGAAAATACCGAACCGGTACCGATCCGAAATTATCGAAAAAACAAGAACCGATACCGGTACCGAATTACCGGTTTCGGTACCGGTTCGGTACAAAATCGGTACCGATTTTTTCGGTTCGATTTTCGGTTATACCGCATTATAATATAATTTTTTACAAAAACTAAGAAATCATCTTTATAATTTATTGTGAAGTTTTACACAAGTGCTTTGACAAGTGGGTGGATTCCATTGGGGGATTGGGGCCTCGATCCATGAGGATTATTATAATTGGGGCATTGTTTAGAGTATTATTATAATTGCATGCTAGAATCTTTTTGTGAGTTGTGGATAGTGGAGTTTGTTTTTTAAGTTTGCTTTTTAATTTTAAGTCTTTTCGTGTGCACTAGTGCACCTGTCCGACTGTCCATGTCTAAGAATTGTAAAACAATTTATTTGCCTAATTTATTTAATGAAAACCCCATCATTTGTGTCTCCCAAAAATCTTTTAGACAAAGATTCTACGGTTATTAATTATTATATCATTAAATTTTGGTATTTTCGGTATTTCGGTTTTTACCGAATTCAGAGAATTCTTTACCGTTACCGGTACCGAAAATCATTAAAATACCGAATAACCGGTACCGAAAAAAACCGGTACCGCCGGAACTGGTATCAACCAGTTCGGTAAAAAACCAAAAAAACCGAATTTTTTGAGCACCCCTAGTTGGGGAAAGTCTAGGATATCGTCTCCTAGAGTCAATTTAATTTGAAGTTAAAATCTAGGGTGTCATCTCCTAGATTTGAGTCGAATCGCGAATCGCGAAGCACAAAGTTTTGTCTTTCCATTAAATAGATAGAGTATTTAAAATATAAACTAAATAAAGACTAAACCAAAAATGAAATAGGATATTGTTGTTTCCCAAAGGCACTCAAGAGATCTAGAAAGGGGTGTTAAATAGATCCTTTAAAACTTTTTACTTAATTAAGGATGTATTACCAGATTAATAATTAGTCAACATTTATTTAAGCACAACGGAATATACTTTGAAAAATCCCCTTAAAGATTAAAGAAAATTCTCAGTTCCAAATTTAGTTTCTTTGGATGTCAACCACAACAAATAATATAACAGAATGTAAAGAAAGAAAGTAAATGACACATGAATGTTTTAAGTGGTTCAGAGACTGAATAACTCCTAGTCCACTCTTTTACTTTGACAAGTAGAAAATTCATTAAGGATAGAGATCACAAAGATCTATTACAACTGAACTACTAAGGTTCCTTCGAGCCCCTAAGTCTCGGAATATGGACACTCAGTCTTAGATCACTAAGATCTCTTCAAGTCACTTAGACTTGGAAGATTGTCACTTAGACAATGATCAACTGATGTTGAATGATGTTGTTTAGGAGCTGCTACAATGGCAATAAGCTTTTTCTTCTCAGCTACTTAACAGCCTGAACAAGTTGTTCAGTTTCGTAGAGTGGAGTTCTTTTAACTTTGGCAAAAGTTCAGCTTATTTGATCAGAATTTGTTACTTGAATTTGAATCCTTGTAGCCTTTTATAGTTTGTAGGAAAGTTTCCCATTGCAAGGTTCTCATTGTGCATTTAATGCTCAGATACTCTAGGATCCTTGATGTTGACATTTTAAGTTGGTGTGTCAGCTTGCTTTGCGGCTTAGGCATGTTACATCAGTCTGCAACTTCACCTAACATCTGGGAGTTGTTGCTTTCACCAAACTAGCTGTTAGACACAACATCTTCTGAACTTTGATTCCAACCAAGGATGTTTGGTGAACATAGTGGGACCTTCAATCTGTAATGCTCCATATTGTTAGTCTTTTGACAGCTGAGACTTACTCCACGAAGTTGATTGATTATACAGTTTGATGAGAATCATAGAGTCTATGCTTAACATTTTTCTACGTTCTGAGCTCTACAATCTACTCTATAATGATCGCTCTACGAAGATAAAAGCACTCTACGATTCTGGAGTTAACTCTACGATCTTACTTGTACTATACGGTCTTATCTTTACTTTGCGATTTGGCCTTTGCTCTATGAATTTCTGTTCATTCTATGATCTGACCTTCACTGTATGATCTGGAATGAACTTTGCGATTCGAATTATGTTCTACGAGCTTAATGCTTACTCTGCGATCAATATTTACATTACAAAACAGTAGAATAACCTTACGATCGTTCAATCAGCACTATACGATCAATTTAGGCCTATTTTCTATACATCAGATCAACTCAATAAGATTAACCTAACAAATTTGATCTTTTTATTCTAAGTCCTTGTACATCATGTCATTATTAAGGACTTTACAAAACTTATTGGTGCAGATATACATTAATCACATTCATCATCAAATCTATCACGCAGACTCTAACAATCTCCCCTTATTTGATGATGACAAAACCAACAGTTTCATAACATTGATCAATTCTAATATTCTATAATGCAGTTAATTGAAATTTAAGCATGAGTTAAAATATAGTGAGCAATTGTATTGCTAGAGCAGAAAGGATGAATTTATTGATGTATAAAAAAATTTGTACAAAGAGTAAGAAATTTAAACAATAATCTACATTTACAAGTATGCCTTTAAATTTTCCTATCTATCTTCTTCATCTCTTCTCCTTCTGAAGCCATTTCTTCTCAGATTCAACACTTCTATCATATCTGGTTTTTCTTCAACTTCCTTTCTTTGAATTTCCTCAGTTGAGTTCCTTGGGCCAATATTAGGCATATTAATTCTTTCTTCTCCCACAACATGAGTCCCCTAAAGATTTATGTTGAGGTACATGGGATCACCTAATGGAACTTTAGTGCCAGTGGGAGTCACTACACTTGATGGACCATGTTGTGAGGAGGAAGAATGGCTAATAGGTAGAGCTGATTGAGGTGATCTTGATCTGAACTCAGGAGGAAAGATAAATGTTTGCACAAATGATCTTTTTCTTTTATCCCCCTTACTTGGTCTTTTCTCCTTCTGCTTTGGACTCTCACCCTGTCTCTCCCTTTTTTTGTCATCATTAACTTTAAAGAGATGTTTGACTGTCTCAACAAGCTCTTACAGTTAGGAGGAGGACATGGCAATGTCAACTCGAATCTCACATTGACGGATAGCAGCTTGATCGCTCTACTGATGAATAAGAGCCATTGTACTGTAAGTGCGGTCTGTCATTGTAAGTTTGAAATCAGAGAGAGTAGAGCTGAGTTCAAAAACTTTATCGGAAAGGAATTTGATGGAGTTTTCATTTTGCTGCTGCAATGCCAAAACAGCCTTCTTATGATCATCAATAGCCTTCAGGAAAACGTGATTAAGTTGATTAAAGCTGCTGGCCATATCTTTGAACATATTTTTCATCTACTTGTTAAATTCTCTTCCCATTTCTCCAGGAAGTTGGCTTGTAGCGTTGGTGATTTTATTCATTTTTTCATGAATCTCGATTGAAGACTTCTCAATTTTCTGATCGAGGTCAGTAGCCATTTGAGCTGTTAGATCAGATATTTGATCGCTGGTAGGGATTATATAGAGACGATCCAAGATTTGAGATAGTTGAGCATCAGATCCAATCTTATCTCTCTGATTTAAATTTAAGACAACAAGAGGAAGATCAAAGTATTCATGTCGTGAAGAGGAAGGAACATCTTCATGAATGATTGGCTTTATCTCTAACTTTATTTGCTGTGTGGGAGAGAAGAATGTACAGGAGAATCTGTAGAGGGTATAGGTACAGATGGAACAAGTATAAAAGTTTTAGTTTTATTTACATTAATCGTAGGGTTTTGAGACTCTACGATTGGAAAGGATATAAGAGAAGATGAGTTAGAATGAATAAGTGAGTCTGTGGGTATGAAAATTATGTTAGAAATCTGTATGGGGGATGAAGATTTGGAATATATCTTTATAGGAGTATGTGTAGGAGAGATGACATTACGTACATCGATCATAGGGTTTTGGGACTCTACAATCGGAGAGTTGGCTTTATTGACATCATCCGTAAAGTGACGAGACTCTACAAATGGAGAGTGTAGTGAATTTACATGGTCAGTAAAGTGTTGGGACTTTGCGACTGGGAAATTGGTTTTATTTACATCGTCCATAGAGTGTTGAGACTCTACGAATGGAGAGTGAATGAAAGATTCAACAAAACATACAGGAGTAGAAGGTTGCTCGGAGATCGTAGAGAAAGACTCTCCGACTTCGTCATCATAATCAAAGAATGAAGGAATAAACTGACATATACAAAAGAATGATAAAGAAATAGAAGTACCTTCATTATTCTTATAAGATTTAAATTGAGTAGAATTACAAAGAAGCCTTAAGGGATATGAAGTGACTTTAAGAAAATTCTGGGCGATCAGTTTAAGATTAGGAAACTTTGAATAGCACTATCTGATGAAGCTCTGGTCTCCTAAAGTAATAGCTTTCAGCAGTGGTATCAATGGAAAGAAATAGAGCAGTTACTCATTCTCAGAATCGTAAAGAGTGGTGCTTCTGTCCATCTCAATATCATGATAGTTGTTAAAGAGTTCATTTGGGCTCATCGATACCACCTGTATCCTTCCATCTCCAGACCCTATCCATCTATCAGGAAGAGGAACATTTGGATTTTCTATCCCTTCTAGCACTATACGCCTTGCTTGCTCCCCCTCAAAGTCAGGATTTTCTTACTTTAAGATCGAGGGGTCGAACTGATGATTGAAGCCTTCATTCACTTGAGTAAGTTTCAAAGAGGCATCAAACGAGCTCGGCGATCGTCGAATAGGATCTTGCTTCCTTTTGCTCCTTATTTCCTTGCTCTTTTTCTTTTTTTGACTTCTACTTCTTCCTTTCATCCTTTTTCTTCTTTTCTGCTCTTCTTTTCTTTCTCTCTACTTCTCTGTTATGTTGCTCAACTTCTTCTTCTTCTTTTTTGGCTCAGGATTTGAGACCTTCACATCCAGTTCTTCATCACTTTCTTAAGGCTCTGACATATTAGCCATCACAACCATTTCTTCATCATTCTGTGGCTCAGTCGTAGAAGTCTTCTCAGCCAATTCATCATCTTTATGTGGCTCAGGCATTGTGGCCGTCTCAGCCATCATTTCATTATCCTCTTCATCGAGCTCTATGATCGGATGAGGAATTGATTCTCTAGCTTATTCTTCAAGCTGAATAAGGACCTTTATCTGATGATGAAGTCTCAAGCTCTTTCTCTTCGGGACAAGCTTGGAGATTGGATTATTGATTTCTTATTCTTCCCTCATCTCAGAGTTAGAGGGAATCTTCTGAGAGTCCTTGGGACTTTCCTTTATGCTTTCTTCAGTTCTCATCTTCTTCTTCAATGGTTGATCAACAGTAGAGTCAAGAGCTCTACGACCGTGAGGTGCAGTAGATCCTTGAGAAGTTTCCTCTATAATCGCATCAACCATCCTTCTGCCCTTAGCTTTAGTGGGCTTTTAAACCTCACTTATGGTGCACTTAGTGCCACCTTCTGATTGCCTTGACCTCATGATCTCAACTAGATTCTTCTTTTAGTTTTTAAACAACTTGGGGGTGATCTTTTTGTTGACATTCAGAGGCTCTTCCTCTTCATCACCAATTTTGCTCTTTAACCTTTTCTTCAGAATGATACTTACAAATCTCTCATAAAACATCTTAGGAGATGGTTTTCCTGTAGCCTTCTTCATCCCAACATCTTCAATCCATTTAGCTAGCCAATCGATGAGTATGGCACCAAAATTAATTTCTTTCTTCATGATGATAGTAGTCACGAACTTCAGTTGCAGTTCACTGACTGAATCGTGAGCAGAATCCTTGCAGAGGATACATTTGCCAATAATATCGGCAATGAACTCGTACTCTTGAGGGAATTCCTTCTTGATTCTTTTGAGCTGAGGGTTCTTCTGATACCCCATCGTTTGCATCCCCTCTTTCATGTCGATTTCTTCAAAAGAAGTAAGGCATTTACTGACAAAGCCCAAGTTGTGATTGATTTTTGAGGCACTCATATGCAGAATAGTGCCTTTGACTTTGGTGACCAAAACACCACCAACACCATATGCACCATTTAGATAAAACTCTTTCACTAGTTTAGTGTAGACTCATGTGTTGTTCTCTAAACATTCAGTGAAGCCGGCTTTCTACACGAGCCTTAACACATCTCAGAATTTCTTTTCAGCAGCAACAAACTTGTCGGAGCAAAGATGGTAATTGGCCATCCTACTTTTGGTTATATTGAACTGAAAAGATCACACAAGTGTTTAAGTTTTCTAAATCTTCGCAAAGCTAGGGTTCGAAAGCTTTGAAAGTTTGAAAACACAAAACTTAAATTACAAAATAGAAGGGTAAAAGTCAGATAAAAAATTTAAAATGATTTTATATCACTTCCCTCTAATTTTACTGAGTGGGACACGTGGAGAAGGATGATTGGATGTACGTCATTTCAGTTCTGCGTTTTACAGCTGTATCACAATAACTTCTTCGTTCCACTCGCTTTTCTTGGATATGAATGACACGCACTTTCAAACTAACTGCCTTAACTTCTTCTGTCATATAGTAACTTTTTAAAAGACTTTTAACTCTACGAAGACCCTTCTATTCAACGATCTACTTTGTGAACAGCTTTTAGTCTACGAACTCTCTTCAGTTTACGATCGTCTTCTCGTTCTACGAACTGCCTTCATTCTACGATCGTTAGATGGCTCTACGAATATGTCTCCCTTTGGACAGTTCTACGATCCTTACATGCATTGTTAGTAACTCCCAAAACATAAAACTAAGGATGCAAATTAAGCATACCTAACTTACTTATTAGCTTATTAAATCTAGATTCATCTAATAACTTATTAAACACATCTGTTAGCTGATTTTCAGTTGATATGAAACGTAATGATATATTATTATTTTGCACATGATCTCTAATGAAATGATATCTGATATCTATATGTTTAGTCCTAGAATGCATGACAGGATTATGAGTAATTGAAATAACACTTGTATTATCACAAAATATGGGAATAGACTTGAAATCAAACCCATAGTCAGCTAGCTGATTCTTCATCAACAAGATTTGAGCACAACAACTACCAGCAGCAATGTACTCAGTTTCTGTAGTTGAAGTTGACACTGAGTTCTGCTTCTTGCTGAATCATGAGACAAGTCTATTTCCAAGCATCTGATAAGTTCCACTAGTGATTTTCTTGTCAATCTTACATCTTACAAAATCTGTATCTGAATACCCTATTAGATTAAAGGGAGACTCCTTGGGATACCACAATCCCAAATATGGAGTACTCTTAAGATATCTGAAAATCCTTTTAACAGCTATAAGATGAGATTCCTTAGGGTTAGCCTAAAATCTGGCACAAATACAAGGAGAGAACATAATATTTGGTCTACTAGCAGTTAAATATAAAAGAGATCCAATCATACCTCGGTATTGAGTAATATTAATACTCTTACCATTCTCATCTTTGTCAAGTTTGGTTGCAGAAGCCATAGGAGTCTTCATGGGAGTAGCTGAATCCATATCATACTTCTTAAGTAGATCTTTGATGTACTTGGCCTTGTTGATAAATATTCCCTCATCAGTTTGCTTCGCTTGAAGTCCAAAGAAGTAATTCAGCTCCCATCATGCTCATTTCAAATTTGTTCTGCATCAACTTGGCAAACCTCTTACATAATTTTTTGTCAGTAGAACAAAAAATAATGTCATCTACATAGATTTGAACTAATAAAATTTTATCTTTGTGCTTTCTAAGTAACAATGTTGTGTCTACCCTACCTCTAGTGAATCCATTTTCAATAAAAAAATTAGTGAGTGTTTCATACCATGCCCTAGGTGCTTGCTTTAAACCATAGAGTTTTTATCTAATTTATAAACATGATTAGAGTAAGTAGGATCGATGAAACCTGGAGGTTGTACGACATAAACCTCTTCTTGGAGTTCTCCATTCAAGAATGTACTCTTGACATCCATTTGCAAGACTTTGAATTTCATGTGGGCTGCATAAGCTAGGAACATCTTGATAGCTTCCAATATTATAACAGGTGCAAAGGTCTCGTTATAATCAATTCATTCTTCTTATAAATAGCCTTTAGCCACTAACCTTGCCTTGTTCCTTGTGATCACAACAGTTTCATCCATTTTGTTCCTGAAGACCCACTTGGTGCCGACGACTGGATGATCTCATGGTCTTGGGACCGGCCTCCAAACTTTACTTCTTTCAAACTGATTTAGCTCTTCTTCCATAGCTTCAATCCAGCTTGAATCTTTCAAAGCTTCTTCAATTTTCTTAGGATCCATTTGAGAGAGAAAGCTTAGGTAGAAACATTTATTTTGGGTGGCTGACCTTGTCCTGACACTAGCATTTGGATCACCAATGATCAGGTTCTAAGTGCGATCTCTTGCCCATTTACTTCTAAATGGAACATCTGTTCTCGTGTCTTGTTGTTTGAGATCTTAAAGATTGAGTTCTGAATCAGTAGCTTCATTTATTAGTAGAGTTTCCATGCTTGGAACTAAAGACTTTACGACCTCCTTGTCTGGCACTATGATCGTCGGGTCTGGCTCTACATCTTCAGCTTCTGCGATCATAGGGTTCTCCTACTTTGAGATCGGGGGGTCCAGCTCTACGTTTTCCTCAAGTTGAGCTGTTTTCCTAAGTTCGCCTTGATCCACCTCATCGAAGGTAACATGAATTGAGACTTTAACGGCCAGAGTATTTTTGTTGAACACTCTATAGACTTTGCTTTCCATAGAGTATCCAAGAAAAATTCCTTCATCAGACTTGGGCTGGAACTTCGTCAAGTATCTCTTATCGTTGTTAAGGATATAACACGCATAACCAAATGCATAGAAGTAGCTGATATTTGGCTTTCTTCTTTTTCACAACTCGTAGGGTGTTCTCTTGAGCATAGAGTGAATTAGGGATCAATTCTGGATGTAGCATGCAGTGTTGATTGCTTCAGCCCAAAAATACTAGGGGAGATGGGCTGCTACAAGAAGTGTCCTCCCTGCTTCAATAAATGTTCTGTTCTTCCTCTCAGCTACTACATTTTGCTGTAAAGTCCTTGGAGCTGAGAAACTATGCTGATTTCCATTATCTGCACAGAACTGGTCTATCTCAGAGAAATCAAACTCCCTTCTATGATCACTCCTTATTGCTTTGATTTGCTCACCCTTCTCATTTATGACCAGCTTGAAGAATCTGATTAGTTGAGTGCTGGTCTCATCCTTACAGCTTAGAAAGAATACCTATGAGAACCTGATGTAGTCATCTACTACGACCAGTGAGTATCTTTTGCCTCCAAGACTAGCAGTTGGAATATGCCCAAAAAAATCCATATGAAGTAGTTGCAGGGGCCTTTCATTTGAGTTAACTACTTTGCTTTTGAATGAGCTTTTAGTCTATTTTTCCAGCAGATAAGCCTTGCACGGTCTCTCTTTAACGAAGCTCAACTTGGGTAAACTTTTGACTAGATCCTTTGAAACGAGCTTTGATATGCTTTTGAAGTTTAGGTGGGACAATCTCTGATACCACAACCAGCTCACATCTTTTGAAGCTTTGGCAAAGAAGCAAGCTGATTCTGAAGAACTTAGTTTAACGAGATTGATCACATATACATTGTCTTCTCTTGATCCGGTCAACTACAACGCGTTAGATTCTAGATCTCAAACTTGACACAGGTTATTAAGGAAGATGACTTGATGACCTTTATCGCATAGCTGACTTATGTTCAGCAGATTATGCTTTAATCCTTTAATGTAAGCTACCTTATTGAAAGACACAACTCCATTGCCAACTGAACCATAGCCTCTGGTTTTTCCAGAGTTATTGTCTTCAAAGATAACTGTTGGACCATCTTTAGCTTTGAAATCTGACAAGAGAGCTTAATTGTCAGTCATATGCCTTGAGCATCCACTATCTAAATACCAAAAGGATTTTGTGGAGCTCGATACCTGCATATAAAATCATCTTTTATTTTGGTACCCATATTTACTTGGGTCTTACTTTGTTAGTTTCCTTTGCGACCCAAATTTGCCTGACTTTAGGTCGACGAAATGCAGAATAATAATAATCATGATCATCATTATAATAACAAAATGCAGCTTTATGCCCATACTTATGACAATTATAACATTTAATATGCTGCATAAGTAAGTGTGTATATATGTGGATATCTTCTCACTTGGGATATGTGTGGATGATATGCCTTTCTTCTTGGTTGAACCTTTCTTTGCTTTCACATTATTCTACGATTTTAAATTTTCGTAGAGTAAGAACCAGTTCTACGATTCATGCCTGGTTGGTTCATAGAGTTGGATTTACCAGACTCTACGATCCTTCGAGGCACCATCGTAAACTTGGGCTTACTCTGCAGTTTGACAAAATCCAGACCAGTGTGTGACCTGTTGTTCTTTAGAACAATAATTTGGTCAGCAGAGATTGGATAACTGGGAATAATAGGCTCTGCAACCTCTTTGTATTTCACAAATACAATACCTCTATGAGAAGAAGAGGCATTGTTATTGTTAGTCTCCACTGAGTTTTCCACACTTGGAGTAAAGAAAGATCTCCAAACCCCAGACTTAATTTTTCAGATAAAGCTCTTTGACTGGTGATTAGTGAATCCATAGATGAGGAAGAACGATTCCACATTGAGATTGTTGTTTCCAGATCCTCTATCTTAGAGGTTAGAGCAGACTCCCTCAGTGATTGAACTTTAGTTATCTGTCTCAACTGGGCATTCTTAGCCTATGGATAGAGAAGCAGTGCTTCGTAGAATTATTTCCAACTCCACTTGCACCTTATCTTTCTCCTTTTGAAAAATAGAATGGTCATTTGATAGAACCCTGAACCACTTCATATATTGATATAGATCCAATGTTATATCATATAACGCCAATCTAAGATCATCAATATTAACATCAGGGGAGTTAAAGTCAAATACCTCATTGATGTCGATCTCTCGACGATCAGTGGTTTTGTTGGAAACTTCTTCTGTGGCCAACAGACAAAGATTGGCTACTTGGGGTCTTTCATCATCACTAAAATTTGAACTGGAGTCGTTTTCTGAATCACTCCACGATCCCTCAGTTACGAAGCCTTTCTCTTTCTTATGATACTTCTTGTAGTCTTTATGTTTTTTCTTCGAGTGAGACGTTTTTTTGTCTTTCTTGAGCTCCTCTTGTAGAGGTTTGGTGCACTATGTAATATAATGGTCAGGCTTCTTGCAGTTATAACATAGATCCTTTTTTTGATCTTTGTTATTGTTGCCTTTGTTGTAGTTTTTTCTTGGTCTTCAGCTGCTACTCTTTCGTATGAACTTTCTCAGGCTCCTTGCGAGCAAGGCTATATCTTCATCATCGTCGGCTTCATTATCATCATCATCATCTTCTGCAACAGCTTCAACTAGAACTTTCGAGGCAGCTTCAAAAGCCTTGATAACAACTCCTTTATCTTTTCTCTTACTCTCAGAAATGGTCTCTACTCTCTGATTAAGCTCAAGCTCATAAGTAAGCAAATTACCGTAGAGCTTTTGGATAGTCATCTCATGAAGGTTCTTAGACTCACGGATAATAGTGGTTTGTGTTAAGAGAGATTGTTTGTTCTCTCTGACGTCTTCCATGCCCTCGTGCATCACCAATAGAGCTTCCCAGACCTCCTTTGCAGTGGTGCAGTTGACGGCATTTTCAAAGAGCTCATCTTCTAGAGCCATGAACAAAATATTCTTGGCCCTCTTGTCTAACTGTACTAGATTCTTCTCATTCCCTGTCCACTCAGCTCACTACTTGACAACTACTTTATTGGGATCATCTGTTGTTGGGGCTAAATTTGTTGGAACGTAGGGACCGTTTAGGACAACATCAAACAATTCATCATCAATCGCGTCCATATAAGCCTGCATGCGCACTTTTTAATTAGCAAACTTTTCTTTATTTAGGAGGGGTGACTTATTTCCACCACCAAGCTTAAACCTGATTTTATTTAGTGTCATAGATCAGCTCAAAGTGTAAGCTTTATGTTCGTGAGAACTTGCTCTGATACCACTTGTTGTTTCCCAAATGCACTCAAGAGATCTAGAAGGTGGGTTGAATAGATCCTTTAAAACTTTTTATTTAATTAAGGACGTATTACTAGATTGATAATTAGTCAAGATTTATTTAAGCACAACGGAATATACTTTAAAAAAAACCCTTAAAGATTAAAGAAAATTCTCAGTGCCACATTTAGTTTCTTTGGATGTCAACCACAACAGATAATATAGCAGAATGTAAAAACAGAAAGTAAATAACACAGGAAGGTTTTAAGTGGTTTGGAGACTGAATAACTCCTAGTCCACTCTTCTACTTTGATAAGTAAGAAATCTACTAAGGATAGAGATTACAAAGATCTATTACAACTGAACCGCTAAGGTTCATTTAAGTCACTAAGTCTTGGAATATGGATACTCAGTCCTACATCACTAAGATCTCTTCAAGTCACTTAGACTTGAAAGATTGTCGCTTAGACAATGATCAACTGATGTTGTTGAGGAGCTGCTAAGATGGTAATAAGCTTTTATTCTCAGGTACTTAGTAGCCTGAACAAGTTGTTCAGTTTTGTAAAGTGCAGTTCTTTTAACTTTGGTAGAAGTTCAGCTTATTTGATCAGAGTTCGTTACTTGAATTTGAGTCCTTGTAACCTTTTATAGTCTACCAGAAAGTTTCCCGTTGTAAGGTTCCTGTTGTGCATTTAATGCTCAGATACTCTAGGATCCTTGATATTGACATTTTAAGTTAGTGTATCAGTTTGCTTTGCGGATTAGGCCAGTTACATCAGTCTGCAACTTCACCTGACACCTAGGAGTTGTCGTTTTCACGAAACTAGCTATTAGATACAACATCTTCTGAACTTCGATTTCAACCAAGGATGTTTAGTGAACACATTAGGACCTTCAATCTGCAACGCTCCATATTGTCAGTCTTTTGACAATTGAGACTTACTTTACACAGTTAATTGATTGTAGAGTTTGATAAGAATCATAGAATCTATTCTTGACGTTGCTCTACATTTTGAGCTCTATAATCTACTCTATGATGATCACTCTACGAAGATAGAATCACTCTATAATTGTGCTCTCTACGATCAGCTCTACGATCTTGTGCTCTCTACGATTCTGGAGCTGACTCTGCGATCTTGCTTGTACTATATGGTCTTATCTTCACTCTGCGATCTGGCCTTTGCTCTACGAACTTCTGTTCATTTTGCAATTTGATCTTCACTGTACGATCTGGAATGAACTTTGTGATTCGAATTATGTTCTACGAGCTTAAGGGTTACACTATAATCAATATTTACACTACAAAACAGTAGAGTAACCTTACGATCGATTTAGGCCTATTTTCTATACAACAGATCAAATCAATAAGATCAACCTAACAAATTTAGTCTTTTTATTCTAATTCTTTGTACATCATATCATCATTAAGGACTTTACAAAACTTACTGCTACAGATATATATTAATCACATTCATCATCAAATCTATCATGCAGACTCTAACAAATACCAAAACCAAAGGGGATCTCTAATTCTTCACTCTATAATCATATTTTTTTGGGAGAAGAAGAGATTTGACAGGGAATGAATCTTTGATCTTACATCTAAAATGGATTTGACTCGTACGAACGAAATTTAACTCAGAATGTATTTGTACATAAGTGAATTTAGACCAAAGCCAATTTAGTTTAAATTGGATGAAACTCGATTAAATAACCCGATACGAATGAAATTGACTCCAAATTAATCAAAAGTCGACTCAGATTGGGATCGCCTTACAACTTGTTATATATTAGTATTGATGACTCCGATTCTCCCTTTACCCCGTTTCCACACTATGGACTTCTTGTTCTATACACAACATTTGGAATATCGACGTTAATTAATAAATGAACAAAACAGTAATTTAAATATAAAACTTAAGTTTTTATTTATTTTTTATTTATAAACTCAGTAAGAATACAGATGAAAACTTAGAAGTTTACATTTTTTGTCTTTTATTGTCCTAATTTATTTTTTTCATTTTTTTAGTTTCTATCCATTAACTCAGGAACATAGTGTTTCTTTTGGAAGAGAGCAAGTTATACGAGATTTTGATTTTAAAGTTTTAAAACTGAAAAATCATAATGAATTTTAAGGGTTAATTAACTTTTTAGTCATTGTACTAGGGCTCGATTTTCATTGTAGTTACCGAATCTTTTTTGTTACAAACGCATTATTATAATCGAAAAAACTTACAAAATGATCATTAATTATGATTCCGTCCAAAAAAGTAAGGGAATTCATGAGCGTGCATATCACGTGAGGCTTAAATACTGATGTGTACATTAGTTTTATCATGTGTATATCATGTGTAGAGCACATGACAATTGACCCTGTATATACCCAAACGCAGTAATACAAATTCACATATTGGGGAAACAAATTAGGGCACGATTCTGCATGGTGAGATTGGGTTGGGGGAGGAATGAGGATGATGCAGAAAAATTGCATGCAACAACACGAGACTTCAAGCCTTCGCAAACACCCTACTTGGTTGATTTTACTGCGATTCCGCTTGGCTGATTCTGATGCTTCTTTCATCTGTTGCTTCCTTTGTTCCCATGAATTCTTCACCTGGAGTGTATGCTCATGGAAATGACACGGATGAGATATCTTCATCTGAGTAAATACAATAACAAATGCCTCATCTTCTAGTGTAATGCTACTATGGAATAAGTGCATGAATGTGGGAAGTTTGGAAGGTTGGAACATTACACCCGGGTAGGAGGTTTGTAGGATGTAGTAGATACAAAGTATTTAATTGTATAAATTGTTAATACATGTTTGTATAATTAGCATAATGTGAATTTAGGTTTTTTTTTAAATTACTTATATATTTATTTTTGTCTGCACATGATAAGAATGCTTATTGTGGATGTTTTCAATGGTATAATACCCTTTTGACTCCAAGGTCAAAGGAGGTTATTGATCGATTAAGAAATGAACTTCACAAAATTGATAGAAGGTTGAATATTCCAGTTGGGCATGAAGTGGAAATCAAGAAATTGGAGAGGGAAGTTAAGACATTGAAGAGTGCAATTAACAAAGCTGCAGCTAGAGAGAAAAAAATAATTTTCTTGTTTGTCATATATTGGGTTTTATGCTTTCTCATCATGTAAATGAAGTGAATTAGGATGATTTAGATGAATGCAATATTTTGGGAATGTAATGGATTGATTTTGGTATGTAGTTGGTATGATGAATTAAGCTTGTAATGAATGTTGAATTGAAATGAATTTTGAATTTGTAGGTTTAATTAAGTTGTTGTTTTTCTGAATTAGGAACCTAATGGATTGAGATACTATGTTATGTTATACTTTATTCATGATGCTCTGTTTCTAAAAGAAAAAAAAACACAGAGCACATGACAAAACAGAGCAACTGCAGCCTTGGCAAATACAAAAAATAAACAGAACAGCTGCAGCCTTTATGACAAATACAAAAGCCTTAAGTCTTGATGACAAATACAACAACCATATAGAATTCCAGTTGTAACCTACTACACAAAATCCCAATAGAACAGACACCAAAAATAAACTATTTAAGCAGATGCATTAACTTGCAAATAATACATCCATAAATTTTAACTCTTTCAACCCAATACAAAATGCATCTTCTAATGCTTTCATCCCAATACACAAATTGTACCATATTCCTTCCCATACACAAATTTCGTCTAAATTGACAAATACACATCAAATATATAGAATTCTAACTGTAGCCTACCTAATACACAAAATCCCAACAAAATAGACATACCAAAAATAAACCAACCCATAGTTAACTAATGTTTAAAAGCATAATGTCAAAGTTAAAAAAAATAAAAGTGATTTTTCTATTGTTTAGTCTCCTTCCTCCTTGGCCTTTTGAATGCATCGCTTGTAGTTGACTGCTACCTATCTTAGCTCTCCTTTTTACAGCAGCTTCAGTCAGAACATTAACACTTACATTGTGTCTGTTTCTATTCATAAAAGTCCGGATGCCAATTGAAGTCAATGTTGAGGAGGAAGGAGGTGTCTGGAGTGGTACACTTGTTGTTAGAGGTGTGTTGTTTGTTGGCAATGTGGTTATTGCTGGAGGTGTGTTATTTGTTGGCAGTGTGGTTGTTGCTGAAGTTTGAGAATTAGGCATCTAAAAATGGTCAGAAAATTATACATGAATAAAACTGTGTAAAAGAAATGATAGGAAAATTATTATTTACTGATAAAAACATAACATTGGTTGCCTGACTGGAACATTGTATTCCCATTTGGAAGCATGTAAGTCTCAAATCCAATAGGAGGTTGCCCTTTCTTTCTTTTTATTAGCAGCTTCACTCTTTATATCCCACTCTCACTCTCTTTGGTATGCTCTTTTCGCTTTCGCTTATCACATTTCTTAGCCTTTGTCTTTCCTTTATCCTTGTTTCCCTGACATATTTATAAAAATGACGGCATACACCAATTAAACACTGTATATTTTTACAGGTCACAGAGATGAGTTATTGAACATAATTCCATATACATTATGAGTTAAACATAATTGCTTACCTTTTGTGATCCACTTCCTTCATTTTGCACAATTTCAGCTTCAATTAGCTCATTTGAAGCTTCAGTTGATTGTGCATTGGAGTTGAGACATTTACTTTTATTGTTTTAGCTTGTCTACATTTCGTACAATACATTGTTCTTCCCCTTCTTATAATTCTTCTTGGGTTCTTTTCATTCTCCCACTGTTCTCACCTCCTTAGTCTTTGAGGCCTTCCTCTGAGCTTCCTTGTGATTGGTGGTCGCAACATCTTTTCATATGGTGTCTTCTCCCAAAAACTGTTATCTGACTTTAAGAAATAACTGTAACATTTCAAATAGGTTTCCCTCTTAAACTAATGACTCACATAATTTTCTACTGGCTCCCTTATAAAACTAATAGCACTAATAGTTTGACAACATGGGATCCCAGTTAGCTCAAAAACCCTACATGTGCATATTTTCTCTGCAAGATCAACCACAAACTTATCCCCATAACACTTAACTTGCCATGTACACATCAAAATGAGCCATAAATTATTCATTATGACAAGTTGAAATTATAAAACATATGAGAGATTTTATTCTTGTATTACCTGAAACTTTCTATTATTAGCCCATAATGGTTCACAAGCAGCTCCATTCTCAATTTGAATATCTAATTTTTTTCCTTATCCTATGACATATAACTGCTTGACTCTTAAGTATTTCATCCCTTTTTTGGTTTAGTCTAACCATCACTTAACTCCTTATTTCCTCTAGTATGTCTAATGAAACCATCCATCTAGACTTTATAATCCATGCATTAAAGGTCTCACTCATGTTGTTTAATACATTGTCTGCCTTAGAATGTGTTTGGAAATGAGTTTTACTCCACAAAGAGGGGTCTTGCTCAAGCAACTTGTTATGTGCTTCCCTTGACAACCTTTTGATCTCCTTCATAACTTCTTTGAATGACACAATATGGGTGGCCATAGATGCTTCCCAGGATGCAAACTACAAGGCCTGAGTAAAAAATCTCTTCCCAGTTTGCATAAATATGTCTGACAGAATTCTTGTGCTCTACATAAGGAAGCATCTCCCTAACTGCTGGAACCAAACCCTGCAACCACATACCAGAAAATAAAGTAGTCAGTGAGGCATATACGACAATTACAATTAAATAAAATTTATGTATAACAAAATAAGAATAAGATAAGTAATTACCTTTTGTTGGTCACTTGTAATGGTCCAACCAACTTCATCATTACCTTCCAAGTTTTCCAACAACAACTGCAGAAACCATCCCCAACTATCCCTGTTTTCACTTTCTACTATGACCCATGCTATTGGGTACATTTGATTATTACCATCTCTCCCAACAACAGACAACAGTTGCCCCTCAACCACAATCTTCAAAAAACAACCATCTAAGCCTATGATATACCCGCACCCTTCAATCCATCCCCTCTTCAGTTCTTTAAAGCATACATAAAACCTTTGAAACCGAGGCTTAATTTCTGGATTGTCTCTTCTAACCTTAATATCAACTGTATTTTTTTATTGCTCTTTATCAAATGAGTCCTATAGTCCCAGACTTTCTCATAGTGTTTTTTTAATAATTCACCAACATTTCTCAAAGTCATTTCCCTTACCCTGTTACACTTTGTCAATGACACATTTACCTTTAATTTTCTGGCTATTTCATCTTGCATAGCAACTAACTTCTAATCTGGTTTCTTTCTAATCCTATTTCCATAAAAGTCTGCAAGTCATTAAGTATTAACACACTCATTTTGTAGTGCCCTTATGCAAGTATGATCATTATTAATTTTTTTAACTTGTAAAGTCTCAGAGTCTCCAACAATGCTAATCGACATGTTCCATGGACATCCAGGATGACACACAACTTGAAACCTCTTTCCAGCATTTATTTTAAATCTAATTGACCTACCTAATCCTATAATTCCTAATAATTTGTTTCATATGTTCTTTAGAACTGAACTGCATGCCAACACTGAACTTAATATGTTTTCTTTTTGTGTTAGGGTCATAAGGTATAACTTGAAACTTAGGTTTTACATTCCTTTTCCTCCTCATATCTCTAACTATAACTTCCATCTCCTCCTGCTCCTCCTCACTTGGTGTATAGTGCTTATCATTATCCTCATCTTCACTTTTCCACTGCCCACCATTGCCTTCACTGTCATTATCCCTATTATAATCATCATCTTCACTGTTTGGAACAATTTCATCTACATTTGGAGGTTGATGTTCATTTTCAATTTCTTGTTCCAGTTCATGTTGAGGTGAATTAGGTGAATTGAGGTGAGCATTTTTAGCATTTTCATTGTCATGTTCACTCTCATGTTCAGTCTTATTTAACTCATATGCATCTTCTAATGTATTAGCCTCCCTATTCTTTTTTAGTTCTTTTCTATATTCCCTTGACTTCTTTCTAACCTCAATATACTCCTCATCAGTACTTAACCCATCACTGTCATCAGAAGTCAAAGTTAAATCCACTTCATCATCAGCCCCTTCACTATTACCCCTTTTAATTTCATTTTCTTGGCTTTCCACTTCATTATACTGTGGAATATTATCTCCATGATCAACATATAAATTAATAGAATCATAACCTATGGTGATTGCTTGCAATGCCCTGATACTTTCATCATCATTCAGTTTTTTAAGGCCATGTGCTATTGAAAGCCCATTTTCTTTATAGTAAACTATAGAATCCTTATCATATTTAAAAATGTTCAGCCATATAAGTTATTATTTGTGGAAAAAGATAATCAACATCCATTTTAAGTGTTTTTCTAAAACCACCATCATACTGATATACTGGCAGATCCTTCCCACCATAATGTATATTCAATTCCACAAGAGACATCCTGGGATAATCAAATTAATAAAGTTACAAAAAAATGAAGAATTATAACTAAAAAGAGACACTATACTACCAACATATGCAAATACATAGAATGAGAGACAAGACAGAGTCACAAGAGAATACTTTATACTTAACCTAACATGCATGACAGACAAAGCAAATGCCCACCATCAAGTAATTTAACCATCTAAATTATGTACAAGAAAACAACAACAAAGGACTACCGGGACCACAAATTGAGTAACAAACATGGATTGAAGGTTATCTATATATTACTAACTATTTGGAGGGCATTTGACCCAGATATTACTAATTACATCCAATGAAATTTTAAAAATTCAAAACCCCCTAATTTTCCTTAAACCCTAGAACTCAGATAGGAAGAAATTGAGAGTAGATTTCACTTACCTGACTAGGTTTTTTCTTCAACTGACCTCGTTAATCTTTCAGAAATCTCACAACTGTCTCCGACAAAATCTCTCAGAACTTCGGCTTGAATTTTTTTTGTCTCAAATGTTGTTCTGTGTAACGAGGTTAAAAGGTTAACTGATGGAAACAGTGTAATTAGAGAAAAATTTCCCTTCAGATCCACGTAGGAGAGGATCCCATTTGTCACGTTATTGCCACATATCAGCCATTAGTTTACTCAGCACTTCTATTCACTTTTTTAGACGGAATCATAAGTAGTGACCATTTTGTAAGTTTTTTCGAATATAGTAATGCGTTTGTAACAAAAAAAGATTCAGTAACCACAATGAAAATCGAGCCATAGTACAGTGATCAAAAAGTCAATTATCCCTGAATTTTAATATCGATGTAGTTTTGTAAAGAGAAAAACTAAAAAAAAAATGTTTGGGCTGAATTTAGATAGAAAAAGGATATTCACACAAAGAAAATTGATATTTTCATAAGACTCTAGTCACATAAATAGTAAATAAAATCAACATTGAGTTGCGTCCTTAAGATTCGCCAGGAGAGGAATTTAGTCTCGATTGACACGTAAGTTAGCCTGATAATATCCTTATTGTTTTTATTTTAAAAAAAAAACCACATTAAGGTTTTTTTTATCCAAACAAAAAAACATAACTTAGAACCCACGTTAATTAAGTTAGATGTTGTGAAAAATCTCAATTTTATCAAGTGGAAATAATAATTATCTCCAAACCACATAAATCTAAAATTAATAAACTACAACCACGTTTAACCCACCAATTTGCTATATGCAGTGGCAGGTTTTAGCATTTGAGGCATTCTCATTCAGCCAGTGGTCAGTGGCGAAGCCAGACCCCCAACTAAGTGGGGTCAAAAAATTCTAATTCTACAAATAATTTAGCGAGGGTTCGGGGGTTGCACCCCCAAGCCAAAATTTTTAGATAATTTTATACTTTTCAACCGATTACATATGTAAAACATGTATTTGAACAAACAGGATATCCTTAAAACATAAAAGGTAAGTCTAGTCCAATGCCTCTTTTTACACTTCTATGTCAATTACTTTTTAAGGCTTGAACTCTCCTTTATTTATAGAATAAAAGTATAATATTATTTGGACTTTTGAAGTCCCACATTGTTTAACAATGCAATCTTATTCTACATTTGTTTTATAAATGAAAGAGAGTTCAAGTATAAATTTTAATGGGGTCAAATTACTAAGTTATACCCAAAAACTTTATTACATCATAAGTATAAAAAAAATCAAAAAATGAGTGAGGTCAAATTACTAAATTATACTAAAAAAATTTATTACATCATAAGTAAAAAATAAAAATAAAAAATGAATGGGGTCAAATGACCCCATTTGTACATGGCTTCGCCTCTGCCTGTGGTCGCATATCAAAATGGTCGGGCCAACGATCCGCCCGTTTCCAGTTATCCACATTTTGTTCTTTCTCTCTCTAGAAAATTAGAAAATCGTACATCCATTTTTCAGACATTTTTTTTCTTCAAATCATCCCCATTTTCAATTTTTTAAAAGTAAATTCTCAATCTTCAAGTAATCAGAAAAGAGAAGAAAAGTAGAAGAAACCTCGATTTTCAATTTTTGTGTTAGAATTCATGGTGTTGAAATTTGTTACTCAAATGATCTGATTCAATACAAAAATTCAGATTTTAATTTCAATTTCTTGTTTTCCCGGGGAATCAAACAGTGGTAGCCTTTTTATGTGGAAAAATTCTATGCACTGAATCAGCAATGACAAATAGAATAAGAAGAAGAACTGAAGAACAATGCCCAGGAGGAAGAAGTTGAGGTTAAAGCTAAATTTGAGCTTCACCTTGGCTTGTTAGTTCATGGCTACTCCTCAGCACCGCTGCGTTTTTGGTACCCAGCTCACTCTTTATTTTTCTGCTTTCACAAAAGTCTCGAATTTGTAAATTTGTGGATTTGTTTTATAATAGTTAATTTGCAAATTATTATTAAGTGATTGCTAGAAATTATGCAAACCCTAGATTTTTACAAGGTTTGAGTTCAGTAGGTGTTATTGATTTGATTTGTTTTGACAGTTGGGAATATACCATATGATGCTACTGAAGAACAGCTTATTCAAATCTGTGAGGAGGTTGGTCCTGTGGTATCATTTAGGTCAGTTTTTTAGCCACAAGCTAATTCTTTTTTTTTTTTTCCGGTTTTGTTTGTTTGCAGTGTTGGCATATATACATAATTACACGTTATTTGTGACCCATTTGAGTAGTTAAAGCGTGAATTGAATCCATTTTTTGTGCCTAGTTTGGATACAATGTACTCATTAGAATATTGCATAAACATATTATGTGAGAACGAGTACTATCAGCTTTTGAAGCTTCAGATGAATGCATGAGGTGCAGGATTGGGCGCTGACCAATATTAAACTTCTTCCATTTGATTCGATACTTAGCAATTGTAATGTAGGAACCGGAATCTTAAGTGAGATGAAGTAGTGTCCTTATATGTTCCCCTCCTTTTTGATAGGTAATTTTGGGTCCAAGTATGGGGATGGAAACGAGTGACGTTGAGGTTATTCCTCAATGTCTTTGCCATTTCTCCACCCCTTGGGGTTGCAAATTTATATATTGAAAGGTTCCCTGTATGTTTTAATATTTAAATTGTAAAAACGTGGAGTAAGGATGGGTTGGATTCTTTTGTCCAGCGCTATTTGTTTAGAGCTATTGCCACTATAGTAACAACATTTTGGTAAACAGAGGTGTGCTGGCATTTTCTAAATCTGAGAGGGGTAGAAGGAGAAACGAAGCTTATTATATTTGTACATATACACATATATAATTATATTGAGAGAGAGAGAGAGAGAGTATACAGGGATAATCTAGCTTAGTTTAGAGGGTATACACATTATATAATCTACGCTTGAATTTTGTGAAGCATCCTAAAGCTGGAAAAACCTGCACATTGTGTCCTTACTCCTTATTCCCCATAGGCCCAATATACAAGCTTCTACATACTCATGTTAGATTGCAAGTAGGTGCCAATTTAGCATTATAATGCGTTGGATGCTTATAGTAGACTTCATACTCGAACTATGTCAAGTAAGCATACATAACCTTGATTATTAATAGTCACTAGGTGAATGGTAATTGGGAAACTTGCTTATCTACTTGCTGATGGTGATCATGGATATGAGTGGAGCATGATGACTGTAGCTGTTTCATGTCTTATTTTCTTCATTAAAATTTATTTTTGGAAGGAATAGTGTTCTATTTTGTTTTTGTAAATCTATTATAGTACTTGTCAAGCAGACCTCAATTGAATGTATGACTGTTTTTCTGCTGCCCCTTATTCAGATTAGTTATTGATAGAGACACTGGAAAACCTAAAGGTTACGGATTCTGTGAATACAAGGATGAAGAGACAGCTCTAAGTGCTCGACGCAATCTTCAGGGTTATGAGATCAATGGCAGGCAATTACGAGTTGATTTTGCCGAAAATGATAAAAATGTTGACAGAAGCCGGGAACAGGTAGGCAATTTCTTCTTCTTCTTCTTCTTCTTCTTCTTCTGCTGGTTCTCCATCATTATCATTTAAGTATTGTTCTTATTAATTTGATGTCTTGCTGGAGCCACTTTATAGGTCATTTGGTACTTACATTGACTATGAATGTATTATGTATAAAGGAAACTTCTCTTTGATCGTAAAAACTTCATCTAAAATTGAGATGAGGTAATTTTTTTTCTCTCAGTACAATGTCTAAAACTATGCTTGTGGGTATTGTAATTTAACTGTAGCATAAAAAACATCTGAAAAACTCTAAACGGTAATACACATATTATCATGAAAATAAATGTGTCCCATCATGATCCCAGGTGGGATCAGTAGCCGTCTTTTGCTTCATCTTTAAAATCCAAATAGTAATCACGATCAACTCAAAAACCCAACCACCAACTTCAGTCAACAACGCAACAAGCAACTCAAACAACAGTTCAAGTATTCAAATAACCAAGAACCTACTAGCAACAACTAACTAGTATAAATTACATGGTATTACGAAAAGAAAACTATCTAAAGAGCGAGTTTCTATGCTTCAAAACGCCCCAAATCTTGGAACTTCTTGGACTCCACATCAAATAAATCAAATCCCATCCAAGAATAATAATCTTATTAGATGAAGAAGTAGTTGAAGAAAAAATAAGGCAAAGCTTAAAGGCTCTATACCATTTGTTCTAAAACCATGTTTCATGCCACTATCTCAACTCACTTTCTTTGCTTTATAAAGTTTTTGCTCTCCATATTTTCTCCTGTCTTGAGGCTTGCATTCCACCTAACTTTATTTTGACCCAAATTCGCTACTTCCATTTCTCAACTAAGAAATGCAGACCCATATTATGTTCTCATATCTGGAGATTGGAGTATCTTAGAGCTTTTAAGATGACATCTTACCATAGAAATGCAAGGCAGGAACCAAATTTTATTGTAAAAAATTGTAGACTTCTTGGTCAATAGACTTGATACATCTTGTTACTTGATGGGAAGATGCTGGTTAGAGCTGAGAAAAGCACTATGTTAATTCTTGTACACTTAACTCGATGTGCTTGATCTTTCGTTTCCTACCATTACCTGGAGCACTGATGTGATTCTCCTTGAGTAAGAAGGTGTTTAATTTCATTTACTATCAGTAGCTTAGTATATAACGATTGCTTTTTTTTTTCTTTTTCTTTTTGCAGGGTCGTGGTGGACCTGGAATGGTCACGAATGTTGGTTGGTTTACTCTCACTCTCTTCTTAGGAAACCTTGCATAGATTTTTTTTCTTTTTCCCATTTGATAAATTATGACCTTTTATCCTTTGATTACGGTTGTGCTACAGATCCTCAAAAACAATTTGGAGGCCCAGCAGTACGTGTGGATTCCGGTCTCCACCAACCAATTGGTCTCCCAGTAGCTATGACTGCTGCAAACGTCATGGCGGGAGCTCTTGGTGGTGCTCAGACTGGAATCAAGTCAAATCAAAATGGTTTGCAAACTCAGCAAGGGTTGGGCACTGATCCTTTGACTCTTCACCTGGCCAAATTGTCAAGGAACCAGCTGAATGAGATTTTATCTGAGCTGAAGGTAAGTGTTTTTTAGGTAAAGTTCAGATGGCCTGTATGGACAAATTTAAATGCTTTATTCCTTTACTGATGGTAGGTACTAGCTACAGAAAACAAGGAACAAGCGCGCAAACTACTACTCACATTCCCATCGCTGTCTAAAGCAGTCTTCCAGGTGATCTAGCCTTAAATTTTTTTAATTACATCCTCTTTAATTCTCTTAGTAGTGCGCATAGTCATTCTAAATTGGAATTTAATCTTGGAGAAGAAAGAAAAAGATTGTATTTTGTAACAAAGCAAAAGATAAATATTTACTTTTAAGATAGTGAGCGTTGTGCTTACAAATTTCCCTAAGAACATAAAGGTTGCACACTTCCAACGCATCTTTACCGTGCACCCTCCCTCTAAAGGCATGGAACCAAGTACGGTACATATCCCCAATCTAATCGGAACACACCCATTCCTCCATGCACCAAATATATTCTTTCTGAATCCCTTTGTAAACAGAGAAATCTATTTTGTTGGAAGCCAACCATCTCATTTTATCACAAAGTCTTATTCGCTTCCCTTAGTTGCAGAATATCTCATGGTACCAGTCTTAATAATTGTCATCGTGACTCCACAAGCTTTTCTCCATTATGAATATCTGTATCCTTATCACTCATCGATCGCTTACAATAGGTTAACTCTTTCGCCGCTTCCATTCTCAAATCTCCAAAAACCTGGTCCTTTCATGGACTTGTAAATTATAAAACCATTAGTTCCAGAGTCCAGACTGACCTTCTTCATATTAAAGCTTATTTTACATTTCTGCAGTAGTTGGTATTCTTCCCTTGCTGTGAAAATTCCCATGTCCAGTATCTGATAAATTAGTAAGAATAAACTCAACTTTTGATTATTTTTTTTAACCATAAGCAATAAAGCTCTCTCTTTCTCTTACACACACACGGCAGAGAAGATAATAAAACAATAAAGGGATGATCCCTCCATTGGTCCACAAACTATTCACGTTTGGTTCTCCATAAAAAAATTTCGCCCAATTGGTCCCCCAACTTACAAAAAGTTACAATTTCTGTCCAAACTCCAAATCATTAAAAACAGATAGAGAGGTCAAATAGGTGACATTAAAGCCATATGTGTGATGCACCTGCACATAATTTCAGCAGTATAATTCTCTGTTCACACTTGAAACTTGTCTCACCTCAACTCGTCAAGGGCATATAAGTCTTTTCAAAATAAAAAGGAAAGAAAATAAAATAAATCTCCGCCTCTCATTTGGTCTCTACCAACCACCACCGTCCCTCCTCCATGGCCACAACACAACACCATCTCCGCATGTCCTCCTCTCCACCACCACAACATCAACACAGCATAACACAACACAACCCCTCTCCATGGCCACATCACCACCACCGCAGGTCCAAAGCATTCTATTCATCATCTCTCACTCAACACCTTCCATAACCACCATTGAATACCTAGCTGCCGCCCATCCTTGCTACACCATTTTCTCATACTTTGCTACCACAATCTCTTTGTCACCCAAGCTCTGAAAATATGAGAGTGAGATAATGGAATCCATCAGATGGAACCCATCAGAGTCATCACACCGGATGAAAAGGGAGGGAGAGTATGGAGGAGTAAGAGTGAGAGAACTGATCAATCTGCCGAACGAAATCCAACTGCGCCCACAGATCCGCTGCCTACGCTTCCCTGAACTTCTTCTTTAGTCTGACTTTGGTGTCGTATCTGAAAATTGTGTGAATCACGTTCTACAAAGGGAGATGTCGAAGAATATGGATCCTTTTTCTTTTCTTTCCTGTTCTTTCTTTTCTTTTCTTTTTCATTTTAGTTCTTTTTCTTTAATGTATGTTATTTCCTTTTTAATTTTCAAACAGACTATTATACCCCTCTCACATAATTAACGGAATTAGGTTGTTCCTTCTGTTTTTGACGATTTGGAATGATATTTCATCTTTTCTGTAAGTTGGGGGGACCAATTGGACGGATATTGTTGTTCGGGGACCAAACGTGAAAAAACACTATGGTTTGGGAAACAATGAAGGAATTATCCTAACAACAATTTTTAGTTCATTCTTCAGGTAGTGTAGTTTCACTCAGTTCTGAGTGAATGCAAGGAAGTGATAAATGTTCATTTTTTTTTCTCATTAGATAGGGTTCCTTTTGATTTTGATTCATTTCTAGTTCTTAACCTTCTTGATTTCTCCGTCATCTAGGTTTATATAACCCCTAATAATGTATATTTCTTGTGCCTATGATCTGTATCTTGATTATGGTATAAATCTGATTGTAGCATTGTAATGATAAAAACATCTTACAGAGATGAGTTTTACTGTGCTTGCAGGCGCAGATGATGCTAGGAGTTGTTACTCCACAAATGGTATGATACTTTACCTTAAACGTTTGTGTTATATTGCTACCAGTAATAATTTTTTGTGGAATACATGGAATTATAGTAGAGATAATTGAGTTTGCTTCGACTTTTTAGTTGCAGATGCCAAATATTCGACAGGCTTCTGGTCCTCTTATACAGCCTTCCTTAGATGCTTTACAAGGTCAACAGCCACAGGTTCAAACTCTTCCTGGGTTACCCCCTCTTGGACAGAACAAGATTCAGTTTGAGTCGATGCCCAAGTCACAAGAAAGTGAAGTGCTTGTTGGTCATCCAAATCCACTGTTTCATAATCAGTATACTATGCTCTCTCAACTTCCTACACAGCCTCAAGTTCAGCTTCCTATCCTAGGCCAGAACAAATTTCTTCAACAAGGTCCCTCGCCCGTGTTGCCTGGAGTATCAACAATTCCGTCAATACGCCCACAGCAAATGATCAACATGTCCATGAGACCACAAATACAGGTGACAACTTCCTCTTCTATGAAGCAACAAGTGCAACCTCCTTTGCTACAACATCCAGGCCAGGTTGGGCCTCCAAAACTGGGGCATAACGGGCAGCTGATTCCTCCTCATGGAAACCTTCTGTCATCTGCTTTGGTACGTCCACCATTATCACCATTATCAGATCATAAATTTAGGCGCCAGCTTCACTTTTCCCATAAGTTTACAAAATAAGGAATGTGTTAAAAAATTTATGCATCTAGTCGAAGTGTGTTGTCACCCTTAGACTAGCTATACTTTACTGTAGTGATTGATTTTAGTTTATTTTTTAAAATCTTTTCCTTTTAAAAATGATCGTGCATCCCCATCATGGACATTGATCTTAGATTCACAAATAATATTTATTAGCAGAAAGAGCAATTGATAAGGTAGACAAGAATGTAAAATAATTTTTACTTCATTGGAATCACGTTGGAACACTTGGCTTTTGCTGGGATCATATCATTGTCAAGTTACTTTAAATCTTTGAAGCGCATATATAAAGGTAGATTATTTGCGGCAAAGGTGTATATAGGATGCCCCACAGAAGCAGTCGTATATATATCAAAAATTTAAAAATCTTGAAAGAAATTCAGGTACATGATGGAAATGGGAAATGAACATCAAAGATACAAATAAATGTGTCAGGGAGAGAATTGAATTTTCTTACAATACAAGAAATTAAGAATTTAAAATGCCGTTTTGAAAGTGCAATTTCCTGAAAGTTTGCTCATTATCTGAAATATAAATCTTTATTTATTAATTTCCTAGAAAAGAATTTATGTCAATTTCTTTCCTTTTCTTGTCTTGACGCATTCTGAATCAGTTTTGTTTTGCAAACTAGTTTTTATGCTTGGTAATTATTACTGTTATTTGGACTCACCTGTACAAAATTGTTGAATGCATGGATTGATGGTTTCTTCTTGGATGTTTGGTTACTTTATATTATAACCTGATGTTGATTATTTTTTTATTTTTTTTGTGTGCGCGGGTGGGTGATTAAGCTGAAAAGTAGTAATTTAAATGTTTTGCTAGTAACACTTAAGCCCAAATTTGATATAAGCTGTATACGTATGTCATTGAGGAATTAATTAATCAATTCATCCCGCTGTATCCATATTTTTGTTTTTCAAAAGTTGCATATTTTGTCTTCCATATCGTGTAGTGCCTGTGTCCTGTATGGCTGCAATTTAGCAGTTTCCTAGCTTGCACGTCTTCGGTAAAAGCTAAACATCTGATATTCTTAATGTTTGCTACTGGATAAAATAGCCTTTATTGGCTATAGAGTTTTGGTTTTGCCTGATGGTTCTAATGGTTCCTTCAATAATTTAGTAAATTGTATTTCTCTTCAGTCAAAGTATAAAAGAATATTCTATATCTATTCCTGTCAACAGCCTAGCTCCTCAAAATTGTTTGGCATTCCAAATTATGCAAACACAGAATCTGTTAGGTCTCCCCAAGTTACTAATGATTCAACTTGGGTCCGTGAAGTTGAAACCTATCAAAGCTTGCCTTTAGGTTTATCGGAGAAGGCAACCATGGTCCATGACAATCCAGATCCAACCATCCGCTCTTCAAAACTGGTGAAATTGAATGATGGAAAGGCTACCTCCTTCTCGACTGTAGATGTCAAGGTTTCTACTTCTGTATCTGGATCATCTCAAGTTTTTGGTACGTCCGCAAACCAAATTCCTAAAGCAGACGAAGCCTCGAGTTCTATAAACCAAACTTCTCAAGTAAGTTGATCTCATTTTCGAGATTAATATTTAGCATCTATATACCTTAAACTTATCTGCCACCCTTCATGCTTTTGTCTTTTGATCTCTCAAAACTATATGGTTGCCACTGTAAGCATGTCTGGTTGCTTAATGACAGGTCCTTGTCTATATTGCATGTAATGATTCTGGAATGCTATTGCAAACTAACTTTCTGCTGAATTTTCTGGTTGATTGTTGTTTAATTGGTTTCCTCTTAGGCATGCCAGAGTGGCAGAGTCCTGTGTATTCAAGTCTAAGCTATTTAAATTGTCGAGTCAGTTGATCATTCGAAAATGATGTCAACAATTTAGCTATGAAACCTGCAAGTTGAATAATCGCCGAGTCTGAAAAGAGAATCCTACTAATGAAAAACATTAATGTTTGATATTAATGCACCAAATAGTGAAATACAACATTTAGTTTTGGCAAGACTTGACGAAAGCGTGATTAAGTGTAATTTGATAATATTTATTCCTTCAATTATCAAGTTACATATTTTTTAAATTGAAGCTATATCTTACCAATATATTATTACTTGGTGCAATGCCATAATGCTTACCTGCATGCAGCTTTAATAATGTGGTACTAAGTCTTCTGTTTTTCTTTGTTTTTATTTCATTGTCGGGAACAATTTGGATTGATCAAGTTCACTCAAACTGAACTACTGTTATAACAAAGTTGTTGTACTGTGTTTGAATCAGTAATAACGAGAGGGATAGGCAAAAATGGCATAGCAAACAATTGAGTCTTAGCTGAAATGTGGAAGAAGCCTGAGGTTTAACAAATAGTTACTATTCTTATTCTCACTTTAGGTTTAGAGTTATTGAAGAAGACCAACAGAATGGTCTGTAGAGAGGATTCTTGCACTGTGTACAGGAGTATGACGAAACTGATTGTAGACAGTTCACAAGTAGTTGGGACTTGGGACAAGGGTTCAGTTCTTCATTGGATATTAGCCAACACACTTGTGATATTATGCATACATAAGGTTATATTATGAAGCAATGGTGTATAATAGTTTGTATATGCAGCAGAACTATTGTTAAAATCTTGACACTTACTTTGCAAATGATTAAACGAGTGATCCAAAAACAACTGATCTCGGCTGGATTGCTGAGTAGCTACTTTGGTCGAAAGGTATTCTCTGCCTTAGCCTTTTGGAGCAAAAACCGAGTTTGACTGTAGAGAACTCTTCAATGAAACTCCAGTAGTCTTACAGTAGCTCATTTGCATAAGGACAAGTTATGAATCAGTCTCGAGATGAAAGAGATGAAAGTGTGATATGTTTAACTCACTTGCTAAGTATAAAGCTTTGTGACAATTCCAACAATCTGCAATAACATTGGTGGAACAGCCTATATTAACTGCAAAGCCCCCACGATTAACACCCTAAAAAATTGCTGTGCTTGCCTCTCATTTGTGTTATAAAGCAATGCCTTTTATCCAAAACTAGTTGGGTGAAGGCTGAAAAGGAATTCCATAGGTAGGCGTAAAAGTAGAAAGGCAAAAGGAGAAAAGTAAACAAATAAAATAAGAAATAACTACAAGAACATAAATAGATGGAAATGAAAGAAAACACCCACATATAGAAATAAACATGCACACAAATGCATATATATATATATATATATAACTACGGTAGTGAATTTAAAGGGTAAAAAATGGAAGAAATAAGGGGAGAAAAAAGAGAGAAATAGAAAACCAAAAGGTTGAAAAAGCATACTCGGCCACTAATATGCGGATTGCACTCCTCCACTCGTCCTATCAAATCTTGTCCAATGTTATATTTGTCTCCTTTAAGTTTATTTTTACCAGTCCTCCAAGTAATTTTGGTCTTCCCTTCCCCATTATATCTTTCTCTTGATTGAAGACTCATCTTTCACTGTTGCATCTTTTGGCCGATGATGGATATGGATATGACCAAACCATCTAAACCATATTTCTCTCATCTTCTCCTCAACAATGCTGCACCAACCTTCTGTTTGAATATCCTCCAACTTTGTGTGGCGACAAATCCATCTATCTTAACATTCTTATTGCATCAACTTTCATCTTATTTACATGTTGCTTCTTGGTTGCCCAACATTTATCTCCACATAGCATTGGTGGTGAACTTTCCCATCAACTTGGACGGAACTTTACCATTCCAACACCCCCAATGCACCACGCCACTTCATCCAACATGTTCCAGTCATATGGCTTTTTGCAAAGGGTTCACCTATGAAATTAATTTATTTTGTATGTACTTGTTGAGCTAAATCATTACTAGCAATTTACGTGCAAGTATACACGGTCCACAAGTAATATAATGTAAGTAGAGTTGTCGATCCCACGAAGAGTAATTAATAAGAATATTAATCCGAGTACTAATCATGCACTAGTTTGATTTTATTTAAACGAATGTAATATCAAGTGAAACTAATTAATAAAATAAAGTAACTAATGAAATATGAATTCAATGAATAAAAATATTAAGAATTCAATTTCCCCCGATGAATTATTTAATTAATACCATTCTTCTTTCACTAAATTGATTATCTAGAATTGCCAACGGAAAATCACTAATAGTTTATATAATCATTTTCCAAATAATTATATAGCATATTTATTATTATTAATTTCACTATATTCCTATAAGAAACAATAATAATACATTCATTAAGAATCATTCTCCACTGTTGCTTGCGGTATTAAGGTATATTTCTATCCCGTCTACAAATTAGCATTCAATCCTAAGAAGAATTACTAATCACAAGTTACTATATCCAGATCTTAATTTAGACTTCATTGTCAAAATCCATCTAAATCCATCCAATAATTGTTGCGCAGGCAATTATAACATTAAACACAAGATATAATAAACAATCCAACCCACAATCAATTTAAATCAAAGAGAGAATAAATATTAACTTAAACTATCAGCGGGTTCCATTGAATCCTTAATTAGGAAGTTAGTTCATAATTACAATTGAAAACATCAACATGAACTCAGAAAACATTGTAAGATCACAAGAAATAAAGATAAAGAGTAAAGAAGAAACTCTGTCGAAGTTGGTCTTCAGTCTCTGTCTTCAAACCTTGCAAGTCTTGAATGCCCTCTTTTAATAGCTGATGAAACCCTAGCCTCCTTATGTATCTTCTGACTACTCCCTAAGTCTCCTCTTTTTTGTAACCCTAATTTTTATGTGTATTTATAGTCTCTATGTAGCTTAGTAAACTTTTAATCTCATTAGGAATCAATATGGCAAGTCCCAAGTCAATTGGAAGTGAAAAACTTAGCAAAAATCCGCTTCAGCGCGACAAGAGCCGCGACTCTCCAAACCAGCGCCGCGGCTTTCACTCAAGCGCCGCGGTGCACCTTATTGAAAGCCGCGGCGCACAACCTCTGTCCATGTAGAAAATTTCGTTAACTTCGTTTTGACAGGTGGCTCGTCCCGTAACTCCTCCCGGATAAAAAGTTATGGCCATTTTACCAACAGACGTCCGAATAGGAATCCAACTCCAACTAACTTTACTTTGACATATTGTTTGGAGACCCAAACGCACTTGGATTTTTGCAAATCATACATTTCTGGAAAGCTTAAGACGTCCTCTACAACTTTATGAAGACCATTTTCTCATTCCGAAATTTTAACACCATCCAATCCTCCATTGAAGTTCCGAAGGTCAATCTTCCTAAAAGCTGAAAATTGCAATGTTTCTCCAATTTGACTAAAATGCAACCAAATAGCTTCAATTTAGCTAAAATACAACCAAATGGCTTCTAACTTTATTTCCTACATAAAAACATAAAAACACATAAAAAAGAATAGAAAATACTCGAAAACTCACAAATCATCACGTCAAATGTCTCAATTCATAGGTATAAAACCCACTCATCAAATACCCTCAAACTTGAATCAATGCTTGTCCTCAAGCAAAACAACTAAAAACTAAAAACTAACTAATATGCATATTAAACTAAGCAAGCAATTAACATCAATCTGAAACATGGCCTCAAAGATCTCATATAACTAACTCTTAGCAAAACCAAATCATGTAGAGCTTAACAATTCAACTCGGTCATTAATTTCACAACAATCATGATCCCTAAAAAGTGTGTGAGTGTCCCAACTGTTCAAACTAATCATATATAAGACAAGATCAAATAACTAAACAGTTAATAAAAAGAAATCATTATCAACCCCGAAATCTTATTTACAACATCAATTTTAGCAAAGACAAACTTCATAAAAACCGAGGGTATCAAGGGATTCTTCTAACCATTTCCTTCCCACATTTTCTTTTCTCATCATTTTTTTTATTTGGTGAGTGAATTTTATGCTCCGTCTCACATTTAATTGAACGAGTGCGTATTACGCTCCATCTCGTTCCTGTATTTATCGGGGAGTGTGATGTTAAGCTCAATCTCAACCCACCACACAATATTTCACGGAAGGATAAAATTTTCCATTTTTTCCACAATTTTCTCATATTTCCCCCAAACTTAAATAAAAGTCTATCTTCGCTTTAATTGAACTTGAAATAAGTTCCAAGGGTCTCAACAATTCCTCTCACAACTATTCAATTATACAATCTCTCTAAAGACACAATCAACCTGAGTGATTAAAGTGTAAGGGATCACAACTAAAGTAAAATTAACTTCTGAGTCAACATTTCAAACTAATGCATGATTCAAAATTTACTCAGGTTTTCCCCACATATCATCATCTCCTATCATCGGCCAACAGATTCACAAAAATTTCAACTAACATGCAAACTACGTAAAATAACTAACTAAATGCAAAATAATGATAATTACAATCTAATCCAATACCTCAAAGTACCCCCAAACTTAAAAATTACATTGTCCTCAATGTTTAAAATAACTTGGGAAGAATTAAAATCAAACAAAGGACTTCCCTAGGGGTCTCAAACATCTTCCTCGTCGGGCCATGTTACCGTTGTCATCCTCCTCCTCTGTGTCGACCTATCATATGCCTTCTTAGCCCTAGATGTTGAGCCTTCCCCACGGTGTTGTTTCTACAAGGTACCTGAGATTCTCACATAACTTGCAATTATTAATTATTCAAATCAAATCAACTATGTTGCTACCTAAATTGCAAATCCTACAATTTGACGATAAATCTATTAATTACTAATAAAGATGCAATAAAATAAAGATAATCAAAACTTTTGGGTTGCCTCCCAATAGCGCTTAATTTATAGTCATCAGCCTAACTTCTTCAATCCTTAAACCCGGATCAAATTTATCCTTGAAGAACTACTTCACAATCCCACGCTTGGTCTTGCCCTTATACCGCTTGATTTTCTCGCAAGATTGAAATCCCCCAAACTTGAGTTGATCCACATCGCTCATTTGAATCAAACTTTTCCCATCTGCTTCATCATTGAGTACACCTTCGGCTATACTGATCCGAAAACATTCTTCATGACCACTTGGGATCTCTATTGCTTTGAACACCTTGAATGTCACCTCATCATCTTGGACTCTCATAGTTAGCTCGCTTTTTTGCACATCGATGGCAGTTCTACCTGTGGCCAAAAATGGTCGCCCAAGAGTGATAGGTATATCTCGATCCTCTTCATAATCTAAAGCAATGAAATCTGCCGAGAAAATGAACTTATCCACTTTAACTAGAACACTTTCCACAATCCCCTTTGGATAAGTAATTGACCTATCAGCCAACTGCAATGTGACATGGGTGGACTTTGCTTCCTTCAAACCCAGCTTTTTATAAATTGATAGAGGCATCAAATTTATGCTCACCCCTAAATCACATAATGCTTTTCCGAAAGATTGGCTACCGATGGTGCATGTAATAGTGAAATTACCTGGATCTTTAAGTGTGGGTGGTAGCTTTTTGAACACTTCCAAGAACTTTGCGAACTGCTTGTCAAGCTTTGATTTCTGAAGACGTTGCGGAAAAGGTACAAGGGCACAATCGGCATCTGCTTACCTCCATTAAAACTCACAACTGGATCTGTTTTGTTTTCTTTTTCCATGTCAACGAAACTTCCTTCTCAACGACATTCTCATCTTCATGTAATTTCTTTGTATATCCATCCATATTGGATAACACTTTCCCGGCTTCCCGCATCGCAATTCAACTGCCATGCACTGTTCCTTCTCATCGGACTTGAAGTTGCACTCCTTAATGTTAGATAAAGGGCCTTGAGGTTGACTATTCATAGCATTTACGACTTGTTCCATTCTTAATTCCCTTTATTCATCCTTGCCTCACTTTGTTCGATGAATTTGGACAGCAGCTCCTCCATCATTGGTTTTTTTTTCCTGTTGAGGTGAGTGCTGCCCTTGAAAACCCAGTGAGTTTGATTGTATAGGAGCAACATTTTGGAATTGATTATTGCTCCATCCTTGGTTGTAATTGTTGAGATTGTGGTTGGCTGGATGTCTTTGATAATTTTTGTCGTATTGCACCGATTCCGGATGAATAGCACATTGTTCACTTAGATGATTTCCCGAACATATATCACATACTACCGCCACATTCTGAATAGGTTGTGCTCTAAAAGAATCCATCTTCTTTGTTAGTGTAGCCACCTGTTCTACTAGTGCCGAAATTACATCAAGTTGACACCCTCGATTCGTTCTAAGTTGATTCATTTTTGCTGAAGGCCACTGGTAATTGTTTGCCGCCATTGTTTCCAATAATTCATAAGCTTCGTCCGAATTTGCCCCATTAAAGCTCCACCCGCAGCTGCATCAATGTTGGTTCGCATTGTATCACACAAATCGTTGTAAAATGTTTGAATTTGCAACCACTTCGGAATACCATGGTGTTGACACTTTCGCAATAATTCCTTAAATCTTTCCCAAGCTTCATATAGAGATTCGGAGTCAAACTGGGCAAACGATGTAATCTCGTTCCTCAACTTTGCAGTTTTAGCTGGCGGGAAGAACTTTGCTAGAAATTTCTGTGCTAGATCATCCCATGTAGTAATTGAACCTGCCGACATTGAATGAAGCCAACTTTTCGCCTTATCACGAAGTGTGAAAGGGAAAAGTCGGAGTCTGATTGCATCATCGGAAACTCCCTCGAACTTGAATGTATCACAGATTTCCAGAAAGTTCATCAAATATTCACTCGGTTCATCCGTAAGCAAACCCCCAAACTGCAACGAATTTTGAATTATCTGTATCATTCCCGGATGGATCTCAAATCTATTTGCTTGGATCGCTGGTCGTCGAATACTAGATTGGATATCTGTTATTCAAGGCATGACATAATCTCGTAATACTTTTTTCTCTTTCTCAACCATTATTTCTTGATCTAACGCCTCTTGACAAAATCTGTGCACTTTTCGAAACCTGCTGTCAATTTTGTCTTTGAAAGGAAGTACTCCTTGACTCTTAAGAGTGCGTTTGCATACGAACACAAGAGTGCCTGCAAAAGAAAATAATAATAACAAAATAATAGAAAATGTTTAAACTAAAACCAAACTGATGGGAATTAATATCAGAAAAAAATAATTATTAAAATACTCCTCGGCAACGACGCCAAAAACTTGTTGAGCTAAATCTATACTAGCAATTTACGTGCAAGTATACACGGTCCACAAGTAATATAATGTAAGTAGAGTTGTCGATCCCACGAGGAGTAATTAATAAGAATATTAATCCGAGTACTAATCATGCACTAGTTTGATTTTATTTAAACGAATGTAATATCAAGTGAAACTAATTAATAAAATAAAGCAACTAATGAAATATGAATTCAATGAATAAAAATATTAAGAACTCAATTTCCCCCGATGAATCATTTAATTAATACCATTCTTCTTTCACTAAATTGATTATCTAGAATTGCCAACGGAAAATCACTAATAGTTTATATAATCATTTTCCAAATAATTATATAGCATATTTATTATTATTAATTTCACTATAGTCCTATAAGAAACAATAATAATACATTCATTAAGAATCATTCTCCACTGTTGCTTGCGGTATTAAGGTATATTCCTATCCATAGTTATCAAGGCGACAAGTCGAGGCTAGGCGACAGCCGGGAGCTTAAGCGCTTAGGCGACAAGGCGCCCGACTAGTCGTCCACAAGTCGACAAGTCGTTAACAATGTAAATTTTATACGAATAAAATTATATATATATATATATGTAATATTGATATATTTATTTTTCTAATGATTTACCATATTCATAATACATGTAGCATATCAAATCACAACAAGAAGTGAACAAGATCAAGTCAAAATGAATAATTTTATTATAGTTGTAAACTTGTAATTTTTTGAACTTGTACAACTTCAAATTATATAAATGGTGATACCTTTGTAATATTTAGTTTAATTCAATATACTTTATTAAAGCAAGTTCTTTCTCTTAAACATGGGTAATTGTTGGGGAATATATATATATATATATATATGTATATGTATATGTATAATAGATTAATTCATATGTCCCAAACAGGTTACATGTTTTACAGTTCATAAAGATTTTGATGTCTTGGTATTCTTAGCGTATTAAGTTTATCAGTTTCTGGTTGTTTGGAGCTTTGAACTTTGTTGTCTGATGTTTACTTTGTCATTACACAACATAAAAGAAATTGAACATATAAAGTAATGCAAAGAGTGAGAGCAAATAATATATTTTACTTGGTTTATGCTCTCCCAAGTAAAGATAAACCTTAGTGGGGCAGCAAAATCAGAAGCTAGTGGAGGGGCAACAGCTAATGGAGCACAGGGATGTGTGTATATTTATATAAAATATATATACACATATATATATATATATGGAGCATGGGGATGTGTGTGTGTATATATATATAAATTTTGCTGCCCATTAACACTAAGGTTTGTCTTCACCAAGTATCATCAGTACTCAACCCATGTTAAACATGAGGTTGGAGGTTCAATCCTTGGTGGCAGCAAGGAGTGTGTGTGTGTGTCAAAGTAGGAAAAAAAAAAAAATTGCTCAACCACCAAGTCGTCCAAGGCGTCCAAGGCGTCCAAGTCGTCCACCAAGTCGTCCAAGGCGCCCAAGTCGCCCAAGTCGTCCACCAAGTCGCTCGACTTTCTCCCCTCCCACCAAGTCGCCCCGACGCCTTCCCAATATGCACCGACTGGACGCCTAGGCGTCGCCTAGGCGACGACTTGATAACCATGTTCCTATCCCGTCTACAAATTAGCATTCAATCCTAAGAAGAATTACTAATCACAAGTTACTATATCCAGATCTTAATTTAGACTTCATTGTCAAAATCCATCTAAATCCATCCAATAATTGTTGCGCAGGCAATTATAACATTAAACACAAGATATAATAAACAATCCAACCCACAATCAATTTAAATCAAAGAGAGAATAAATATTAACTTAAACTATCAGCGAGTTCCATTGAATCCTTAATTAGGAAGTTAGTTCATAATTACAATTGAAAACATCAACATGAACTCAGAAAACATTGTAAGATCACAAGAAATAAAGATAAAGAGTAAAGAAGAAACTCTGTCGAAGTTGGTCTTCAGTCTCTGTCTTCAAACCTCGCAAGTCTTGAATGCCCTCTTTTAATAGCTGATGAAACCCTAGCCTCCTTATGTATCTTCTGACTACTCCCTAAGTCTCCTCTTTTTTGTAACCATAATTCTTTTGTGTATTTATAGCCTCTATGTAGCTTAGTAAACTTTTAATCTCATTAGGAATCAATATGGCAAGTCCCAAGTCAATTGGAAGTGAAAAACTCAGCAAAAATCCGCTCCAGCGCGACAAGAGCCGCGGCTCTTCAAACCAGCGCCGCGACACACCTTATTGAAAGCCGCGGCGCACAACCTCTGTCCATGTAGAAAATTTCGTTAGCTTCGTTTTGACAGGTGGCTCGTCCCGTAACTCCTCCCGGATAAAAAGTTATGACCATTTTACCAACAGACGTCCGAATAGAAATCCAACTCCAACTCTAACTAGCTTTACTTTGATATATTGTTTGTAGACCCAAACGCACTTGGATTTTCGCAAATCATACATTTCTAGAAAGCTTAAGACGTCCTCTACAACTTTATGAAGACCATTTTCTCATTCCGAAATTCTAACACCATCCAATCCTCCATTTAAGCTCCGAAGGTCAATCTTCCTAAAAGTTGAAAATTGCAATGTTTCTCTAATTTGACTAAAATGCAACCAAATAGCTCCAATTTAGCTAAAATACAACCAAATGGCTTCCAACTTTATTTCCTACATGAAAACATAAAAACACATAAAAAGAATAGAAAATACTCGAAAACTCACAAATCATCAAGTCAAATGTACTCAATTCATAGGTATAAAACCCACTCATCAGTACTACCTCCTTCCGGCAAAGGTGGTCACCAAGTCTTGCCAAAACTACATATATACATTATATAATCAAACTATCTTTGATATAGTTGATTATGGTATACATATTCAAGAACTCACTCACTCAGTCTTGTTGGGTAAATTTTCATATCCTTAATATATGAATGAATATGAATTGTGTTTAGTCCTAGTATCAGTATTTCAAAAGTTTTGTAAAATATAAAAGAGAAAGAACGACTATAATTACTTGATTCATTAAACTGAACAATAAGTACCTATGAATAGGCTTACACTAATAAATATATAAGGAAACATAATAATATCATTCTTAATTGATACTAGAGAATATTCTAAATTGATAGTCCATAATTGTTGCTAAAATTATGGGCTCACTCCGTCTCTTCCAACACCCCCCCTTAAGATGATAGAAGACAATTTAGGAAAAAGTGTATCATCTTGTGGCTTGTTATCTTATACCTTGATATTGTACTGTTACATTAATCCATCACTAACAACAAAAGAAACTTCCTTTTCGAAAGAACTCCAAAATATTTGTGTGGAGCCACGAACTTCATGTCATGTTAAGAGAAGGCCAAGGGACAGGAACACAACGACTCGAATGTAACCAACAATAATCATTCTTACAAACCGTGCAAGATGTTTATTCTTAGAAATTGTCACAATCTAGTCAAGAATTAGGAGTGGGATGTAGTAAAGTTAATAAAATCCCCATCACCGTTAGAAAATCATCTGACCAATAATTAAAACATTAAAAAGATTTCCGCTTTCAAAAACTCAGAATCCTTGGTACTCGACAATTAAAGTTGGATTTTTAAAATCCCGCTCAATCACGTAAATAGAGATCAGATAGTCTTCCTTGCTGGCTGGGGATGCACCCCTTTCTCTAACATCAAATTTACTGATAGCGATCGATTAATGAATGGCGGGAGCTGCCTTAATTGTCGAATTATATTTCCCATTAACTCTCGCCAACGGCTATCAATGGCTCAATTTCTTTGATGTTGGTTTTAGGTTAATTTAAGATGGGAATTTTTGGAACACAAACTAGAAGTTTAACTTTGACAACAAATGATTAAAAAATAGATAATGTCCGCTAACGATTATGTGTCGTTGACAGAGGAAATGTAATTCTTTAGGGACACCAAGATTTGACCTAAAGCTCTGATACCATTTCATAAAATATAGAAGAGACGGAAAGACTTCAATTACTTTATCCATTAAACCGAACAACAGATACCTATAAATATGCTTACAATAAAAAACGTATATGGAAAAACAATAATATCAATCCTAAATGATACTAATCAAATATCCTAATTGATACTAGAAAGTATTCTAAATTGATAGTCTGTAATTGTGGCTAAAAGCATGTGGTCAATCTATATCTTCCGACAGAAAGATCAGTGTTACTTCTTTTTCATTCATTTTATTGATTTCAGCTATCGGTAAAGAGAATACAATCTTTCTTGTCATTAATAAGACTAAAATACAAATTGCAACCTGGACTTTACTTACTCGTTGAGGTTTGTGTAGGAAAATTGCACTATCCACGCCCCACATCAATTCATCAGACTGACCCAATAAGCATGTTGGACCACCTCCTTACCTAAAAGGTTAACCTATTAGGTTGAGGTTCCAACATACTTATTAACCCATCTACACTCTTGAATTTATCCAATGTGGGATTCATGTGAATATCCCAACAATCTCCACCTTTCACTTGAATACCCATCACAAGTATCATATTAGAGTATTCACCCATTAGCACACCTTCTTTGAGTCTTTCAAGAGCCTCCACTCGATCAACTCTAAATTCCAGAGTCATCCCCCTGAGCCCGCTCCACCTTGCCCCCTTGTGAACCCCTCACCCTGAGCAAGTTTTTTTTTTTTTTCAGAGCTATCCCCAGAGCCTGCTCTCCCTTGCTCCTTGTGAACCTTCTCACCCTGAGCAATTTTTTTTTTTTTTTTTAGAGTCATCCTCGAGCTTGTTCCACCTGACTCAAACCATTGTGCTTCACCTGATTCAACTCTATTTCCACCTGACACTTGGGCCCATCGAACCATGAGCTCTGATACCAATCGTAGGAAAATTGCACTATCCACGCCCCACATCAATTCATCAGACTGGCCCAATAAGCATGTTGGACCACCTCCTTACCTAAAAGGTTAACCTATTAGGTTGAGGTTCCAACATACTTATTAACCCATCTACACTCTTGAATTTATCCAATGTGGGATTCATGTGAATATCCCAACAGTTTGCAACCCATTTTAAGGTTTCAACTTGCACCCCGAACATTAAGGTGTTTACTTGCACCCCAAAAATTACCTTTTAGAACATGTTCCTCCCTCCGGGCTGCAAACTGATCAAAATTGACCGAGAGTTCCAATTATGCAACTTTTTAGGGGTAAAGTAGGACTAAAATATTAAAATAAACTGAAAAAATTACAAATGTAACCAAAAAAAACATCTACAAAAAATAAACCCTAACTCCCAGATCCCAAACTTAAACCCTAACTTTTATCTTTCCGTCCCTTTAATCTTCATTTCTTTCTTTTCCTTCACCACTAACATCATATTTTTTCCTTCACCATTACACTGTAGCACCACCACCATCATTACAATAGCTCAACCATCTCCGTAGCACCTGCACCTCAACCATCACCCTTAGAAATCTAATTGGCATTCAAGAAATCAAGTAAATCACCACCACAAACTCCCAAACACAACGTTTTGGATGAATTCTGATCTAAGTTTGTACCAATCTCCTCCAATAATAGCAATTATCAAACTCAAAATGAGTTACCCTCTTATGCTTCATACAAAGTTTGACGGGAAGACGAAGGGGGAGTCGCAACTACGACAAGGATGAGGTAATGAAATGATAGTTGCGAGGCTGATGAAAGGGACGGCGGTTATGGCTACCAATGGAGTCAATGTCTGTAGATTTTTTATGGAGATTGCGTTTTGTGCTAGGTCGATGATGGATTTTGCATATTCAAACGGCAATGCCCCCTTGGGTGAAATGAGCTCAAAAGAGCTTTAAAGGATGATTCAAAAAAAAATACAGAGGAACTAAAAAGATAATCCTAGCTGAAAATATATACAAACAATTGGATGTGTTGTGGTGGAGTGATTGGTATGCACCGTTGTACCTGGTTGATTGTAAGTGGCTCCAACTCCCTCATCAATCCACACCCTGCTCGCTATCACCATCTAGAACCTATCACCACCATTGGGGAAAAGAAAAAAAACACTGCCAGAACTGTAGGGTTTACTATTAATGCCAAGAAAAAGAAAAATCAGAAAAAGAGAAGAAGAATTTTAGAATTCATTGATACTTCATTCTCTGACTGGATTTTCTGGCAAGGCTTTTTCTAGTGATTTACTGATGGAGGCCATGACAGTATTGATGATGAAAGAGATGGTGAACTGGGGATGGTGTTTTAAGGAGGCGACGATGATAGTGGTATACTGATGAGCGGTGGTGGGTCTGTTTTTATGGTGAGTTAGGTTTGGGGTTTTGGTTATGGGTTAGTATTTGGGTATGGGTTGGGGTTTGTGAAATGGGTTACATTTTCTTAATATTTTTAATTTTTTTTACATGTACCTATTTTGAGTTATCAATTAGGGGCGCATCAGCTAGGGTGTTTCTTGCAGGAGTGCTAACTTCTGTTTGAATTGCACCATTAACTTTATGACATGCACCGTTAATGTTTTCTTAGGTTGCTACGCAGAATGCCTCATACAAAGCCGACCCCTTTTAATATGAAAATATAATGTATAAACATGTTTTTGCAAGCCTTAAAATCCCTGCCAAATGCAACTAGAAAAGTTTTATTTTTATTCTTACTTTTATCCTTAGTCATTGTTTTAAATGCATTATTGTTTTGTTCTGGTAATTGTTGCATAACATTGTTGGATATGGCACTCATGGAAATTCTTTGAAAGGCAAGAATCAAAAAAAATTCTGTGGTGGAACAAAATATCTCTCATTTCCCTCTCGAATAGATTCTTATTGTTGGTTTCCAAGGGAATGTTCTGATGTTGCCTGAAAGGGGCACCAGTCCTTTGAATCCGGTACCAATGGGTATCATTCCCCCTAGAACAGCGTTCTCTTTCAGGCCTTTCAACCAATCGATACGACTCCGGAGAGCTGCTTTTGCTAAAACTCGAGCAGTTTCTTGAAAACTTGCTTCGGATATGAAACTTTGAGTATTCAGAGATGCTTTTGTTATTCCCAATAAGATGGCTTGGTAACAGATCGCTTCTTCCAAAGCACGCCTCATTCGTTCCGCTCGCAACAATCCAATAAATTCTCAAAAATCATATCATGTATAACTACTTTTGTGGCATTGATTTTGAAAAAAATGACTGATCACTTTATTTTTGCTTCTTGATTTTTATGGTTCACAGACTCGTACACTAGGGTTAGTGTGAACTATTACCAAAGCATAGGTTTCCTAAGATGATGGGCAACTAAAGTTTTCGTATATTTCTTGATATCATTGCCCTTCTTTCCGTTTTTGCAGCTTCCTCCTGAGGTGGAGTCTGCCTTACTGCAGCAAGTGTTAAATCTCACACCAGAGCAGCTAAGTTCTTTGCCCCCAGATCAACAGCAACAAGTCATTCAGCTCCAGCAAATGCTCCGGCTTAGCTGAGAAACTGGAGCTATATTGCACTAATGTTCTGCTCTATTTCAGATTTTCCCCAACAGTTGTAAAATGATTTCATATAGAAGATATAGTTCAGGATACTGAATGCACAAGAACTACAGCATTCATGTAACAGATGCAATCTTTTTGTTAGCTAGAGTGAATGAAACAAAAAGAGGAATTTTAGCCCTTGTTTTTCACCAAAGATTTAGAAGTATGGTTCCATTTTGAGGTTTTAGTAGTAAAATTTTTGTACTATGACTCCATTTTCATTGATTTGTGTTCATGGCTCATTTCATTACAGGAAACTGATATTTCCACATGAAAAAAAATGATATTTTCAGATGATCTCTTTTACATGAATAGTGAGTGGGTCTCACATCCATGTGTGAGAGACTCGTGTGGAAATATTATTTTTCCATGTAGAAATATCAATTTCTTTCATTAAATTGTGCTTTTGGCTCCATTTTCATTGAGTTATGTTTCTCTTTTGCACAATGTGTTGTCGTTTTTTCCTTCCTTAACCTTAACTTGTATGGATCTTTTCAAGTTTTGAAATAGCATAAAATTTTAGTTGTGTACTAGGTGTATTAGAAATTAAGGACACAATAAGAGGGTGTTTGTGATCGCTTATAAGCAGTCAAACTTGCTTATAATCAGTTTTAAGAAGCAAAAAGTTTTTGATAAACTGATTTTAAAATTGCTTGTAATAACTTTTTGTGGAAATAATCAAAAGCTCCAACTTCTAATTATCTGTCAAATTTAATAATTGTGTTTGACCAAATATATTACTAATCTATCCCTATTTATTTTAATAATTCCAACTATTATTCATATTTACTTTTCAAAACATTCCTTTTTAGTAATTTACATTTGAAATAAATGATTAACAAATTTTTTTATACTAAACGTTTTCCACTTCTTACTAATTTAAATATTTTTTATTTACCAAACACAAACTATATTTCTAAAATTGATTATAATATAAAGCACTAATCAAAATTAGTAATCATATTTTTTAAGCAATCTCAAATATACTTTAAGTATAGTCAAAATAAGAAGTCCATTGTATTTGATTTTAGTATCCTTTATCAAACCAAAGAAGAAAAAGCAAGAGAAAGGTGAGGGAGTAATAAGTAACAACAAATGAAAAATATTAAGGATAATTTTCTAATTTGAATTTGAGATGCTTGAATATTTGAGTAAATGCTTCCCCCCTCCCCCCCCCCTCCCCCCACCCCAATATTGTCCAAAATCAGTTGCACATTAATACAAGGAGGAGAAGAATCATAAACACTAACAATTTTATAATACTGGATATTTATAATTTATAAATAAACTCGTTTATATCGTTGAAGCGGTTAAAATGAAAAAAACATACTCATACTCGTGTTAATATTCCAAACAGATAAATTACCAAACACCTTTGCTCATGTAGTGTTTAGCTTCAAACAAAGTTTTTTATTCAACTCATTTAGACTTTCTCAAATATTCATACATTTTAATTCAATTTTATTAAACAAATGCTAAATTACATATTTTTAAAATTAACAAGCAAAATTATTCAATATAGTTCAGAGAGTTAAAAGTATATAGACATTTAAATATTTCAGACATATAAATTATCAGCATTCAGAGACTACTGTATTCATCTTATTCACATTCCTTAGCCATTTAGAATTTCTTATTTAATTTTATCAAACAACCCCTAACATATATACATATCAACAATTACCTATGATATGTATTAATTTTAAAATTATACCAATTATATTTACTCCTAATAAGAGTCTATATATATTTTGTCACCATATATAATTATTAAAAAACTAATAAATTAAAACACACTTTTAATATGCCTCTCTATATTCTCAAAAAATAAATAAATATGTCTCTTTTTTTCACATTTAAATGTACTAGGCTCTTCTACAAAGTACAAACTCCTTATATATACTAGCACCCGCGACACATGTTTTGTGTGTATAAATTATGTGGGATAAAATTAAAATTTTATAAATTTGGAGAATTAAAATAAAAAAATACAAAAGACAAAATAATAATATATCTAAATTTATAGGAACAAAAGAGAAAAAAAAAGTGTGACACAAAATCATTACTTCTTCATGGAGACTTTATAATATAGAAAATGATATATATTGCGAACTTTTACGTCAACTTTTAATTGCCAGTTATGTGGATAAGTATTAGTGGTAACTTTTTTGAAAAGATGTGTAATAAGTGGGACCCTTATATAAATCTTACTAATTTGATAAGTTTCGCAATTGTAACTCGTGATAAATTTATCGCAATACATAGTTGAACTCTTATAATATATATTTTGATCCATAGCCAACGTTGTAAGGATAAGATTTATTGAAAGTTGTTTGATTTGATGATGACTATCTTGATTGTTTAAATGAAATTATGTCTACGTGCTTGTGTTATTAATTGTCTATGTGATTATGTGTTTATATGCTAATGTGACTACGTGCTTGTGTGCTTGATTATCTAAGTGATCAAGTGTTTAGGTGCCAAGGTGCCAAGGTGATTATGTGTTTATATGTCTATGTGATCATATTGACTTATGTGAACTATCTGAGTGTGTGCTTACATTTGACATGTCAAGAAAATAATACACTGATGAATGTTGTAAATTGCATATTTATCTTTGATGAATATAGTTTGATAATGACTAACTGATGCAATGCTTGATAAAAGATTAAAGTTCATTTGGTTCTGAATGTTGTAAAGTCCTTACAAAAGAAATACATGTACAAAGACTTAGAGCATAAAGATCAAAGATGTTAGATTGATCTTATCATAGAGTTACTCTGCATATTCGTAATGTAAATATTGTAAGCAGAGTAATCTAAGTATTCAGAGAGTAAATCATTAATGTATATGTGTATAACAAGTTTTGTAAAGTCCTTCAAAAAATTATGTGTACAAGGACTTAGACTAAAAAGATCAAAAATGTTAGGTTGATCTTACTGAATAAATCTGATGTATAGTTATTAGGAATCTTATGTTCGTAAAGTCACTCAGTTCGTAATGTCAAGATGGATCGCAGAGTTAACTTATCAGTCAAACGATTGTAAAGCATCAGAAAGATCATAGAGCTGTTACACCTATCGAAAAGTTCACCTCAGTTAACTAAGCAAAGATCAGCCAGTAAAGTGAACAGAATCGTAAAGTGTAACAAAGCTCGAAAGGCAATAACTGAACGTAGAAAGCTTTAGGGAATCGTAAAGTAAAAGTCAAATCATAAAGCAACTCTGAGATCGTTTAGTACAGATAAGATCGTAAAGATACTTGCAGAATCGTAATAACGAAGATAGAAGAACTGATAGAAGTCAGCAAAGTCTTCCTTTGCAAATCGTAGAACAGTACATCACAGAGATTATGTTCTTGACATAAAGATCACCTCATTTCTCTAAGTACAGATCTGATCATAAGGTGATAGAAGAATAGCTAAGCAAGTCAAAGATTGCTGAACAATGACTAAACGTAAAATGGTTCAAACAATCGCTAAAGAAACTCAAGGATCATTCAGAGGAGACAAGACTACTTATCAGAGATCATAGAATAGCTGAAAAGCAAGTAAAATAAAGAAAAGGCTGCTAAATCGTAAAGTTCATCAACAAGGTGAAAAGACGACAATAAGCTCACTTATGAATCGTAAAGACAATTGAAGGATGAGCAAGTGAAGGACAATTGACAAATGTACTCTGCCTGGTCGTAAAGGATAAGGAAATTCGCAGAGTCACTCAGAGATCGTAGAATAGCAGCTTACTTCGTAAAGATTCAGAGAGACAACAAGATCGTAAAGCTATCTCCAACAACGTGGAGCTACCAAGTCTGCCCAAGGTTCTTAATACATTTATTCGTAAAGCAGAGAGTTGAGCAAATCGTAGAGCTCAACTCTACGATTCTTACTACTCTACCAAGACAACAAGATCATAAAGTAAAGTCAGGTCTGACAAAGGATCTGACAGAGAAACGTTGCAAATCAGAAGATCCCAAGGTGTCCAGCCATATATCCTTGATGGAAAGTAAAGATGTGTCTACCGGCTAGTTTACCAAAAGCAACATGTCAAATGAGCAAGAAAAGCTGCAAGTTGATGTGACAGGTCATGGGCCAAAAAGAGTACGCTGACACAACAGCTCTAGAAAGTCAACATCAAGGATATCAAAGTATCTGCACATTAAATGCTTCCAACGGACACTTTGCAACGAAAAAATTAACAACTGACTATATAAGAGCACCAGTTTTCAAACATAAAAAAAGGAGGGTTGGAGAGATGGTGGATGAACATGAAAAATGTAGAATGTAAGATCAAAAAGAAAAACATAAGAACACACTTTAAGATCCACCAAGAACACAAAGAGCTGAATAGATAAAGATGTAGAGCAGATTAACTCTACTACAAGAGAGGTGTTCTGAGCTACCGAGCACAAGAAGAAAGAAAGCGTCAACGCCAACTTGACATCAATCATGAGAAGCTACTAAGTACCAAAATAGAAGGAGAGTTATAGTCATCTTAGTAGTCTTTCATGAGTAGCTGTTAAATACTAAGGAGAAGAAGGAGCTGAAGTGCTAAGCTTAGCAGTACAACAGATGATCACATGAAGATGTTGAGTACCAAAAGAAGATGAGCATCATTGCAACACTCAACCACATCTCAAGGATAATCATCAAGCTGCTGAGTACCTAAAGACAAAGGAACTCAAACGACATCTCGCAACACCTCCAACAAACATCAACATACATAAATTGGGGCCAGTGTGTCCTGGTTTCAGTGACCAAATTAGGGTCAGTGTGTCCTAGTCTTAGTAACCGAATTGGGGCAAGAGTGTCCTTGTCATATTGACTAAAATACCAAATCTATTGGGCTTGAAGAGGGTAAAAGTGTCCTTGTCTGAGGGACTAAATATTCAAGTCTGCTGAGCTTAAAGAGCGCAAGAGTGTCCTGGTCTGTGTGACCAAATTTATGGTAGATTTCCTACTTGTTGAAGTAGAATAGTGGAGTAGGAGTTCAGTCTCCGAACCACTTTAAACTCTCATGTGCCATTTACTTTACGTGTTTTACATTCTGTCAATTATTTAATGTGTTTAATGCATAAGATGTATGGTTAACTTCAACATGAACTAAACTCAGAACTGAGATCTTAACATATCTTTAAGGGGAGTTTTCAAATCAATATTTTGTTGTGCTAAATCAATATTGATTAAATCAACTGTTTGGTAATACTCTTTAATAAACTGAAATTATTTTTAAAGAGATCTATTTAACCCCCCTTCTAGATCTTTTTTGTGCTTCTTAGAAATAACAAGATTATCCTTACAACATATCTCAGCCGTCCATTTGCGGATCGAACGGTATAAAGGAACTCCTATTCAAAGTTTAATATGGGGGAGCCCGCAGTTTAGTTCTGCGGACGGAAAAATTATCGAAAATACCCATCCTTTGTCCGTAAAACTAAACTGCAGATGCTAGGTGTTAATATCATTAACACAACGATGTTTTGCTTATATCACCCGTCCGCAGAACTAAACTGTAGACGTTGAGTATATTTCCAATTAAAATTCAAACGGTGACATTTTAAGGTAAATCACATGTCCGCAAAACTAAACCGCAGACGCTGAGTAACTTCTATACCAGATATGTAGTTCTTTCTTCCTCATATGAGATCTAAATACCCATAATGATTTTGAGAAAAAATAACCAAGCAAAAAGAGATCGCCTAATCTCTGTTACAAATTTACATCTTTGCTAAATTCAACTCATGTAAGTTATAAATTCGTCATATGTATATATATTTTTTATTCTTCTTTGTTGTATACAAACTCTATAGTTGTTGTTTGTCTGATATGCTTTCTAGTTGGCTATGCTCTCTCAATAGTATGAGCATGTGAGGAAAAAAGAAAAAAAATGATTTGGTATGCTCAGTACTTGTTCTGCTCTCTCAAGTTGATTGAAGTTTTGACAAAAAAAGATCATTTAAGTTAGTCTTACCATCCGCACTTTAGTTTTATGGATGGGTAAAAGATACCTTTTTACCATCCGCACTTTAGTTTTGTGGATGTGGCCTAACTACAAAAAAGTTCGATTCAAAACTATCAAATCTTCTATTTCTCTTGCATATTTTTGTTGCATATTCTTATATAGGATGATGAGAAACATGCATGACTAAATAAATGGAATCAAGCAATGGGTTGACACCGTTGGTTTCTACTATTATAAAGCAAGGGAGACAACATATTGATATATATATATATATTCCATTTGTTTTGTTATGGTTATGTTTCTCATCATCTCATATAAGATGAATCAGTCAGAACAAGAATATGCAAGAAAAAATAAAAAAATTGATAGCTTTAAATCAAACTCTTGTAGTTCAAGATCTCCAGTGCAAAGATGAGAAAAAAAAATCCAAAAGTCTAGCTATGCAAAAAGACGATAAGGAATGGTGATAAGGAATGGAAGATTATCCGTTTTATATTATACTCAACATTCGCAGTTTAGTTCTACAGACTGATGATTTACTTTAAAATGTCACCGTTTAAATTTTAATTGGGAGTATATTCAGCGTCTGCAGTTTAGTTCTGCAGACGAAAGAGGGGTATTTTGGATAATTTTCCCATTCGTAGAACTAAACTGCGGCTCCCCCATATTAAACTGCGGATAGAAGTTCCTCTATATCGTTCGATCCGCAAATGGACGACTTATATATATATATATGGGGACTGATCCATAGCTAACGTTATAAGGATAAGATTATCTTTACAACAGCTCGTGGCCGCTCAATCGTGGATCTAATGGTGAAAATCACACCTCATCCGCACTTTAGTTTTGGGATGTCCGCACAATTAAAGCACAGATTCAAAAGTTAACCAAAATACCCTATAGGATCCGCACTTTAAAAGTGCAGACGATTATTTTAGAAAATTCAATATATTATTAAAATATTAAAAATAGTGGTATTTTTGTAATATTCTCATCCACACTTTAATTGTGCGAACGGTAAAACTAAAATTGATTTTTGAACTACACCTTCAATTTCATCGCCATTATCAAGAAAGTCAAAACCTTGGCCTTCCTTAAAAAGTTTCTTCTTCAAGCCTTGGTTTTCGTTCCCTTCTCTTCACCGACCTTCATACTCGTCCATTAAATCATCACCTCCGTTCATAACAACCAAAGGAATATATCAAAATTTTCATCCATTATTATTATCTTTCCAAGAAAGTTATTGAATCAACTAAATGAAACTGGGAATAATGTACAGATTAGATATTAGGCGGCTAGAATAAATTCACTTATATATATATATATAACTAAAATAAACGGAACTGACAATTCAAGAAGGATATGAGTTTTTCTTTTTTTTTTCTTTTTTTTAAAACCCACTCATTGGTATTAGGCTTTGTCTTCCTCTTTGGGAATCAATGACTCAAGTGGGCCCCAATTTCAAAAAGGGAAAGATGGGTAGTTTGCTCCTTCTTTTTTTTGGTACGAAAAATTATAAGAAGAATTCAGTTGTGAACTGTCTGCACTTTAATTGTGCGGACTCTAATATTACCAAAATGCCACCTTTTTTTAATATTTTAATAATATATTAAAATTTTAAAGTAATCGCCTACACTATTAAAGTGCGGATCCTAAAAGGTATTTTGGTCAACTTTTGAATCCGTACTTTAATTGTGCGGACGTCTCCAAACTAAAGTGCGGATGGAGTGTTATTTTCACCGTTAGATCCGCGATTAGGCGACCACGATCGATTGTAAAGATAATCTTAAGTTTACGATGTTGGCTATTAATTAGTCCTATATATATATATATATAAAGAGAGAGAGAGAGAGAGAATAATCCATATCCACTAACTATCGATCATTTCCCAGCCAACCCATCTATAACCGACTAAATTACAAATCTGACCCTCTTATTCGTCATGCTTTCGCTAAACTGTTCCCTAAACTTTTTTTAGCACAACTGTTCCTCACAGATACATTAGTTATACAAAAGTGTTCCCCTATTCTTTTTTTGTTAAACCATTTAACAAAGACTAATTGAGCTAGGGATATAATTGGCATGACAAGAAGGAAAAAAGAAATGAGAGGAAAAACACAACTTCTTCCCTCCAAAATCAATCGTACCATTTTGGAGAAAGGGTCACATATATACTGGTCTTATCTAGGCTAGTATCACTCAACTTAAGAAGTTTTGTCCCGGTCATCTCAATATTGGGCTATATATTGTCTTGTTTTTCATATTTGCATGCTTTACTTCTTTTTTATGCTTCTAAATTAATTATTTTAAATATTCATAAACTGCACGCCTAATTCCATAGAAAAAATTTCTTTTGAAAAAAATAGAATTTAATGATGAGAGTTAGTTGTGGCCCTATGCTCAAGTTTCATTCAAAAATTTCATAACAGTACTGAAATTTGGTTTTAAAGTACTTCAAAACTTATACAACTAAAAATTTGATATTTGATAGAACAAACTAAAAATGACTGTCACAAAACTGAAAATAACTCTCTCTCATAAAATTAAAAATTTCCACTCATGTCAATCAAAGCACTAGCAATAAAGACATTCATATATAGCTCCATTCTAAATATTAGGCCATAAATTTCTTTCCCTCTTTGTACAAAGTCTATCAACCCACACATAAAGGAGTCCCATGACAATCACATGATTAAGCTTAATTCCTGCAGTTGCAAAAAATAATACCCACTATCCAGTAAAAAAATAGAGAATAAGAGAGTGAAGAGAACTTGAAGAAGGATATGGTTTGAAATATAATATATAAACTTTAAAGCATCAACTAGTCAAAGTTTTAACGTAGGACACATTGTTCCATAAACAAATCAGAAGTGTTAACTATCACTTTGAACAACTTAAACTATCAATACCAAAAATAATTTTATGGCAAAAAATATTGCTAATTAATACCCAAAAAATATAGTCAAATGTTTGAAGTATGCCTTGACGAACACTAAAAATATAATAAAGTACTTTTTTATTGTCTTCTTGCAACCCCCAATCACCACTTCCTTACAACCTTCAGTTATTGATTCTTGGTTCTCCACTCTTGCAAACTACACGTCACGTTTTGTAAATATAAATTAGAGATGTCATTCAATTAAAAAAAATACATTTTAATAATAGAATGACATTACTTGTTCGGATGTAGCAGATGATGACTCATTTGGATTCAAGTTATACACCCTTGTTGCTAGCGGCTTATTTAGAATCTACACAAATTCATTTAAAATGGTAATCAAGGACACAAAAGTGAAAAAAATGGTAAATATAATAAGAATTTGTTATATTATCCTTGTAGATGTAGCTGATGTAGCTCTAGGAGGCACCCATGATTTTCTATATGGTGGAAGTTTAAACTTAGATACTCATATTTCTTTAGGCCTTTTTACCTACATACAAAATAAAAATAAAATAAACATATTTTTAAGAACACAAATAATGCGATTATAAAATAAATATATTTTCTAATGCCTTGAGCTGGTTCCCTAGTATTTCCATAATGTTCGTTTCCTTGACCTTAGGCCCTATAGGCATCTTGCACCCTTTTTTATTGTGGCCATATTCACCACACTTGTTGCATCTCACCTTATAAGGTCTTTTCTTAAGCCTAGTTGGATTTGCATCTCCTTCAATCTCTCTTTGGCTCTTCATCTTGACTCTTTGTGGCTTGCCAAGTTTGAAAGTGTATGCAGGGGGTAGCATAGGTGGTAGGTTCTGCTTTTTCCAAAATTCTGATGAAGGCATAGGATTGATGATTCCAGCATATGTTTGTTTGAAAGTGTCAACATCATACCACTCATGCACATAATCTAGTGGATCTTGATCATCGTAAAATATGGCTCTAATCACATAGCAGCAAGGTATGCCATTCAATTTCCATTTCCTACATGTGCACTCCTTGGTATATAAGTTAACTGAAAACTGAGAACCAAATTTTCAGTCACTTGATATTTGCCATATCTAACATAAGTTACAATGCAAGCTCTAGAATCAATGTTCAAGCATTCTAACTTCTTAACTACAGATGGACAAATTCTTTTAGAATTTCACTTGTCTGGTCTATTCCGTGCTTCTTGCATCCTCTTTATACAGCAACCCTTAAGTCTTTCCATTAGGTCAAGTATTGGTTTACCTCTTGGCCCTTCAATTTTGCTATTAAAAACTTTACATAAATTGTTGCATAGCTTAAAACATTTGTGAAAACTACTAAAATAGGCCCAACACTAGTGCACAGGGTCCTTGTTATCAAGTCAGGAACATGCTTTGACATCCATTGTCTTTAGTGCTTTGATTGTTACCTAAAAAGTACCTTCGGTGGTTGCTTTGGCACAATCCCATAACTTCTCTCTAAGTGCCAATCCCCTATGACCTACAATCCTGAAGTTGTTATACATGTGTATAAAACTATGACCTACAATCCTGAAGTTGATATACATGTGTATAAAACAAAATCTATGATTAGATAATGGACTAACATCTTCAAGTGATCTAATAAGGCCTTTTTGTTTGTCTGAGATAAAGGTATAAGCACTCTCATTTACATTGTTTACATCCTCCTTTAAAATCTCTAGAAACCAGGTCCACGATGCTCTATTTTCCCCTTCAACAGTAGCCTAGGCTATGGGAAACATATTATTATTCCCATTTATGCCAATTGCAGTAAGTAATACTCCTTCATATGGCACCTTCAGGAAGCAATCGTCTAATCTTATTAATGGTATGCAATGTTTGAAACCCTCCATGCATGCACCTAAACAAACATACATTCTTTCAAATACTGGTTTCCCAGTAGCCAATGTATAATTTACAGCATCTAATACCACGACACTCCCTGGATTCTTCTCTTTTAACTCTTCCATATTGTTGTGGCTTCATTTGTTGGGCTCATTGGGCTAGGTTCGGTGGCTTTGGAGGTTCGGTGAGCTAAGCCCATATGGAGGAATATTCCCCATGTGAGGTATGATTTAATAAGGAGACTTGACAGTTAAGGAATGTAATCCTAACTGTATTTAATTCCTAAGGAAAGAGTTAAGATTATATCCAACTTCATTTCTTTAAGGAGATTGAGTTCTATCCGATCATAGGTAATTACCATGATTATGAGTCCTACTATAATTCGGGGACAGGGTGTGGAAGGAGGTGTGATCAACTATAAATACAAGGCTATACCCTAATTTACAGGTAATGTTATTTTGAGCACTAAAACTATAAGCCTCCATTGTTAACCTTGATATCAACCTGTACTTATTCTCATATCGGAGTTATCCCCCGACGGTCCAGGCCGTCAGCCCTTTGAGTGTGGTCTCATTTTTGTGCAGGATTTGGCGCGTATTTTGGTGATTAAACGCGTGGTCGAATCTTGGCGTTAACATTGGCACTAGAAGGAGGGCCCCTTTAGTGCAAATCAGATTCTTAATCACTCTTACATCTATTAACGGTTATGGCAAACACAGTTTCTGGTCAGGATGGAAATTCCGTCAATCCCATGGCGCAGCCTAGAGGATCAGTTAAGGATCGACTTGGGATGAAGAAATCGATGAAGGATAGGTTGGAACCAAAGAGTCAGCTTAAATCCACAAAGGCTCAGTCAGTGCCGACCCGAAGGCTGTTTGTTCTCTACTAGTCAAAAGGCTAGAGATCCCTGGATCGTACTGTAGGCACCTCGTCCCAAGCAGACACACAACGGGATCAACGACAATTAATGTTGGCTCAAAAGAAGCAACAGAACGAGGATGTCATAGAGGCTCTACACCTTTAGCAGGAGGAAATAAACGCCTAGTTGGCCGAACTGGTGGTCGAATAGGAGGTTTCTTCGAGTCGCCCCCGCAACCGGGAGCTTAAGTCGATCTAGAACTCGACGTTCGGACGGTTCCAGACATAGGAGGAGCAGGCCGAAGAGACACTCACATGAGAGGAGAAGGCCAAAAAGTCGCTCGCAGGAGAGGAACAGGCCTAAGAGCCACTCGCTAGAGAGGAGCAGGCATCGGAGCCGCTCGCAGGAGAGGAGAAGGCATCGGAGCCACTCGCAGGGGAAGAGCAGGCGTTGGAGCCATTCACAAGAGAAGAGCAGGCCGAAGAGCTGCTCGCTAGAGAGGAGTAGGCATCAGAGCCGCGCACTCGCAAGGGAGGAGTAGGCGTTGGAGCCGCTCACAGGAGAAGAGCAGGCGTCAGAGCCGCTCTAGAGGCAGTTCGACAGAAAGATGGAGATCAGGACATAGGAGGAGGATGGCTTCTCCAGAATACCCGAGGGACATGCTTAGGTCGTCCCGCCGGATGGATGAATCTGACTCCCTCGCAAAGAGATTGGTAGAGATAGAACAAAAGCTGGTAGTTGTCGATCAGGCAAAGGAGGCGCTGATCGACCCAAAGTCGTCTTTAACCCCGGAGATAAATCAGGTAAAGGCAGACAAGTCAAAGAAGATGCCACTGTTGGAGTCGTACGATGGAACTGGAGATCCTTACGACCACACACATGCTTACGACCACATCATGGACTACTATGACCATCCCGACACTGCTAAATGTCACATGTTTGTTACCACATTGAAGCTTGGGACCCGAGAGTGGATGGTGTCGCTTTCCTCGAACTCAATTAGCACGTGGTAGGAGTTATATGAGAAGTTCCACACTCGATTTGGGAGCAACAACAGGAGGGGGAAGATGATGACTTCCCTGATGTAAGTTAAGCAGCGATCCAATGAGAGCCTAGGCCAGTATATAAAGAGGTTTAGGGAAGCGGTCGGCACCATAATTAATCTGAATGCACAACAGGTTCTTAGTTTCTTTACCGTAGGGTTAGACGTCATACAGTCCAAAAGGTTGATGAAGGACATTATGTTTAATCCTCCGAAGGATCTGTTAGAGGCCTACAGTCGGGCTGAAGAGATTATTGCTATCGAGGAGGCCATGGGGAGTTTGAAGACTTAAGTACGATCAAAAGAGAGGCCCAAAGACCGAGATCAGAGTAATAATCCCAGGTCAGACAACCAACCGAGGTGCAGTTTTAATAGAGGGCGCACGAGGGGAGGCAGGTCGCCCTTCCCGAACCGAAATATCAACAAGATATACACTCCTCTCAACATAGATCGGGCAAAAATACTGGAGGCAATCAAAGACAAACCTTACTTCGAACCATGTCCGGCGAATACTAAACCAGACAGGTGTAATCATAACCGATACTACGAATATCATCAGACTTCGGGACATTCAACGGAGGCTTGTTGGAATTTGAAAGACGTTATCGAAAAGAATGTGCAGAGAGGAGAATTGGTACAATATGTGGCTGGTCAAGGAAGCTCGGGGAAGAGGTAAGGAAATACAAACCAGGACTGTTCAAAGGATAAGCAACCCGAACAGAATCGGCCTGCCCAGAATGTAATAGATGTAATCACAAGAGGGTTAGTCGGACATGTCACTGGAAAGAAGAGGCGAGGTTTGGTAGATGCAGTGTTGGCAGTGTCCGAACACCCGACCAGGAGGGAATGGACTTACACTGGTACAGTCATCTCTTTCACAGATGAATATTATCCAATCGATTCGGTAGAGCTTCATGAAGGAGCTTTGGTGATTACGGCTCAGGTCGGCCCAGTTGATATGAGGAGGACGGTGATTGACAATGGGTCGTCAATGGATATTCTATATAGTTATGCCTACCAAAGGATGTACCTAGAAGGAAGGAAGATGGAGGTTGGGCATGAGGCTCTGTTGTATGGATTCAGCAATGACCCAGTTCACGTGACAGGAACCATCGAGTTACCCGTCATTTTCAGCACGGCACCCCAACAGATTGAAGTGATGGTGAAATTCTTTGTAGTTCAGGTAGATTCGACATATAACGCCATATTAGGTCGGCCGACGTTGACGGCTCTTCAGGTAGTGACTTTTATAACCCACTTCAAATTGAAATTTCTTACACTGAACGGGGTCAGAGAAGTCAAGGGGAATTTGGACATCGTCCGAATGTGCTATAGAAACACTTTGATCTCCTCGGGAGTCGGGATCAGCAAATAGAGGCAGATAATGGCAATCGAGGTTGAACCATTTACTAAAGGTAGCACAGAACCCCTCGCTTTGCCAGCTGAGGAGACAGAGGATATTGAGTTGATCTCGAGAAATAAGTATAAGATGATTAAAATTGGTTCGGGTTTGCAGGAGCCTTTTCGAACTAGTCTGGTAGATCTATTTCGGGTGTATATAGATATCTTTGCTTAGGAGTCCAAAGATATGCCTGGGGTAGACGAGTCAGTTGTTATGCATAAGTTGTGTATGGATCCGACCAGGAAACCTATATGGAAAAAGAGAAGAATCTTTGCCCCCGAACGGAAAAAGATCATTGATAATGAGATAGCAAAGCTATTGGCAGCAGATTTTATATTTGAGATTGATTACCCAGAGTGGTTGGCGAACGTGGTTCTGGTTCAGAAGTAGAATGACAAGTGGAGGGTTTGCATTGACTACACTGATCTGAATAAGGCATTCTTGAAGGATTTTTATCCTCTACCTCATATAGATCAACTGATCAATGTCACTTTAGGGTTTACGATGTTGAGTTTTATAGATGCCTTCTCGGGGTACCACCAAATTTTAATGCACGAAAAGGATATCCCGAAGACAACTTTCATCACATATCAGACCATCTACGCGTACAAGAAGATGATATTCAGATTACTCAATTCTAGGGTCATATATCAAAGGATGATGAACTACGTGTTCCAAAGATAGTTAGGGCGTAGCATGGACATGTTTGTAGATGACATTATTGTCAAAAGCCCATCAGTTTAACACCATTTAGATGATCTGAAGGATTGCTTTTAGATTATTCGAAATCACAGAATTTGCCTGAACTAGACTAAGTGTACCTTCGATCTCGGGTCAGGGAAGTTCCTCGGATATCTGGTAAGCAAGAGGGGGATCGAGGCTAACCCGGAGAAGATAAAGGCTATCTTAGACATGAGATCTCCGAAGTCTTTCAAAGATGTGCAGCGGTTGATCAGTAGGATTGTAGCACTTCGAAGGTTTATGTCCAAGTCAGTAGAGCGGTGCCTTCTATTCTTCGGCAATTTAAAGGGACCAAAAAATGAGAAGACTTTTCAGTGGACCTCGAAGTGTGAAGACACGTTCCAAGGGATCAAGAGGTATTTATCTTCGGCGCCTCTGTTGATGAAACTAATCCCTTCGAAACCCCTCTATTTATACTTAGCAGCAAGTTCTGTGGTGGTTAGGGCGGTTTTGGTCCGAGAATTAGGAGAAAAATAATTCCCCATCTACTATGTCAGTCATGCGTTTCGGGATGCAGAGACAAAATATCCGAACCTGGAAAAATTCGCATATGCATTGATAATAGCTAGCAGAAAACTTCGGCATTATTTCTAGGGTCGGCTGATGGTGGTGTATACGGATCAACCCCAAAAGAAAGTGTTACATAAGCCCAAAGCCTTGGGTCAGCTCGTTGCGTGGGCTATAGAGCTGACACAGTTTATTTTGGAGTACCACCTTCGAACAGCGATAAAAAGTCTGGCTTTGGCCGACTTTATGATGGAATGCTCTTTCTCCGAACTAGATTCTTCGGAAACAGTAGTAGGGTCGGTATCAGATGTTCAGTCAGTTCGATCTTCGTGGGTTCTTTATGTAGATGGATCTTCGACCTGGGATGTTAGTGGAGTTAGGGTTATTCTGACAAGTCCGGAGGGGTTTAAAGTTTAACAATTTATTCGCTTTTGGTTTAAAACAACTAATAATGAAGCAGAGTATGAGGCGATACTAGCCGAATTGCGGTTGGCTCGGAGTTTGAAAGTTCAACATCTGGTTATCTTTAGCGATTCACAGTTGGTCGTCAAGCAAATATTATGAGAGTATAAAGCACGAGGGGGGGCACGAATGACCAAGTATCTAGCCAAAGTCAAGGATCGGTTGCACTACTTCATCACGTACAACTTTTAAGGGGTGGATCGTTCGGACAACGCAGTAGTAGATGCCTTGGCCAAGCTGGCTACGACTGAGGCAAGTTCTTTTCGTGGATCGGTGTACTTGGAGGTTCTGGATACCCCAAGTGTTCAGAGGATGGAAGTGTTGGCTTTGGATCGGTTGGATTGTTGGCTCACGCCATATATAGCTTATCTTAGTGATGGAATCCTACCTTCAGATCGGGTGTTGGCTCGAAAGATCAAGCATTGAAGTTCTTACTTTATTTTGATTGATGGAGATTTATATCGAAGGGCATTTTCTTCGCCTTTGCTCAAATGTTTGACACATTCTGAAGCTGATTATATTTTTCAGGAGGTACATGAAGGGATCTGTGGTGACCATATGTGTGCAAAGGCGTTGGCATATAAAGATCTTCGGCAGAGTTACTATTGGCCAACGATATTTCAGGAAGCAAAGGACTATGTAAAGAAGTGTCTAAAGTGCCAATTGAATAGTTCTATCCCACATCAACCGCCCGAAGAATTATCATCGGTATTATCCCCGATCTGTTTCGCTGTATGGGGATCAATATTTTGGGTCCGTTACCAAAAGCTAAAGGGCAGGTCAGCTTTGCGATAATGATAATAGATTACATGACTAAGTGGGTAGAGGCTAAACCCCTTCGGGTAATCACGGAGTAAGAGTGCTTAAAATTCTTTAAGGAGTCGGTGGTTTTTCGGTTCGGCATCTCAATGGCCTTTGTATTGGATAATGGTTGGCAGTTCGTGGGGTCCAAGTTTGAGGAGTTCTTAAAGGATCTGGGGATTCAGTACAGGAAGACTTCAGTGGCGCATTCTTAGTCTAATGGCCAAGTATAAGTCACAAATCGAACTCTACTTAACGAGATCAAAAGGAGGTTGGACGAGATGAAGGGACGGCGGCCCGAAGAATTGTTTAGTATATTATGGGCATATCGAACCACCCCGAGAACGACAATAGGTGATTCGTCATTTCAGGTTGGCCTGTGGGACCGATGCTCTTGTTCAGGTAGAGATCGGGTCTCCTTCACTTCGGGTAAGTCAGTATAAGGAGGTATATAATGACGAAGGTTTACGCCTTAATTTGGATATATTGGAGGAGGTTCAGAGTCAACTTTGGTAAGGTTAATAATCTACCAAAAGAGAACGACCCGACATTACAATCGAAGGGTTAATCGAAGGAGATTTGAGGTTAGAGATTTAGTGCTTCGGAAGGCAGAAACGTCTACCCCCTAGAACACAGGTAAGCTTATACCGAACTGGGAGGGACCTTATGAGGTGATTGAAGTGCCGAAGCCACATACTTACCGGCTTCGAGCAATGGATGGTTCAGAGACAAAGAATACATGACATGCTGGAAGACTTAAAAGATATTATCAATAAGCTATGTAGTTCTTTCATTTATTATTATGTAATTTTATTTACTTATCAATAAAAGTCAATAGTTTGTTCTTCAAAAGAAAATTTATTTCAGCCGGATTCAGTTACATTTACATGTTTGGAAAGTCATTACATGGAAAAAGTTTAAAGATTGAAGGCAATCCAGTTGTTAGGTGGAGTGTGGAGGATTGTCTTCGTCTTTCGGTTCATTGTCGGAAGATTCGAGAATTTTGATGTCAAGACCGGCAGCTAGCATCTTTAGTTTTATTTTCAATTTGTGGTCTTGGTAGCCTTCGGCGAATTGGAGGATAATTTTTTCAGATAGTTCAGGAGATTCCTTATATTCCTCGATGATCTGTTGTTTGATCGCTTCAGTCAACGGAGGGCCTTGGCTCTTCAGCTCGTTGTAGTCCTTCTGTAGGGCCTCTCCAACCTTCATCAGTTTCATCATGTTTGAGTGCATGTCGCTCACTCGGCGCTGAAGGTGCAGAATGGTGCTTGTTTGTTCTTCGTCACACTTCTCGGCAGAATCCTCTTTTCTAGTAGAGATTGGCGGTGTTGGGTGAGGTCGGTGTATTCCTGCTGAAAGGTTGTTATTTGTTGTTGAAGCTCAGCAACTTGGCATTTAGTTTATGTGTATCGATTTTTGGTATTGGCGTGTTGGTCCTTTTCTTTTTTGAGATCTGAAGTCAGACCTTGGATGTCGGTTCGGAGGAGTTTGGTTTCGATCTATAGTCTTTTTTCCTTTATGTCTAGCCAGGATAGCTGGGGAAGGATTCGTGCAAAGAAGGCATTGCCCTGAAACATAAACAGTTCGGGTGGAATTCAGTAAGAGTAACAGGAAATCGTTTTAAAATGAAGGAGGCATTTGAATGTACTTGACACTGGTGTTTGGCGTACTCAGATACAAGATCTTGGGTGGTGAAGTCCTTAAATCGATCGTTGTCTTGAGGAAGGTTAAACTTAACGAGAATTTCGAAGGGGTAGTCATCGGTTGGGCCTTCGGGCCATAGAGTGGTAAGGGGTGGTTCTTCAATGGGTTGAGTGGATGAGGAAGGGGCTTCAGTTGATTGGATAAAGGTTGTTGGTTGTGGTTCAGGGGATTTTCTTTGGCGTGGTTTTTCACCAAGGGTTCATCCTCAGTTTCAAATTCTTCTATATTTATAAGCTCATCTTCGGGACATCTGATGAGGGTAGTCTGGGGAGAAACAGGGGATTCGGATGGTTGGGATTGGTGGAGGCTATTCGGTGGATGTTTGGTTGGCAGTAGTTTTGACCGAACATCTCTTCTTTGCTCGCATCAGAGTTCTCTTCTCTGATCTGTCCAAATCAAAGGTGGTTCTTCGGGTTCTTGGTGGTGGCATAGGTGTGGTTGTTATGGGTTGAATTAATAGTGGAGGGTTAGCTTCGAGGTTGGGACCTGAAGTGGCTTTGATGTTTATGGCGTCGAAATTTGTATTGGTTTCGGGAGGAGTTTGGGAGGAACTGGTAGATATTTCGGTTAGTGGGATGGTTTCTTCTTCGGGGGTGTTTTCAGTAGGGGTGGGGCGATTGTTACGACTGTGGTGGGGAGTCGGATGGGATCTCCGGTGAAAAACTTGGGTCTGTGGACTGATACTGTTGATGTATAAAATGTAGATTATCGGGAAGTTAATAAGAAAAGAATCAGAAGTATGGTTTCGGGGTAGAAACTTACATCCATGTCGGTAGAGCCAAGAGGCATCCAAAAGCACTTCGAGATTTCATTCGGTTTTCTTCATACGTTGGTAGAACTTTTGGAATTCTTCAATTCGTTGTTTGGGGAAGCGAGTTACTTTCATGATGACATCATTGGGGGTCGCCCTGTTTGGAAGTAGGTTAAGGTCCGTCCCCTTGACGAAGATCCATTGGGAATGTTATCCCTTATTGCTTGAAGGGGTTTTGATGTAGGTGATCCTTCCGGACTGTTTATTGAGTTGTCGTAGTTCGGGTTCTCTAGTTCGTCTCAGGGTAAACAAGACAAAAAAGAAGTCCAGTCCGGGGACAATGTTGTACTCGTGGCAGAAGGCGATGTAGGTATGAATTCGGTACCAACTGGGCGAATCCGACTCCCACGAGGCTGAGGAAGGAAGAAATAAATTCGTGGAGAGGGAATCAGACCCCATATTTCAGGGCCTAGAGAGGGATGGCGACCCATTCCCCGTCCGATCGCCAGCACATTCATTCGGATGGGTTGGGGATTCAGAGCTCGTATTGAATAAAGATCTTGAATAGTTCTCGGATTTGGGCTATTTGGTGGGGTTGGATAGCAGAGGGGGTGTTGATGTGTGTAAAATCATTAGTGGATGAATAGAGGTTTTGTATCTTCGTTTCGGTTAATTTGATACGGCTCGTTGTTGGCGTTGGGATGATGAATGTTGTGGGGGTTTGTCTGCGAGTTGAAGTGTTTGGAGGTGGGGCTGGAATATCGACAGGGATTAGATCGGTTTTAGCAAAGGATGAAGGGTCAGGGCTGGAATCAGATGGTGTCTCCTTTGCGGGGGTGTTGATTCGGTTATTGGTGTCAGCCATTGTTAATTGTTAGGGGAAGAGAGGTGTGGTGTTTGATCGGAGAACTCGATTGCAGGAAATGCGCCGGCAAGGAGTTGCAGAGAATAGATTGCAGAGAAGAAAGGGGTAACGTTTGAAAATGGCGGTTTAATTTGGGAAAATAGGGTTTTGATGTAGCTGACTTTTTAAATTTCACATGTTTACCAAAATCTGGTGCCCTTATGAGGATGGTGGGCCAGGTAACATGTGCAATGAGGAAAGGTGTTGTTTGGCTTCATGGGTAGTGGCCTGAAGTATATTAATGTACTCTCTTATTATAAGTTTTTTATAACAAGAGAGTGGGGCAATGTTGGGGCATGATTTGATGGGCTCATTGGGCTGGGTTCGGTTGTTTTGGAGGTTCAGTGGGCTTAGGCCCATATGGAGGAATATTCCCCATGTGAGGTATTATTTAATAAGGAGACTTGACAGTTAAGGAATGTAATCCTAACTGTATTTAATTCCTAAGGAAACAGTTGGTATTTATATCCAACTTCTTTTCTTTAAGGAGATTGAGTTATATCCAATCATAAGTAATTACCATGATTAGGAGTCCTGCTATAATTCGGGGATAGGGCGTGGAAGGAGGTGTGATCAACTATAAATACAAGGCTATACCTTAATTTACAAGTAATGTTATTTTGAGAACTAAAGCTATAAGCCTCCATTGTTAACCTTGATATCAGCCTATACTTATTCTCACACCGGAGCTATCCCCTAGCGACCTAGGCCGTCAACTCTCTGAGTGTGGTCTCGTTTCTGTGCAAGATTTGGCTTGTATTTTGGTGATTGGTCGCGCGATCGAATCTTGGCGTTACACACATAGTTATATATATTTATAAATTGCTCAACAATGATACCATCAATAATGTCTTGAGTCTTCTTTTTCACCCTATATGCCTTGTGAGTAGAGACATCTAGTTGATGCTTTGCTATAACTGTTTTCTGAAACTCACCCACATTCGTCTTTGGATGAATTATATAATCCTCCAAGTAGTTACGCGCCAACCAATCTGCAGTACAACTACCATGGTCAAATATAAACCTCTTCACTTGGACAATGTCTTCCCCAGCTTTATATTGCGATGCAAATATCCTCTAAGGACAGCCTAAAGTAGGTTGACATCTAAATCTGATTCTGAATTTCTCATTCTTTGTTAATTTAAATGTTCTTCTAATGACAATTGAATGCCACTTCACAGCTTCCTTGAATGCTTTGTTATCTTTGAAAAGCATCCCTACCTCAAATTTTGGTTCTTTAAGATCTACCATATGTATCTTTGGATCATAAACTGGATATGGAGGATATTCGCTATCATTGTCTCTGTATAGTGGCATCTCATTTGAGCTATACATTGGTTCATCACAAGTATCAGCCCCAACATAGTTTTCTACCCCAACTTTTCTTTTCCGACACTTAGTCTTCACACCATTAAGTTACTGCTTATTGACACTTTCAATTTTTTTGTCACTGTTAACAACAACATCATCACTTATCAATGGTATTCTGTCCTTTCCAGGTCTCTCATTCCCATCAACTTCAATTCCTTTGGTAGCATCCGCACCATAGATTTTATCATCATCTTCATCATTTTCAAAATTGCTATCATCCAAGTGTACATAAGAAGCATTACTATCATCATATTCATCTTTTACATAATTAAGTTCTGCATCTTTATTTTTTATATTTCCTACATTCTCTGCATTTTTTGTATCTTCATTTTAAAACTCACCATCTTCATAATCTGTCTCTTCATTTTGAAACTCATAATTTTTGTCTACGCTATCATCAAATTCATTATCGGCATACTCATTTTCATCTTCATTGATATTCCCCAAGCCCTCATTCTCATCAAGATATATCACGTCTTCATTCCCAAATGAGGGTTGCGTTGACTGACTCTGTTGTGTCCTGGTTATTGCATGTAATATCTCACAAATCCTCAAATAAACTTCAACTTCATAATTTTCAGGAATAAAATTTTTAAGACCTGAATTATCTTCATCAGTTAGTAAACAATCCATCTGATTCAAGTAGGCCAAGGAATGTTTGTGGTAGAAACTAAAGATTCCTTTGTGCCGTAACATGTAAGCCATTTGATTCAAGTCAATCATCATTATAGTCTCAAAGTTGCAATAATCAATATAACTCACTTTTCCTCCTATGTACTAAGTCTCATCCTTAGAAAATTGACATCCATGATGCAATTTTATTATGAAATAATTATTGAGCATTAACTGACCTTCAAGACAATATTAAACAATAATTAGGGACTATAATATAATATAGCATTATACAAATAGAAAGGGTTGTCAACCTAAATAAATGTATATAACCTGTATAAAATCTACCTTTAAGACTTTCTTAATCCAAAATACTTAACTCTCCATCAGGTAATAAAATCAAGTATTTTATGTGCTAATAAATTATATATATCCTTTATTTGGAATAACTAGTATTAATCCCAACGGGTTAATTTACTTCATAAAATATGATACTTCACCAAAGCTAAGTATGCAACTTCAAATAATTTTACATGTAAAACATAAATAACTGAATAACATGGAATATGGAGTACTTAATTTTTGACATTCCCACGTACATAGAAAACATGGAGGAAATCAATTCCTCCTGTTACTAGATTTTAGATTTATAAGTTATATTCAATCTCAACAAACAAAGATATCTATCCACCATATGAAAATAATAAGCTCACAGTACTTCTTTGTGATTTTTTTTAACAAATAAACACTTTTTTATGGAGCACATTATAATTTTGAAATACAATTGCTTCTTATCTTAAAGTGTATGAAACTAATTCAAACACAAAAACTAATAGTCACTCGGTTCTAATATGCCATTCAAGCAAGCAAATTATCTTCTTTTTTTTTTTCAAGTTACAGAAGAAGTGCCATCATCTTCCCATGAAAATCGAATCATCCATTCCATTTGTAGCACTAATTAGAAGTTTAAATCTCACCAAAACGCCTGATTAAGATGAATTTTATCCCCAATTGAAATCTTCAAGCTCCTCTCCTATACCTATTCTCCAACATCGATTATGATTATTATACGATTCCTCTCAAATGGGTCTCAAATAGGTCTAATAACAAAAAAAAACTATATTAACCTTACTTTAAAAAAAAAATTATTTGACTAACGGAATTCATTTACGTTGACTAACGGAAATCAATTTTTAATCGGTGGAAAAAATTAAAAGAATATTTTTCATAACTAAGGCATCTATGAGGAACAGTTGTGCTAAAAAAAGTTTTAGAGAATAGTTTAACAAAATCACGACAAATAGGAGGGACATATTTGCAATTAGTCTCTCTTACCAGTATGTGTATATATATATATAGTAATCAGATCCATCTGCACCTCACCTTTCTTTGCTCCTCTTTCCCTCCAGTGGCCGAATACTTCTGTAATCAGCTCTGGTGACGGCAACGGCAAAGACAAAACTCAGCGATAAAGGTAACCTGAAACGGTCCGTAGCGTTTGTTAAAGAAAACCATTAAAACCTGTAAGCTTCTCTCTCACGAACACTTTGTTTATTTGCGTGTTAATAATTTATATAAAATTTTAATTTTTATTGTATTCATGATTGAATCTAGTTACGGTTAAGTTGTGTTTTTGGTTTAAAAGGAGCTATTTTACCCAAATTTGTAAGCTCCCGTTGGCAATGTTTGTTTGATAGAGGAAACTTTGAATTTGGTTCACCTTTTTAAAAACCCTAGTCGAAAAGTATTTTATGGTGCATGTAAAATATGAATTTAATATTGTGTATGTAAATTATGAATTTAGAATTTTATACAAGACCTGGAGAACCTAAACATACCAAATACTCTTTCCAAAATTAGAGATTAGAAATACATTTTGACTCTTTTTGTGGTCAATTTGCGAAATCCCAAAATTTAAAATCAATACGAAATTATAGTACAAACAATTATAATTGCTATAATATAACTAAAATACTACTAATTGTCATATTTGTTGTTTTTAAAACTTAAACGAATTCTTATCCCTAATAGAAGGGGAGCGATGCTGATAGATACACAAGTTTGTCTTAAATTCGTTCAGCCCCAGAACCATCATGTTCAAAACATCATACATACCCATCAATTGGAGTTGATGAGGGATCAAGACCGTGTCTAGCTCTAATGCAGTAGAGCTTGGTTCAAGGAGTACGGATCCCGATTGCTCCATTACTTCATGTTGTTATAAAGTGAGAAGCCATACATTGCCACGTGAAACTGGGACTGACAATACCATTCTTATCCTGTCCCCAGCCCTAAGTGAGCAAATCAAACTATATCTGACACCGAAAATTTTGAATTTTAGTATTTTGTTTATTGATTTCAAAATGTTAAAATGTATTTCTAATTTTGGAATGGAGGTAGTAGCTTTTTGTGTTCAAGTCCTGGTACCAGTTCCACTTATTGTAGCAATATGCATTCCTGGTAACATTCACATTATATGTACATTTGCAGTACAATATTAACATAGGTGTAGTTTTACTCAAACTTAATACCAAACCTTGGACGGTATTTATGGATCACTGGAGTGCAGTCGGCTCCATTACATGTATTGTTCTGTTGAAGTTTTGTATATGTATCGAGATCTAGGTATTGGATAACTTAGTCAATGTTTATTCTTTACTGTTATTGGATATGGTAAATTTATGTTAAATTTCACCGTCTCTTGGAGGATTATTCATTGTTTATCTTAATTCTCCCCCTCCTTCTGAAGTTATATTGTGTTTGATTATTAACAGTATATCTTATGTTTCATATTCAAGGACCTCTACAAGTAACTGCTTCAAGAGACCTATATGGCAGAAACAGACAAAGTCATGGACCTTGAATTCAAGTGGGGTAAAAAGAGAGGAGTTGGTGGGAAAAAGAAAGAGGTCCGTTTCTATGAATCTTTTACTTATGATGGAGTTGAGTACAGTCTCTATGATTGTGTATACATGCACAAGGAAGGCGAACCTGAACCTTACATTGGTAAGCTGATAAAAATATGGGAGATTGCAGACACGACAAAGAAAGTGAAGGTTCAGTGGTTTTTCCGCCCTTCCGAAATTTTAAGATGGCTAGGAGATGAGATGACACTAGAAAATGAAATATTTTTAGCAACTGGTGAAGGCCTTGGTCTTGCAAATGTCAATCCCCTGGTAACTGAGAATTCAAACACATCTTTTCTGTTTTATATTAATGTTCCACTATTGTTGTCTTTGGCACTATAGTAAATTTGTAATCCGGAACTGATAATAATTTGAAGCCAGTCTAAGACATCATTATGCCATCAGAGTACCTATTCATTTATAATTAACGGCAGTATGAAGCACTAATACTTGTAGAATATAAAAAAATTCCCGATCTACATATGGAAAAGATGTTGTGCTTAAAGCTATGTTTGTTTCTGGATTAATCATTTTTTTTCAACTGTTTGATATGTTTGTGATTCTGAAATTGTTGACAATTCTTTTAAACATAAGCGGGAGGCCATAACTTACTTGGGTAGAAGTACTCGAGAAGGATATGTGTGCACGAGTTGTCGCATACGAGTTGACCCTCAATAGGGTGGTATGGCCGCAAAAGATTCATGTAGTTGATCCCAACTAGTTCGGGAATAAGGCGTACTTGAGTTGAGGACCTACCCCCCAACCTAGAGTAGCTTGGTGGGGAAGTTGTAGAAAATATAATAAACTAGGGGACATGAAGTCCACGTTTATCGGAAGATTGTAGGATCAGATCAGAAAATGTGATTCGTCCAATCGCGGGTTCTTTAGTGGTAGGTGAGGTGAGCAATTCGTAGAGATTACGGGGTTTGACGAAGTAATGGTTAGGCCAACTTTGTTGGCAATCTAATGGCAGAACCTTCAAAGGGTCGTGTATGGTGTACGCATTAGGGGTTGTAAGAAAAATGGGATTCGCCTGGAGACTAAGTCCTCAATTGACTAAGTGTTAGTGGAGACTAAGTGTGAAGAGAAGTTAGTCTTGTGGAGACTAAGTGTGAAGAGAAATTAGTCTTGTGAAGACTAGTCTTGTGTAGACCAAGTGCGAAGAGAAGTTAGTCTTGTGGAGACTAAGTGTTGGAGTTAAAAAGTCATAGAGAGAGTATGAATTTCTAGATTGAGATGCTCTCAATTTGGGAATTTTAGAGTGAGAAAATTGTATGTGAGAGATGAAGAGAAGGGAGTATTTATAGGCCATGAGATTTCCCTTATGTTTCTCTCACAATTTTGTTTATGTCATGTGGTTCATGCCTATGTCACTTATAATTTGAGACTTATGTTTTTTACAGAGTGTTGGAATGCCCTTTCAGAACTTAGACTGTCTTAGTTCCTACTGCCAAGTTGACTCTCGCCAAATCCCAAAATCAAAAGGCCTCTTCAACCCTCTACTGGGAGTCGAGGAGGCATCCATCCAACCGGTCGAGGGAATTCCTCCGATAGTCTTCTTGTGTCGAAGTCGGAAAAGTATTGTGTCAAGTTGGAAAATTGCCTGATGACCGAACCTGGGGGTGTCTAGACCTTAAGGAGATCGGACCCTTGGGTTGGATCCTAAGGTTCGACACTTGAAATTTTCTCTGTTGTCGTTTTTGTTGTCGTCGGTCTAGAAGGTCTTTCGGATTGGGATGAGATTTTCTCTATTGCTAAATATGAAATCTTTGTAGCGCCTTCTTTGTTGGTATTGTTCTGTTGATTGTTTGCTTGCTTGTTCTGCTTATGCGTCTTGAAACTAGCTGAAATTTGGTTGAGTCTAGAAGAGATGGACTCTAGGGACCACAACCTAGGAGTCTTATTTTCCTTAATTAGCCTCCGTTTTGCTCCGGTTTGGTCATTCAGTGTGCATCTTTTGATCAAATTGAAAGGGTTGAAAATTTGGCCAAGTGTGGGAGAGTTAAAGCCCTTAAAGGGCCGGGCCCTAGGGGTACATAGAGGCATCTCTCCCCACACTTAATTTTATTTCCTCCCTTTTGTGCTTTCTACTTGTTCCTTCTGTTTAATCTTTTGGATGAATGAAAGGGTGCTAAATTGGCCGAGTTTGGAGGTGTGGACCCTAAGGCCGGACCTTAGGGGCATTCCACCAGTCTTGGTCTTCTTTGGCCTTTAAGCTTTTGGATGCTTTTGTTCAGTTTGGTTTGGTTTTGACTCTATCCGAGCAACTTTCAAAACTAAAGAAATTTGACCAAATGTGAAGAGTCATAGGTCCCTATGACCAGAAGTAGGCATGCACAAAAGGCCTGATGCCTTGTATCTGGCCTGGGCCCAGTCTGGTTTGGTCAAGCCTAAAGGCTGCAAAGAGATCACCGTTTGGACCACTTTATTTAGCCTAGCTCGGCCTGGCCTGGCCTGAGACCTAGGTTTAGCCTGGTCTGTCTCATGGCCTGGCTTGGTCCGTTTCAATAGCAAGCCTGGCCTGGTCCGTTTCAATAGCAAGCCTGGCCTGTTCCTTTTCTTTGAGCCTCCAATTTATTCGATATTCATTATTGTTTAAGTTATTTATAATTTTTGAAGTTTAAACTTATAATTATTCATTAATGAAGTTTAAAGTTTTATTTATTCATTCTTGTTATACATTAGTTTTAATTAATACATCAATAAGGTTTAAATTTTAATTATTGATTATTGATTTCTTGTACATACATTTAATTAATATACATCTTCATTTAAATTTTTACTTTCACAATTTTATTATTATAACTTTTATTAGTTTATATCTTAGAGTTTTTATTTTTAATATTTAATATATAATATTTGAAATTAAAAAGTAAAAAAAGAAAAAGGAAAAAAAAAGGGGGTGGGGGTGGAAAGGCTTGGGCCTGTCCGACAAGTATTATTATCAGACCACGGTTTTGGGAAAGCCCGGCTCGGCCTGGCCTTGCCTGGTCAACTTTGGGCCTGGTCCTGGCTTGGTCAACGGTCAAAGCCTGGCAGGCTCAGACCGGACCAGGCTAGACAGCCCGTTTGTGCATGTCTAGCCGGAAGTCATAGGTCCCTAGGGGCCTCCCGTACTTATTCTCATTGAGCTTTGTTTCGGTTTGCATGTTGAAAGTTCCTTTTATTCTTCTGGTGCTCGGAAATGCCGAAAATGATGAAAAACAAACAAGTATGGGATCATTTTGGACTCAAGGGGGCAGACCGTAGACAATCTTTCAGACATCCAATTTCATGGCATTGCTTCCTTGTGTTGTTTCGACTTTATTTATTGATTTCTTCTAATGTGTTGTTTCGACTTTATTTGTCGACTTCCTCTGATGTGCTGAGTAATGATCGTTTCGGGCTTTTGATGTGCTGTTTCGGATTTATTTGTCGACTGGCGCTGATGTGCCACTGTTGTGCTAAGTACATGATCATTTTGGCTTCAGTTACTATTCCCAATACGCATTTATTTTCCAGGGCCACCTTTGTGTTGGGGCTTGTTTGTTGTGGCACTTGACATGAGATTGACTTCTCTACTCTCTAGAATTGTTTACTTTCCTTTAGGGCCGCTTGTTGTTTATGCGCCTTAGTTCCAAGACCTAGCTTACAAAGATAAATGAGTACTTAAAAAGTCCAACACTATAATTTCTGTACAAACCCGTCACTGACTCACTGAGGTAGCCCTAAATGTCACATAGAAAATCACAAAGGGAAGCAAGAAATTAAATCTATCCCTCAGAGCCTCAACAAATTAAAGGTAAGAAGCTCCCTCTAGCATTACGCTTGTCTAAAATTCCATGTCATTCTTTGTGGCTCTTCCTAGAAGGTAGCAAGAGATGGCAAAAATTTCCCGAGTTACTGAGTTGCCTTTTGGTGATGATCGCAACAATGTCAGTTCAATTGAGTTGAGTATTCTATTTGCTGATTTGTTTGTTTCATAATCAGGAATCGATTGCTGGAAAAAGCAATGTTGTCTGCATTTCAAAGGACAGCAGGAATTACCAACCTACAGAGGAAGAACTTAAAATGGCCGACTACGTATTTTACCGTACTTTTGATGTCGGACTATGTACTATATTGGATAAGATGGACGATAAAGTTGGTGGACTTGAAAGTACGTGTATTTGTATCTTGAACTATCCTTTATCCTCTTTTAGTTTTATTTTAATAGGTCTATGATGCTGTGATAGTTTAAGCTCTTACATTTTTTGTTGCTTTTCAATGTTTTTGTACAGTTAAATTTATATTTAACAGAACAGAGGGTGAGAACGCTAGTGGTATTCCCAAACTTGTTTTTGATAGGAAGGAGGAGAATAAGAATGCTATAGCTTGTGATGGTAATGAGCAGCTTTCCATACAATACACTCCTGACGAGCTTGTATCTTTGAAGACTCGTGGAGATTATAACCAATCAGTGGCTGCCAATGATGTGAAAGATTCATTGGTGAAGTGTGAATCTTTACCTGAAGTGAAACCTGCTTCTGGATCTGGTGTGAATTCCAATGCATTGGCTACAACTAGTGTACAACAAGCAAGTGCTTTATGCCAAAACGTTACTACGTGCAAAGTTGATGCTGTGAAGGATGAGGTTAGAAAGGTTATTGACAATAAGGTAAAAGCTGAAGAGAGACAAGAATCTGCTAAAGACTCTGATGTTTTGGAGGATAGGCCTACTAAGAAAGCAAGGATGGATAATTCTATTAAATCACCTGTGGACAATAGCATTAATAGCTCCCAAAAGTTACTTGTTCAAGGTAATGATATGAAGGCTATGTTAACAACTGCTGCTGCTTCTGAAGAGAAAACAGAATCTGGACATGACAAGGATCCTCATAGGCAAGATAAAGGAGTAAAATCTGCTAGAGAGTTGGATGGTTTGGGAAATAGGCCTTCTAAGAAAGCAAAGGTTGACAGCTCCGTTAAAGAGAAGAGCAGGGACAATATTGAGAAGGTGAGCGTTAATTCTGACGGGAATAATGCAAAGGATTTGGTAACATCTGGCAATTCTTATGAGGGGAGAACAAAATCTAGAATTGCTATGGATTCTTTTGGACAGAAGAGTCCTTCCAAGAAGGATAAGCTTGAAGAGAACACAAGGAATCATTCCAATGGCAAGTTGCCTAAGGCGTCAGCTTCAGACTCTGCAGACGAGGATAGAGAAACTGATGGAAAGGTCTTTGAAGTCACCCAAAGACCAGATGCTGAGGTTTTCTTTCAGATTTCTTTTGGTCATCCCCGTTATTAAATTTCATACAAATATACTTTCAAAAATGAAAAAAAAAACTAATGCACAAACTTAATGCATGATAATTCTATTAAATCATCTTAATTTTCTCGTTAGCAATTTTGGATCTATGGTCTGGCTCATTGAAATTAGCTCACTCTTTTGATGTTAATTTTGAGAACCAACACAACCTTTAAACAAATTATGACACATACTAGAAGATAGACACCCAATCAGTTGGTTGCTTTCTTAAGCCTGATAATCTAAGACTTTTTTCTCCTTTCTGTCACTCCAGGATGGCTACGGATTATAGCTCCTCTGGATCCTTTTATGCTTCCATCCTCTTACGTTACTCCCTAATACCTTGCCTTACAACACTAGTCCAAATTTACCTAGAATGTCTTATGTGTTGCTTAAATGAAATTGGAGCTGTTTTCTTTCCTTGGTTTACTACATTAGGATGAATTAATTGGGTTCAAATTATCTTTTAAAATTGTGTCTGTACTCAGAAAATACACGCTCATTGGTGGTCTGCTATGCCTTCTATGCTGCTGTTGTAAGGTTTATCTCTGGATACACATTAATTCTCACACATTGTTTTCTACATGTTTTGCAGGACAAAAGCAAATGGTTTAGAACACTCGTAAGTATATATTTCTCATTCTAATGAATATCTCTATATACATATTATATGGATATTTCTCGTGTCTTATCATTTTGTTAGCTGACAATTAAGTTTCTCTTATCTCGTAGCGTTTCAAATATATATAGGAAGAACATGTTTTCCTTTTATTGGTGGCTCTAAAGTTGATATTTTGCCAGCTGATTTGTTGTTGTGAAATTTGTTATTTCTTCTTCTTTTTTTTTTTGTGTGAATGCTAGAAGACAATGTTATTCCATATCATAACAATAGAGAGCCTTTCTATAGACTAAGAGTTAAAGCTAAATATAGAAAATAAATCAATCATGATCAATGATTTCCATTATTCATGCTTCTAGAATAATCCTACTACTAATCACTCCTAATCAAATCAATCATAGAATCCTAGAATCCTCTAGGTTACTCTAACACTCCCCCTCAAGCTGGAGCATGTATATCAAGTATGCCCAGCTTGTTACAACTATAACGGATTCTAGTAACCCCTAAGCTTTAGTGAACACATCAGTTTTCACATGACCTGTAGAAATAGTCCCTTGTATTTTCTCTCGAACAAAATGGTTGTCAACCTCGATGTGCTTAGTTCTCTCATGGAACACCGGATTAAAAGAAATGTAGAGAGCAACTTCATTATCCCACCAAAGTTGGATAGAAACCATCTTGTTGAAGCCCAACTTAGTTAACAAATGTTTCAACCATATTAATTCACAAGAGCTATGAGCCATTGCTTGATATTCTGATTCTGCACAAGACTGAGACACAACATTCTGCTTCTTACTTTTCCACGATATAAGATTACCTCCAACAAATACACAATATCTTGTAGTAGACTTATCAATTGGACTCCCTGCCCAGTCAACATCACAAAATCCTTGTACTCGTGTGATTATGATCTTTAAATACTAATCCGTGTCCAGGAGCACTTTTAAGGTACTTTAGTATCCTCACAACTGCATTCCAATGTGAGGACCTAGAAGAAGATAAGAACTGGCTGACCACACTAACAGGAAAAACAATGTCTAGCCGAGTAACTGTAAGATAATTGAGTTTGCCTAGAAGTCGTCAATACCTCTCTGGAGATCTCCCTCAGAACTTCATCTGGGTTCGAATCCTACTGAGAGGTCCACTAGAGATCAGAAATTGTTGAAGAAACAACAAGATCTTTCTTTTGTCCCTTTCTGTTGATCCAAGCAAACCTATTTGTTAGATTGTAATCTCTCTTATATTTCCGGTATGTGAATTGCTATATTTATACAAGAGGTCTAGGAATTAAAAAATGAAAAGGAGGAAAACAAGAAGCTTGTTTTCCTTAATTCAAGAAACATGTTTCCTTGTTTCTTGTAAATGCTACTGGCCACTATCTTCTAACACTCCCCCTCAAGTTGGTGTGGAGATGTCTCGCATACCCAACTTGAAACACAAATGATGAAACATCTTACTACTAAGACCCTTTGTCAAAATATCAGCAAGCTGGTGTTCTGATTTTACAAAGGGTAAGCAAATAAGACCACTGGTTAACTTTTCTTTGATGAAGTGTCTGTCGATTTCAATGTGCTTCGTTTTATTGTGCTGCACTGGGTCGTTTGCAATACTAATGGCTGCCTTATTATCACAAAATAACTGCATAGGCCTTTTAGTTGTAACACCCAAATCTTTTAGTAGGGTTCGAAGCCACATTAATTCACATATACCCAAGGCGATAGCTCGATATTCAGCCTCAACACTAGATCTTGCCACCACAGACTGTTTCTTACTACGCCAAGTAACAAGATTACCTCCAACAAATGAACAGTAACCCGTTGTAGACCGACGATCCTCTATAGAACCAGCTCAATCTTAGTCGGAAAAAGCTTCAACTTTCATATGACCATGTGGTGCAAACAATAATCCCTTTCCTGGAGAAGATTTGAGATACCTCAGAATTCTGTAAACAGTTTCCATGTGGCAATGTCGAGGGTCGTGCATATACTGACTCATTATTCCCACAACATAAGATATATCGGGTCTCGTATGAGAGAGGTATATCAATCGTCCCACCAAACGTTGATATCTTTCTCTATCAACTGTAGGTCATGTGCCTCCTACTAGATGATGATTAACTTCAATAGGAGAATCAGCAGGCTTACATCCTAACAAGCCAGTTTCAGTTAGCAGATCAAGGACATACTTCCTTTGAGATAGAAAGATGCCACTGGAAGATCTTGTAACTTCAATACCAAGAAAATATTTCAAAGGACCAAGATCTTTAATCTCAAACTCTCTGGTCAGTCTTGCTTTGAGATTAACTATCTCTTCTTTATTATCCCGTCACCACAATGTTGTCAACATAAACAATAAGAATGGTAATCTTACCCTTTATTTGTTTGACAAAAAGAGTATGATCTGCTCGACTCTGCTTGTACCCAAACCTTATCATTGCTCTGTGGAGTCTACCAAACCAGGTTCTAGGAGATTGCTTCAGACCATACAAAACCTTTCGTAGCTTATAAACCTTACCCATAGTAACAGATGAAGCAAAACCATGAGGTATGTCCATGTACACTTCCTCCTCCAAGTTACCGTGAAGGAATGCATTTTTTACGTCTAATTGCTGAAGATCCCAGCTGAAGTTTGCTGCACATGAGATTATGGTACGAACAGAGTTCATCTTCGCTACAAGAGTAAATGTCTCCTGGTAATCAATCCCATGAGTTTGAGTGTACCCTTTTGCAACTAGTCTGGCTTTGAGTCTCTCAATCGTTCCATCAGAATTTTGTTTGACTGTATACCCACTTGCATCCAATTACTTTTTTTCCGTAAGGAAGAACGACTAGTTCCCATGTATCATTCTTTTTTAGGGCATTCATCTCCTCGATCATAGCTTGTTTCCAATTCTTATCACTAAATGCTTCTTTCCACCCCTGAGGAACATATATTGAAGAGAAGGAAGAAACAAAGGAGTGATATGATGCAGATAATTTGCTATAGGCTAGGAAATTAGAAATAGGATGTTGAGTACAAACTCTAACCCCTTTTCTAAGAGCAATAGGAATGTCAGTATCATCAGAAGAATAAGTAGGAATGTCAGTATCTTTAGAAGAACAAGTAGGAATGTCAGTATCTTTAGAAGAACAAGTAGGATTAAGATTCTCACCATTAGCATTATCAAGACTAGGTCCGGAACAAGGTTGGTGTAGTGGTGCAGAAACGGTAACCTTATTCTTGCCTTTTCGAGTATAGGTCCTCAACTCAGGCTCAGACCCATTCTGTTTAGTACATTGTAACTCCCCCTGTGTAGAATTATCAAAAACAACAACAGGAATAGGAAAAGTAGAGCTTGTAATACTAGCCTTAGAAAGCTTCTCCTCATTAATAACATTCTCCCCCTGAGGAGAAGGTGAAGACGAATAAAAAAGTTCCAATTCCCAAAAAGTGACATCCCGAGTGACAAAGACTTTGTTAGAAGAAGGATGATAACATTTATAACCTTTTTGGGTTGAAGAATAACCAATAAAAACACACCTAATAGCTTTGAGATCTAATTTTCCCCGAGTGGGAGATTTATCATGAACAAAGCACACGCAACCAAAAACTCGAGGTGAATGACTGGTCGTGTGTTGGAGAAAAGAGATGGGACTCTTGTTCCCATGATTTTTAGAAGGAAGGCGGTTTATAAGAAATGCAGCAATCAGAACCGCATCTTCCCAAAGAAATTTAGGGGTTGACATAGTGAACATAAGAGTCCGGGCTACCTCTAGTAAGTGTCGATTTTTTCTTTCCGCTACTCCATTTTGTTCTGGGGTTGTGACACAGGAGGTTTGAAGAATAATGCCATGCTGAGAGAGATAAGATGCAAAAACATTATTATTACTATATTCACGACCATTATCACTCCGGAGAATTCTGACCTTAGCGTCGAATTGGGTTTGAATCATTTTATGAAAGTCTTGAAAACAAGCAAATACCTCATTTTTGGTCCGCAGAAGGTAAATCCAAGTGATACGAGAATGACAATCAATAAATCTAACAAACCATCTATAACCAGAACGGGAGACAACTCGAGAGGGTCCTCACACATTAGTATGGATAATGACAAAAGGTTCAAAATGTCGATTGTTAGTAGCAGAATAAGTAGAACGTTTGTGTTTACCTAATTCACATGGTTCACACAAAAACTGAGTTATGTTACAATGCTTAACTAAAGATGGAAATAAAGACTCCAATACTGAAAAGGAAGGATGTCCAACGTCGATGTCATTGATAGAGAGAGGTCAGGCATGGGTGAAAAGTAGAGTGAAGAGCCTGAACCTGAGTAGAGGGCATGTTAGACGAGGGAACATCTAAATAATAGACCGTTAACTGCACTACCACTGCCAATCCTTTGCCCTGTCATCAAGTCCTGAAAAACACAATGATTTCCAAAAAAGGTTACTGAACAATGTAGGGATTCACAAAGACGTTGGACAGATAGTAAATTTGCAGTAAATGAAGGGATATGGAGAACAGATGATAATGTTAATGAAGGGGTACAAACGATAGAGCCACTCCCGGAGATAGAAGACAGGGAGCCATTAGTTACTTTAACCTTGTCTTTTCCAGAGCGGGGCGTGTATGAAGTAAAGAGATTGGAGGACCGACCCAGTCATATGCGCAGAGGCACCTGTGTCTACAATCCAACTAGGGTAAGTAGATGAGACATTAAGAGCACAAGAGTGTATACCTGATTGTGCGAAATGAGAAATAGTACCAGCACTATTAATGGAACTAGATTCTGCCATGATGAGATAGTAGGCGCAAAAAAAATATCCAAGGAAATATCAACAAGGATATTATAAAGGCTCAAAAAATTAGCAAAGAGTAATTCTAGAAACCAAAGGGAGTGCAATTAATTGTACTACACAATAAAACCACTTTAATTAGCAGTACAGGAGATGGAGCAACAAGAATTATCCAAGGGAATAACAACAAGGATAATTAACAAGCGCAAAGATAGCAGAAAATTGTATCCCTTGAATGCTTTTAGACCTGGATTAGACCAAATCTGAGTTTCACTCAAAACAACCACTGTAGATGGAAAGAGGAGAGAGAAAAGCCACGCTGGAAAAAGTCGTCGGAAAAAGTCGACCACTGTAGATAGACAGAGGAGAGAGAAAAGCCACGCCGGAAAAAGTCGTCGGATAAAGGATCAGAGCTTTGATACCATGTTAGATTGCACTCTCTTATATTTCCAGTATGTGAATTGCTATATTTATACAAGAGGTCTAGGAATTAAAAAATGAAAAGGAGGAAAACAACTTGTTTTCCTTAATACAAGAAACATGTTTCCTTGTTTCCTATAAATGCTACTGGCCACTATCTTCTAACACTATTTATCCAGCAAGTCTAAAACATATTTACGTTGAGATAGAAAAATACCTTTACTGGATTGCACCACCTCAATCCCCAAGAAGTATTTCAATTTTCCCAAATCCTTAGTCTCGAAGTTCTTCAAAAAAGATTTCAGTTCACCATTTCCCTGTCTATCATCTCCTGTAATGAGAATATCATCCACATATACAATCAACAATATTCTTTCAGTATTACTCACGATGAAACAAAGGATGATCACTATTACATCTTAACATCCCAAATTAGAGAACCACTTTTGTAGATATACCAAACTATACTCGTCGTGATTGTGTCGACCTATATAATGATTTCTTCAGTTTACAAACTAGGCCCAACTCCTTTGAGCGATAAGACTAGGTGGTTGCTTTGTATACAAACTTCTTTGAGATCACCATGAAGGAAAGCATTCTTGACATTAAGTTGATGTAATGGTTAGTATTGAGAAGCTATCAAGGAAATTAACAGTTTAACAAAAGACATTTTAGCAATAGGAGAAAAAGTCTCAGAGTAGTCAACACTATGAACTTGAGCATACCTTTTGGCAACTAATCTAGCTTTAAATCTAGCTAGAGATCCATCAGGACTTACCTTTACTGTGTACACCCATTTATAACCAACAATTGATGGAGTTGAAGGAGGTATCACCAACTCCCAAGTAGCATTTTTCTCCAAAGCAATCGTTTTCTCTTCCATTGATGTCCTTCAGGGAGGACGGGATAGTGCTTCCTTGATAGTTTTTGGAATAGGATGAACAAAGATAGTTGAGAGACATTTATGATGGAGTAGAGATACTAGAGTAAGAAAGAGAGCAGAAACAGGATGTTGGGTACAACTTCATTTACCTTTTCGTAGGGCAATTGGTTTATCTAAATCAGAGAACTCTGTATCGGAGGATGATTCTCCAAGATCTGCCGACAAAGACGAGGTGGGAGCTGAGTCATCACTAGGTGTTATATTTGTTTTTGGAGGACGAGTATATATATATATATATCGGATCTCTGTCATTGGTTTATTATGTGGCATTGAAGGAACAGTCGACTTGATGATATAAGTTGGCAACTCTTTGGCGAAATCAAACAAAGAATGAGGTTGTGAAGAAAACGGTGTCATCTCAAAATAAGTTATATCAAAACTAACCAAGTATTGCCTAAGTTCAAATGAGTGACAAAGATAATCTTTTTGGTATGAGAACAACCAACAGACAGACATTTAAGAGCCTTAGGATCTAATTTTGACAAACCAGGACGGTGATCTCTAACAAAATAGACGCACCCAAAAACACGTGGGAGCAAAGAAAACAAAACCTGAGAAGGAAACAAGACAAAGTGAGGAATTTCTCCGCCTAAAATAGAAGACATGCGATTAATCAAGTAACATGCGGTTAAAACATCTGCCCAAAATGGTTTTGCTACTCATATCAAAAAGTAAAGCACGAGTAACTTCCATAAGATGATCATTTTTTCTCTCTGCAACACTATTTTGTTGTGGTGTATCAGTACATGAGGTTTGATGAATAATGCTATGGCTAGCCATGAATGTAGGAAATAGAGATAAAAAAAATTCAAGAGTATTATCACTACGTAATACACGGATTGTGAGACCAAATTGAGTTTGAATTTCATTCACAAAATTAGATAAAATGGAGAACAATTCAATTGGAACGTTTTGTCATTAAATAAAGCCAAGTTATTTGTGAATAGTCATCAATAAATGTCACAAATTATCGAAATCCTAGTTGTGACACTATAGGACAAGGTCCCCAGACATCAGAATGTACTGCCTCAAATGGGTGCGTAGACTGTTTATTAACCCTACAAGATATGACACACGATGGTGGTTCTCAAACTGACAAGACTCACATTTTAAACTAGATAAAGAACTAAAACAAGGCATCAATCTTTTCAACTTGGACAAAAATGGGTGTCCCAATCGACAATGGACTTGAAGAGGTGAGGCGACATTGGGACAAGCAATGACCCGAGGAATAGAAACTAACTCATCAAACAGGTATAAACCTCTCAATGCACGACCTCTACCACTCATCCTCTTCATCGTAAGATTTTGAAAAACATAATAATCAAGATAAAACGTCATAGAACAATTGTGTTTTTGTCAATTTACTAACAGAAAGAAGGTTATATGGAAATTTCGGTAAATATAATGTAGATGCCAAAGAGAGGGGCTAAAATTAGCAGTACCCTTTATAGTGACCGTAGAGCCATCTGCTAAGGTCACACTAGGTATAGAGGAAGTAGGATGACAAAGAGAAAGATTACTAAATATACATGATCATCAGATGTCCCAGAATCATTTACCCATGGATGGGATGTGGTGAAGCAAGAACGAGCATTACCTGTTTGAACCAGAGTAGCAGTAGAATTAGATGATGGCTGTCGGAAAACTTGATACTGAGTGAAGGCAGCATACTTTTTTGGAGTTATAGTAATTGTCTTCTCCCCCGAAGATGTAGGTATAGAGGATGATACTTTCCGTATCCGAACTAGCAATTGTATGTGCAAATTGTGGCTGCCTCTGATTACAAAGATACTGACAAAATCGTTGAACGTGTCCAGCCTCCACAATGATAACAAACTCTGCTGAGTACAATACCATCATAAATTTGACGACCACTAATCTGGCTAATCCCCCTGCCTCCAAAATTACCTCCGCGACCTCGACCACCTCCACGGGCTCCAAAACAACCGCCACGCATACTCTCATAACTACCACGTCTAACACCTTGCCCATGTGAAACCACAACTGCAGATTTGTCAGACAAATCAACGGTATTAGGAGCTTCACGGGAGACACATAAAACACGAGTAAAAGTATCACTAATAGATGACACGGTCAAGCTACTAAGAACTTGGGAGCGCACAGTCTCAAATTTCGAACCAAGAGCACCAAGAAACCCCATCATAGCTAATTGCTCTCTTTGTTCTTGCTTTTTTTTTTAACATCGGCGATAATAGGGAACAATGAATTCAACTCCTCATACGTCTTATAGTCTGCAAAAAATTGAGTAAGTGGGCGCCCATCACGATTAATCTTAAAAAAATCCTGAGCAACCTAAAAAATACGAGCAAGATTATTTTTGCCTGAGTACGAAGCCTCTAAGTATTCCCACAATTCTTTTACTGTGTTAATATGGGTAACTAAATCAACAATCTTACTGTCATGGAATTAAGCATCTCATATAAAATCTCGGCATCAAGTAGCTTCCAAGCCTCGTCGGAAGTATCTGCTTTCGTTAAATGATTGCCCTGCTCTATACTAAGTAGGGCCAAACGCACAATCTTTTGTCACTACTGATAGCTATGGATTCCCTCCAATTTCTTATCAGTAAGATGATTTGAGGAAAACAACACCTCTGTAACTCACATGGACTACCTAGAATCGGACACATATGACATTTGGCTAGTAACGGTATCAGATACGCCAGACATCTTGCTCATAGTAAATCTGTCGAAACCTTTTCACACGGTAAAAACACAATCATGACTGAAAAGAATGACGAAACGATGGTAACAACCACATGTACAGTGAAAACGATCGACCTCCCACAGACCCAACAAATCCAAACCCAAAAGTGAGCAAAAAATTTATATAACCAAACACGAACTAACCATTTTCCGCTTGGTCGAAATTAAAGAAACAACTCAAGCATATTTTCAAAAGAGCACAAAAAATTGGAACCTATACTTGCATTGATGAACAGGAAGCCCGAGAGAAACGGTGCCGGACGCTGTTCAAGATGAACAGTGCTGGTACTATTCACGGTGAACAACAATTTTTATTTTTTTTAATTTTTTGAAGAAAGAAAAGAAAGAGAGGATTAGAAGAAAAAAAAATATCTAGGAAACCATGGCTCTTGATACCTTGTGAATCCTAGAAGACAATGTTATTCCATATTATAAAGTGTACAATAGAGAGCCTTTATATAGGTTAAGATTTGAAACTAAATATGGAAAGTAAATCAATCAATGATCAATGATTACCACTTATCATGCTTCTAAAATAATCCTACCACTAATCACTCCTAATCAAATCAATCATAGAATCCTATAATCCTCTAGATTACTCTAACATTATGAAGTATCAACTCAACCTTTTTAGTTTTATTCAATTCTGGAAAGGCATGAATTTGGTCTAGTTTGGTATGTCAACTTTCAAAATATTAACAATTGATAGACTCATGATAAGTTAATGTTGTATGATAAATTAATTATTCAATGTGTTTTGTCAAATGAGCAAAGTTGATAAGAACATCATGGAGTTGTTTGTCATGTAACTGAACATGGTTTTTTTTGGCTTTAATATAAATTGCTACCCTGAACTCTTTAACCTTTTTCCACTTTAGGGATTGTCAATTCTATTTTTGTAGTCAAGGTATTGAACTTATATTTTTTTTTTCACTTTGATTCAATTAGAGTTGCCACGTCATAAATAAATGACGTGGCTCGGACGTGTGGCAAGTTATTGTTGATGTGTTAAAAATAAAACAATTTCAAATGATTTTATCATAAATAGTTTAAAAAGGCAAAAAATTAATAACATATTTAATGATTTAAATCAAAAATAAAATCTACACTCATGACTCATCCATCCTCCTGATTAAAAAACACCACCACCATCCGTAGATCAAAAAACAAAAAAACCACCAACATCCACCTTATTAGCAGTCGTCACCACTGTCGCCACACCCAAAATCACCTTCAACACTACCTTTACATACCAAACATTAATTAGAAAAAGAGTTGAAAAGAGTCCCTCCACAAAAAAATCCCCAGATCAAGGAGATAATCAAAATCCTAACTCAAGAGGTCTTTGGCACCAAAATTGGAGATGGTAAGGGTTTTGATACTTTTCCGTAGTTATGAACTTGAAGTTGGAGAAAGCGCTAGAAGGAGGATCTGGGTTTGAAGATGGCGGTAGTGGATGAGGAGGACCTGGGTTGGGCTTGCCGTAAGTTTAGGAGTTTTCCGGTGGAGGCGGAGGCGAAGGTGGGGTGGTAGTGGTATGAACAGTAGAGAAAGAGGAGAGATTTTTACGAGATTGAAGATGGTGTGTTGAAGAACTTGTTAAGAATACTTGGAAGTTGGAATCCGTCAACTTGGAAGGTGGTTTCTAATTAGTTTTTGATTGATTTTATTCGTCAATTGGGAGCTCAATACTTTGCAGTTGGAATTATGTTTAACAACATTTCCCTGTTGTATGGAAAAAAAGGAGTTTATGATAGTTATAAATAATTTTTAAGTATCTAATTAGTTAATGCTAGCTAATTTTTTTACTTCTATTTTATTCCAAATTTAGTTATTAATGATAGTGATATGTAATATTTTTATTTAGTTTATTTTATTTTTATTTAATTTTTTCACCTCTTCTATTAAATGTTTCCATTTTAAAAATCTTTTTTATTTTTATTGTAAAATTGTAATATTATATTACATTTTTGCCCTTTGAATTTTGAGAATATGATTTAAAATAATTACGAAATGCGTCTTCTTTTGACACATCACCTCTAACATGCCACGTGTTCGAGCCATGTCACCAATTTATGACGTGGCACTTCAATTGAACCAAAGTGAAAAAAATTGAAAGTTCATTGTCTTAATTGCAAGAATTGAAAAGACAATCCCCAAAGCGGAAAAAGGTAAAGAGTTCAGGCTAGTAATTTATATTTAAGCCATTTTTTTTGTGGGGGGGGGGGATTATATGTTAATTTGTTTAGAGCGATAACCATCAACTGTTGTCTCATCAGGCCTGGTAGTACCAGACAATAATAATCATATTTTGATATTTGATGTTATATGGATAAATGTTGTTAATAGTCCGATGAGGCCATGCAGCTTGAAGTTGATGGGGGACTTTCTTTGGTCAGGAGTTGGTGATGAGAGGATCATTAGTTAAGTGAGAAATGGTGTGTCTATTCAAACGGGGGTTGATGGGGGACTTTCTTTGGCCAGGAGCTGTGGTGATGAGAGGATCATTAGTTAAGTGGGAAATGGTGTGTCTATTCAAACCCGGGGGGGGGGGGGTTGAGGTTTGGTAATTTGGTTCTAAGAATGTTGTTCTGGGATAGTTTTGAGATTTTCTTTGGAACCTCACTCCCTTCATAAGGTTATTAGGTGCAAGTTTGTATGCAACAAAATGGTTAGATGCCAGGCCCAAAACTTATGCTATCCATACAAGTCCTTGGAAATTCATCTCCCAAGGATATACTTCTTATGTTCGACATATGATATATGGGGGTTGGGATGATCGTCGGATTTTTTGATTTTAGGAGGATTTTTGGATGAGAGATAAACCAATTCTCACTAATTTTTATTCGTCTTTATCACATTTCTTCATTGCATCATACCCCCATTTTTAGTTTCACAAAACGTGATGGGAATTCTTTTTCTTGGAATTTTCATTTGTGCAAGATTATGAGAATCTCACTTATTTAGAGTGAATGAAATGGTATCTCTACTTCTCTTGCTGGATTATATCTAGTTATGCTCCTCTAATAAATGCACGTGGATTTAGGTGCCGGTACCTTTTCTTTGGACAATTATTTCTCTTTTTTTACTCGCTTTGTTGTTCATAATCTGCTTTTCATATGTTTGGAAGCCAAGGCTATTTTGTGGTATTTGGTTTTTCAAAGATTGAATATTAATGAATTCTATCGCTTATCTCCGAATATTTGTTTTATGGGTAGACAAAGTAATGAGATACTCCTTTATTTCTGTATAATGAGACACATGCTTATTTATTTTTTTATTTTCATTTGCTTGGGGATTGTGGATATTTCTTTGGAGTGTTAGGAGAGGAATCAATGTGTCTTGCCTTTGTGGAAGATATGTTGTTATTCATTTTTAAGAATTTTAAAGCAAGGGGCATGCCAAAAATTTATAGAAGTGTGATTTCTCTTAGTTTTATGCTGAATTTTGAATGAGCGTAACTAGACTTATGGTTCAAAGTGTCGGTCAATACAGAAGATACCTATCAGTCGATAGGTATCATGATCAGCATTGACAAATACGTATCGATATCTGTCGATATGTATCATGATCAGCATCGACAGATATGTATCGATATCGGCAGTTGCCTACACGTAACAGTCTCGACGCTATGCAAAAGGATTGTCCGATATTAGTATATGCAATATATTAAAAGAATTTACAATTTTGTATCAAGAAATGTTAACTAGTCGAGCAGCTATGTATCTTATGATTTTTATAATGTTATATATATTAAATGACAACTTTGTATGTATTTAGCCAATTATTTTACTTTTTTCTTATTTTTAGTATTTTGTTCTTAATTTTTAAGTAGTATATAACTTTTTATTGTGTAGTGCTCCGATTCTCGTATTAGTACTAATACTGCATCAAGAATTTATTCGTCCGACACTTATTTCAATACCGCGTCTTTGAAGTTTGAACCCTAGTTATATTGTATATAGGGAGCTTCTTATCTTGTAAGTTGTTGAGTGAAAGATTTATTTTTCTTGTATATCTTTGGGCTTCTCCTATTAGAGCTACCATTGTGATCAACTTGTATAGTGATCGGAGGGCTGCACTTTTGTTAAAGAGATAGAAACAAAATAACACATAAAAAAGTATAGCCTTCCAATCTCTACATAAATTAGTTATCGAGATACCTCTAAAAATCCCAATTGCAGAAGCTCAAAGAGAAGCAAGAAAAATAACCCTATCATTGGATAGCTTGAAAGATAAATAATTTTGTCTAAACAATCTAATATTGTGTTCATTCCAATTTCCCCACAAAATAAAATAGAAGGCACACTTCCATAAAACTTTGTGCATCATTCATGTTTTTGAGTTAGCAATATATCTTTCACCAATGCAAGGTACGCTCATTCCTCTCCTGACACGTCAAAAAGAGAGCTCCACAAGTCCCAAGAATGTAGTAATAAGCACGTGATCTCATTACTCTGTCTGCATATAAAACAAATGTCCGTAGATAGAACGTTGTAAGGCTTGCGATTAGTATTCAATCTTTGTAAAGATCATTAGTATTTGTTAAGTAACCAACCCATCTAAAAGTTTAAGCTATTAGAAAGAGACACCAACAATGTTAGATCATGCTAATACTCCCCACCCCCCAAAAAAAAATTGCAACTTTATTTATACTATTAAATCAATATAAAGCCAACATGCGGTTAGGAAGATTTGAACCCGACACCTTGCATACCCAGAACTCTAATACCATGTTAAGTAACCAACACATCTAAAAGCTTAAGCTATTGGAAAGAGGCACCAACACTGTATATCATGCCAATAATATTCAATCTTTGTAAAACTAGAGACCATACAAAAGGACTCGACTTTGATGGATTATGAAGAACAAACTGAGTCAAAAAAGAGGAGTAACTCTGTCAAGAAAAGGAACTAGTTGGATCTAAAGTCCAGATGCACTTATCAGGGGAGGAACATAAATAGTTCCTCAAATGAACCGAATCAAGCAAGATAAGCAGAGATTCCAGGACAATTGTGGAGGACAAGGAATAGTAGATGTATAGAAGGCAATAAGAGATTTATTGTTCTACTGATATTTTTGTTAGTTAATTGTTTGTGGCTTCATAAAGTGTACCACGTGTCTAAATGTTCTTTTGTGGATTTTTGGGCGAGTTTACGTTGGGAGCATGGCGCATCTACTTTTCATTGCTCTCTTTTTGTATGGTGTAGACGGGTATTTATTGGGTGGTAGGGCGAAGGTGTCCTTTCTAATAGGACTAATACCCTCATGTACTTTTTGTATACATCATATATACTTAGGTTTGCCCTCGTTATGTGTTCTTTGATACTAATATCAATTGTCCAAATAAAAAAGGACTCGTGGACCGCAAGTGCAACCTATGTCAAGCCATCTCTAAATGTGAAAAGAAACCCTTTGCTCATATACCCTTATTAGAAATAAGGTGAAACTATTTTAGCTGCGTATACGTCGAATTAGTTCGATTAGTATGATTTCTTGAGTTACCCCTTATCCTTGTTCATACGCTCCTCTATCTCCTTGTATAATTATTTGTTATGCAAAATTCACTTGCCTTGATATTTGTCACTTTTATCTTTTCTCTACCGTTTGATATCACCTTTTTCATTCAGCCATTGGAGGAAAGATTGCAGAATGAGCATGAGAAAGGAACACTTATTTTGCTTCAGAATTTGGACCCGGAATATACTTCAGGAGAAGTACAGGTGATGATTATCCCTAATGTACAAGATTCTAGTTTGTATAAATATGTGTATTTTTGTGGTCCATTTAGCAACTTAAAATTGATCCGGAATTAGTTTCAACTATAATATTGCGATAAATTGGAATGACATGGTGATCATCCTTTAAGTTTTCTTGATCGTCCTGAAATGCTTGAATATTAAATTGAAATGCTTGAATATTAAATTGTTTGTCTAGTTGAGCCAAAGTGACGTTTGACGGATTTGTTTCAACCAAGTGTGTTAAATCATCCTCCATCTGCTAAAATTTTCCTTTTGGGTTGTTCAATGATAAGACTACCTATTGAAAAGGTAATGGGATTATTACACATGGAAATGGAAGTATTGTTAGATAAAACAAGAAGATTTATATTCGAAGAAGTGGTAGAATAAGAGGCAAGGAGGTGAGAATAATCTGAAAAAAAACATTGATAGGTGCCAAGTTATTGGGAGAGTGGATCATAGAACGAAGAGGTGGAAAGAGGTGATTTTTATTTCTACTCCTGCGTATAACTTGTCAGTTGTCTCTGTTTAGGATTGTAATTTTGCAGATCGCTAGAGAAGAAGAAAGATTTCATTTGGTTAGGAATACGAGATGAGAGGTGGGACCCTTTAGTGGGGGTAAAAGTTGGTGTAAGTTTAAGAGAGAGGGAGGGTTGGGTATTTGTTCCTTAAAATGTTGTGGTTGGTAAGTGGCTCTGGAGATTTCTCTACGAACCTCATTTAATTTTTTTACAAATGAATGGATAAATTTGGGATTTATTTCTGTACGTCACTCATGCATGTCCTTGGAAATTTACTTATCAAAGTTCTACTTCTTTTGGTCCTCGCATGATATGTGGTTAGGGCAGGGATTTATATTTGTATTTTGGAATACACTTGGGTAGGTAATGTTTAGTTTTTCAGGGTCTTTAATCTCCTTTTCCCATATATACACTCTCTAGTGTATATTAGGGATAGCAACAGGTAGGGTACCACAAAGTTTGGACCAGTTGCTACTCATCCTGTCCCGCTAATCTCATAGCCACTAGTCCACTACCTGTCTCGTACCATTTAAGTTTGGACGTCTACCTGTCTTTTCCCATTTAATATGCCCCACTATTCAACTGTCTCACTTTATGAAGGTAGTGGGTACACGCGGATTCTCTTTTAGTTATATTTTTTCTCATTTCAGTAAAACTAATATATTTTCTAAATAATAATAGTATGTAATTTAAGCAAACAAATTCTTGACTATGATGCATGGGATTTGTAGTATTCTTTATTTGGGTTTTTTGGTGAGTGTTTGGTTTGTCCTGTGAGAGTGGAATAGCTCCTCCTTACGTGTGCTTTTTTCCAAGAGAAGATATGATTTGGTGTTATGGCAGTGTGGTGACTTGGCTATTTTGGGGTGCATTTGGACAGAAAGGAATGATTGGATTTTTTGTGGCCGTAAAGTCTACTCATCATTGCTTTTTCCTTTTTAATTGTATAATAATATTAAAAAATGTTGCCAAGTGACATGGTAAAGTGGAAACGCAATATATTGATTTGGAGTTCTGGGTGTGACCTCCAATTGGGAATAAAAGGCGGAGTTAATGTTCTTGGTGTGACCTACAAGTGAGGATGTTGAATCTCTCTCCGGCCTAAACACTTAAACCCCTCCCTCCATATGCCTCTTATCTGTAATATTCCAAGTAGATCTTTTGTATTTCCCTAACATTTTTCATAATATCTTGATTTTCCATTCAATACCTTGAAATGTGTTATGCTTTAGGATATTATTCGGCACGCCTTTCGTGAGAGTTGCACAGCAAAAATGGTACAACGCACCAGTATATCCAGCCCACACTCTGGTATGAAATTAAGTAAAAATCTTTCACGTGCAATTCCCTTAATTTTTTATCCATGTATTTTTATATTCCAAAACTAAAGAAGAATGATCCATTGAATATTCACTTGTGCTTTATGTAAATTCAAAGCACATGTGAATGATTTTACTCGCTTGTAACAACTTAAAGTTGATATTTTGTATTTTCATGACCCAGGTCAAGCTATTGTTATTTTCAAAACCAGGGAAGCTACTGTAAAGGTCATCAAAAGATTGTCTGAAGAGTGTTTGATGCTACCGAATGGGAGGTATGTACGCATGTAAATCAACTATAGCACCATAGCTTATGAAAAATGGTTCAAGGAAATAAATTAAATCTATATAAAATATTTGTTATTTATCAAAATAGAAAATGTATTGAGCGTCTATAGGTGATGCTTTGTGCCAGAACATGATAATGAGACTTTTGTGTTGTGCTTGCTTGAGATATCATGTACCTATAAAAGATTTTATTTGAAGAGAAGGAATACTAGGAGGTTGTTAAAGGAGTCCTCTGAACTTCCAAGAAAAGTGGTGAATACTTTTACAAAAATCAACAAAGAAACCCTCAAATCGCTGTAGATGATGATAATAATTATAATAAATGGGATTTCAAGGATCTAGCCCTTCCTTTTTCTTTATTTTTTGATAAGGTTATGATGAAAAGATGGTTGTTAGATTGAGAGCGTCCCATCGGGTGTTGATGGGCTTACCCAAGTACTGGACTGTCGTCCTTCCACCGACAGGAGAGGGAAGTGATTCCACCACCTACTTTTAATGGGCAAGCCAGTGATAACCCTCCAGAGCCCAATCAATTTGGACCAAGCCAAACTTCAAGCATCTTAAAGCTCTCACTCGAGTTACAGGCCTGCATTACTAGACCCATCTAAGGGACCTACCCGTTCTTTGAATAAGATTTTGTTTTTGAAATTTTCAGATGACATGCACCTTTGATAAATCAACTGTTCGTCCGAAATAATTGATGCAACTCTTCAAGAATTCGATTATTTCGTAGGTGTAGTTGGTTGATTAAAGGTTCAAATCATCTGAAAATTTCAGATGGTTTGAACAATATCACCTGATGTTAGTCTCATGTTGTATATTGAAACTTCATATTCTATACGCTTAGCATCAAACTCTTCCCAGTTCCTATTTAAGTTTTGGCTTTGCTAAATATGGTACATTCCAACTTGTTTGACATAAGGCGACCACTGCCCGAAATTTTTCTCTTTCCAGGCCTCTTGTTGGCAGCACTGGACTTCCTCTTAACTTTCCAGGAAAGCAGTCCACATATTATGGTCACCTTGTCATCGATAACAAGCTCCAATCTCAAAGGGAGATGGTATGGTGTCTGTCTCTTTATACCTCTCTTCATCTCACTACAAACACATGCCGACACATGCAATCATTCACTGGCTTATTTAACGTCTTATGCTTTCTAGTTCTATGAATGTGATCTTTCCGGTTTTCTATTGTCCAGAAAGATGCTGTGTCCACTTCACATTGTTCACAGCCAAATACAATAGAATATGATATGGCCATGGAATGGTGCTTGCTACAGTCTAGATCGGATAGTTGGTGGAAGATGTTGTACAAGGTATGAAACAAGTCTGAAACTCATAATGTATTGAAATATGTAACGGAAACTAAATTATCTTACTTCCTGGGATTCCTCAATTGATTAACTATTCATTTTGGATTCCTTTAGCAACAAGGGCAGGAATTAAGAAAACTCAAGGCCAATCTCAAGTCTAAATGAACATCAACTGCAATGTACATCCTTATCCTCTGGGTGAGTACTTCAGTATCTCTTCTTCCCAGCACTTCATAAAGAACTTGACATATCCTTAAAGTATGAAGCTTTGGTACATGAATGGAAGATGCTTACCTCACATTTCACAATGTAGACACGGTGATGGAGAACATTTGAAGTTAGAAGAAAATATATGGACCAAATATCTTTTAATGATTCAGAAGAACATTCAACATTAATTGTTAACTAGTGTCCAAGAGGTTATGGCACAAGTTCAAAATTAAGTGGTTTCCCCTTCTTGTTGGATATGTCAAAAATTAACAGAACAAACTGAGAATTCTTTGGAGCTATTGTGAGGTGTCACTGTCAGTGCTTCAACTCAAATTTGTACTCGGAACACGCACATCTCCCAATTATTATTGATCTGTATAATATCTTTTTTATGTTGTTTCAGGCAACACTCTCCTCCTGAGACAATACCAGAAATGAGGACATGATTGAGAATGTTATTGAATGTGTTATCCTTTCTGGTAGATATACCGTAGTTGGGATCTTCACCTACTTGGCTACTTCGGTAATTTTCTATAATCATTTTTGTAGATGTCTACTCTCTTGCAGGAAATTTTGTTTTAATGTCTGTGTCCTTAGTTTTTCATTTTGTTTATAAAACAAAACAATTACATCGCCATAGATCAACCTCCTTGCCAATTGCCAAATATGTATCACCCTCTTCACTATTTGAAACTGATATTTATGTTCTGCATGTGGATTTTTTTAATCCTCTCTTCATATTTGGTTTTTGTTTTGATTTTTTATATTTCTGTTTCATTTTGGTGTTTGTTTTGCATAACTCCATACAGTAAATAGTGGTCATACCTTTCAACAACTGGGACTATGGCAAAATTCTGTTTGCGTATGCATCTTATTAAAGTAATTCAGTTTCTTGGTGTTACTTATGATAAATTTTATGTTCTACACGAACTGCTGATCTACTGGTCAAGATGGCTATCTGCCGAGTTTGTTTTGTATGCTTCGTCTTGCTTCTTGTGTACATTAGTCCTTGCAACTAGTCTTTTGCTTTTTTAAGTGGATGAAGAAACTGACTATACTTTGCTGACAAACCACATGAAAAAGAGAGGAATAAACATGGGGTTTGAATTTGGTTTTTGTTCAATCATGGGATACATTTTATTAATTAATTTTTCCCCTCATTTTGGGGTTTAGATATGAATATTTTGTTGGGGGAATAAAAGCAGAAAAGATGATCTTTTTTATTTAAAAAATTCAAGCTTATGTATGAGAATATATTACAGTTGAAGAGGGAAGATAATTGACAGAACAAATCATGTCGAATGTTTGTTTGCTCGAATTTATTCGAAGTTTGAAACTATTTTATGTGGTGTGTGTACATGGTTATACTCCCTCCGTTCTAAAATTAAATCAGAGATATAATTTGACTTTTGAGGTCAAACGACGGAATATTAAACTTCAAATTGGTACGACTCATAAAAGTATAAATTTTGTGATTCATAGTTTTTTGTTATATACTATTCCCTCTGTTCTTAAAAGAATGAACAAATGTATAATTATTTTTGTTCCAAAAGTATGAGATAAAGTATATAAAGTGTAATTATGTCATTTGGTAGGGTTTATTAGTATAACAAATAAAATTATTTATCACTTTATGAATCTTATGGGACTACTAAGGATAAATTTAGAATTTTATTTACTCTTTTTTTTCTACTTTTGCTTTTTAATGTGTGAAATTTGTATTTTGTTTATTCTTTTGAAGACGGATGGAGTATACAATTATAATAATTGTATTAACTAAAATTAAATAAATTTATATCAATTTTCGTCGTTAGATTTTAAAAGTCACATTATATTTTTAATTTTAGAACGGGGGTAGTAGTTTGTAACCGTGTCTCTTTGGTTTCTTTAATACTTATTCCGTCCTAAATTAATTGCTCAATTTTGACTTTTTAAAGTCAAATTGACCATTTTTAAAACTAATCTTTTTACTATTTTTGCTAAAATATAGATGAAGAGATTATAACCAAAAGAAAATATATACAATTTATTATTAACTCCAATTTTTATAATTTTAGAAATATATTTATATATGTTTAATTATTAATTCTAAAAATAGTCAATTTGACTTAAAAAAATTAAAATTGAGCAATTAATTTAAGACGGAGTGATAGTATTTTTTTAATACAATTTTTTATATTTTTTGGGAATTAGAACAAAAACAGGATTGTGCATGTGAGTGGTCCCTTACACACACGGCAACTCACATGAATACATTTTTTAAATTATGTCAATATAAATTATCTTAAAATGAATACTAATTTTTCAAGTTATTGTTTTAAAAATTTAAATGAATTGTGTTAATAATTTTAAATTATTAACTTTTATAAAATTAATATTAATACTTGTATTTTGAAACGAGTTACGTTTTATATTTAGAAAATGATTAAATATGCAATGCATTAGTCATCTTCCTTAATTTAAAGATACTAAATATTAGGAGTAGCTTTTGTCTTTTGTTAGCTAATGGAGTTGGATTGTGGATCTCATTATTCATAGGGACAAAAACGTCCTGTTTCTTCTTTTTCAAACAGAAACCCCTTTCCACTGTTTACTTTTTTTCAACCAAAACATGCTCTGTGGCAAACGGCATCTCCTTTATCTCATTGAAAAGTACGATGAAGTAGTAGTAATTGATAAAGTTTAACTGCTTGGTCTTGGAAATAAGTCTTGATTTTTCATCGAGGACAAATGAATAGAGTCATGTTATGAATTGTAAATTTTTATTTTTATTTTTATTTTATCGATTTATAATTGAAGAAGACATATTAATACATTGGAATTTGATAGAATTATAACGGTGTTGATCAGTATGTTATATATATATATATCTCTTTAAAAAAGTTATTGTTCATATTTACTCACGTAAATAGTAACAGAAAAGTTTTTTCTAATTTTTTTAGTAGTTGTACTTAATAATATTTAATAAGTAATTTACAATATAAACTATTACACTATTAAAAATTAAAACCCAATAATTTAAGACTACGTTGTTAATGCATGTGTGACTCGATATATAATATTCTTTTTGTTCAGTTTTATTTGTCTTAATTCATTTTTGATGGTCAAATTGGTCATATTTAGAATCAAAAATTATTCTTAATTTTCTTAGATATAGTCACAAATTATTATCATAAGAAAGTACATTAAATATACTATTAAAGTCAACACAATTGATTTCAAAATTTTTAATACATTTGTTTGGTCAATTTAATTTTAAAAAGTTAATTAAGATTAATAAAGTGGATGTGGAGGGAATATGAATTAAGGTGTTCTCACCCAGAGGCCAGAACACCATCAACCTTTGTAATGACAATGACATTATAGATACAAAGATAACCAACTAAAAACATGAGGGTAATATTTAATTGAAATAAATGTTTGGTAGCTGTATCCTCCAAACTAAATTAGGCGGGTGTTAGATAACATGAGATAGAATTATGGGGGTATGAATGCATATGAAAGGATCACGTATGAGATAACTGTCCTGCACCTTTACTTATATATTGTTTTTTGAAAAATAATATACATGTTGATAAATATTTGATGAAGTTAGATTGCGATTAACGTAAAAGTGTATGCGATAAGATAGAATAAATTAAAGTGAGCTCTTTTTTAATTCTCACATATTCTATATATATGCATACGATCGCAATCATAATTCAGCTGAAAACTTTCAAAAGGTATAGCAAGACTCTTATTCTTTTTAAATAGAGAAAATAAGAGTGTTACTATTTATACGAATTGTAAGAATTTGATAGAATGATGTTGGCAAAAAATCAAATATCCTTATATAATTTACGGGTAATGTTAGGGGTCTCAATTTTTTGTCTCAAATGACATGACATTAAATATTTAATAATAATTTATGGTATAGTCAATCACATGAGATCTACTCAATCAATGTTATGATGATACATTATTTGAGACACTTTTTGAGACAAAAAATTTAAAACCCCTAATATCACCCATAATTTATAATTTCTATTAATAAAACAGATCTCCTGAGCCGCTGACGCCAACAATCATTTTGAGTCACATATATTTTATTTTTCTTTTGTCTCTAAAAGTTTAAATATATTATTAATTGATCCTTCCAAACTTCACTTTTATACATTTTCTTTTTTGTCCTCCAAATATGATTAGAATTCTACTTTATCCTTCCATTCCTTCCAAACTTCACTTTTATACATTTTCTTTTTTATCCTCCAAATATGATTAGAATTCTACTTTATCCTTCCCCTAATTACATATATATAAGGGATAAGGGATTGTTTAACATGTTCAACTTTTAGACTAGTAATATTCTATACACTAATTCGTGTACATAATTTGTACACCTACCATACATCACAACTTTCTTTAAATTACAAATAAATGATTTGATTTTCAATTATTGTTAACAATACCCTTGGTACATAACAATTTAGGTGTAAAATTTAAATGCATTTCACATTTCGCAACAATAATGGGATAAAAATTATAATTGCACAAGTTATTTCAAAATAACTACGATAAAAATATAATTGCATAAGTTATTTCAAAATAACTACGTGTCATCTCCAAAACAAAATTATCTAATAAAATTAATTTTGTCCTCACGAATAATATGTGGATTTTGCCTACCTTGGAATTAATGGTGTCTCAAGCAAAAGATAAATATTTCATTGAAAGTGCATCAATATCAATACAAGTATATAACAAACTAAGAGGAAAAAAATAATTTGGTTGGTCATCCTAAAGGTAATTTGGTCATTAGTTTACAATTTTCAAATTAAAAATTATATAATAATAATAATAATAATAATAATAATAATTTGTGTTAAAGTTAGGGAGGAAAAATGTATGTATGCACATTCTTAGCAGAAAGACAAGGCAAAAAAAAAAAATAGGAAAGTGATGAAACATCATCTCTTTGCCTACTATGACATATCATTCAGACTACTTATTTTACAAGTATTGTCTATGTTTTATCAACAAATTAAAGTATTTCATTTGTTAGATTTTTTTTTTGCTAATTTGAACACACTCACACATCTTATCTTGACATGTCAAGGCTCGAACCCTCAACCTTATTGTTAACATATGTTGGATAATACCATTTGGGCCAAAGGCCTTCGGCATTTGTTAGATTTCTTTGTTCCACAAAAGATTTTTTTTATTGAAAGTAGTATATATAAAATGACATAATATTGAATTTGACGACAACATAATTTCAGTATCATGTCATTATTATAAATTAAAAACTTATTATTATTAAAGATAAAAAATAAATAGACTTTTTAATATTAATAAATTTACAAATTTATACTTCTATACTTATATATAACAAGGCAATTGAAGATTTTATCCAAATTAATTTGGTTAGTTATTTTAAGGGTAATTTAATCATCACTTTATAATTTTCAAATATAAATTATATAATAATAACAATATAATAATAATAATAATAATAATAATAATAACAACAACAACAACAACAACAACAACAACAACAATAATACATGTTCAAATACAATAAATATATAATTATAATTTTATTTCTATATATACATGCATGCATGAATATCATAATAAAGCAAAAGAAAGTTGTATAAAGCATTAATGTCTACTTGCTTTTATATATATATATATATATATATATATATATATATATATATATATATATATATATATTATACAATTGTAAATATGATGTTGATACAAATGATTTTTAACATTATATATGTATTATATCAATAAAAAATTGTCAAATTTTTGTGAAAAAAAATTATATAAATTAACTCGTGCTATAATTCTACTATTTTCTATTCAATTTAGTTGTCACATTTTCTTTTGAAATATTTCAAAAGTAAGAAATTAGACTTTCGTTTATACATATTTTCAAAAGTAATGAATAAAGGATTTTGGTTTTGACTAATTTTAAGTCCCACTTTAATTGCTTTAAGAGAGAATAATTTTGAACTTATTTAATTTTGTGGGATCCATTAAAAGAATTTTGAATATATATATATATATATATATATATATGTGTGTGTGTGTGTGTGTGTGGAAAAAGGTAATTTAAGACATGCTTTAGTCAAATTTAACTAGGACTACTTAATAAAACGACGTAATTTTGTATAAAAATTATAATTAAATTTGTTTTATATAAAACTCAAGAATAAAAAATTTAACTGGATAAACTATATCGTTTTACTAAATAATTTTAACTAGACTTGATTAAGTAATACTTTAAATTACTATATATATATATATGTATGTATATGTGTATATATACACACACCTGTGACAAATAGATTAAAGTAGAGGACGTGTTAGATTTAAGATATTTAAAATATTATTATTTTTTCGAATAATGGGGAAACATTTAGCAGAATGTATTTTTAAAATTATTGAATCTACGCGTATCCCACAAAATAATCCCCATATAAATCATACTCCTATTCTCCTAAAAATATGTCTATAAGTACAAAAAAAATACTTATAAAAAATGATTAAAACTTAAAAATACACAACTTAAGTATAAAATATGCATAAACACTGATGTATCTTCAAAAGTATATTTAAATAGAGTACATTAATTTTAAAAAAGTAAGAATTAATTAGTGAAATGTGATGGGGTCCATTTCCCCATTTTTCATCTTGTTTCTTCGGGTTCTATTCGGGAAAGTGTAAAAGTTTAACCCGTTGTTCTGACAAAATTAAAAGTAGTAAATACGTTTTTTTCACTTTCTTTTTTCTTAATTTTTGCTAAAAGAATATTTTAAATTATTTTGAGCACGAAGGGAATATGCCGATGCAAAATTATATTTGATATTATTAGCATAAAAATATAACTTTTGATATATTTGCATATAGAGCTATAAACAAATCAAGGTGTTTGCAAATAAAGTTTAGTTCAACTCATTTAAATTTGACTGGACTCGACTCGAGTTTGTTTAACGAGTCGAACTTGTTTAATTAAATGAGCCGAGTTTGAATAGTATTATATTTGACTCGAGTTCGGTGCGTTTAAGCTTAACTCATTAAAGTTTGGCTCGAGTTCGTTTAAGTTCAACTCGTTTAGTATTTAATTAATTAATTTTTCTTTACAAATTATATAAAAAATATAAAAATAATTAATTCAATAATTATTAATTTGTTTACTAACACTAAAGTTTAACTCGACTCGAACTCGATTAGGCTTGACTTGAGTTCAAGCACGACTCATTTATAAATAAACCAAATTTAAATATTATTGAGTCTCGTTTAAAAGCTCGACTCAACTGGATTCGTTTACAATTCTATTTGTGTATTAGACTATAAGTAAATAAAACTCTCTTAAGGTGTGACAAAAATATCAAAATGATACTCCCTCCATCCCAGGATAAAAATCCTTATTACTATTTTAGGTAGTCACAAGTTAAATGTTTACTTACTTTAAATAATTTATTTTTGGCTGAATGACACATATCACCCTCCAAATTGCCACTCACTTTCAATGTCGTTCCTAAAGTACATTTTTCGTCAATTGGGCTCTTAAAGTGATATTTTTTTGCGTTTCCGTTCCTTTTACTCGATTTGACCCAAACCCGACCCATTTTTACTAAAATTTGACCCAATCCGACCCATTTTGACCCGACTCAATTTCACTAATTATTTTTTTAAAAAAAACTAAAATAATATTTTATTTTAAAATATTAAAAATAATTATAAAAATAATATTTTATTTTAAAATCTTAAAAATTATTAGTATTTTAAATATTTTTAAAAATAATTCTTATTTTCAAGAAAAATATAGATTCATAAAATATAGATTCAAAAAAATAAAACTTTATTTTTAAAAAAAGTAGATTTTTTTTTCATTTTATATGTAAAATACAAAAAACAGTAAAAGATAAATAAAAAAATTGATTCATTTTTTTTTTAAAAAAAGAAATTAAAAAGTTTTAAAAATTATTTTTTTTTCAGGAAAAAAAATTAAAAAATTTATCATTTTTAAAAAAAATTAGTAAAGTTTTATAAAATATAGATTCAAAAAAATTAAACAAAAAAATTAAAATTTATTTTCAGAAAAAATAGAAATTTTTAATTTTTTTTACAAATCATAAAATATAGATTCAAAAAAAGTAAATAATTTTTTTTATTTTCATAAAACAAAACTAGAATATTTATTTTTTAAAAGATGTGTAAATTTTCATAAAAATAATTAAGAATTAAAAAAAATTTAAACTTTAATTTTTTTGAATCTATATTTTATGAAATTTTACTCATTTTTTTTAAAAAATAAAAGTTTTTAATTTTTTTTCTTGAAAATAATAATTATTTTTAAAAATATTTAAAATAATAAGTATTTTTAATATTTTAGAATAAAATATTATTTTTAAATTAATAATTAATTTTAAAATAATAATAATTTTTAAAAATATTAAAAATAATAATTTTTAATATTTTAAAATAAAATATTATTTTTAAAAGAATTTTTAACTAATAATTATTTTAAAAATAATTTTAAAACTTTTTTGTTTTTTTTAAAAAAATAATTGATGAAATTGAGTTGGGTCAAACTGGGTCGATTTCGGTCAAAATGGGTCGGGTGGGATAAAATAGGGTAAAAGGAACGGAAACGCCAAAAAATGCCACTTTAAGGGTTCAATTGACGAAAAATGTACTTTAAGGACGACATTGAAAGTTGGTGGTAACTTGGAGGGTAATAAGTGCCATTCAGCCTTTATTTTTTACAATAATTTTCCCATAATACCCTTAGTATTAATTGTCATATTTCTATTCCCTATGCATATTTATGGAGCATCACTAGTCATGTACAAAAAATTATGTAATTAAATGAGAATTTAAATATCAATAATTTTATCATTTTATTCTTTTTTTTAATATACCTAAAAAGTCAACCAGGACTTTTATCCGACGGAGGGAGTAATAAATTTTCTCTCCTGCTTTATAATAAGAGAGTTTATTGGAAAACAACTTTTTATGCGGAATATATGACAAGCCAATTTAGCCAAAAATACATATATAATCTTCAACCTAAACGACATCGTTTTTCTTCCTCGAAGTTTGTGACCGTTAATCAATTTTAAACTGCGCGTACACTTACAAATGGTACTCGCGGGCGTACACAAAAACATTTGTACGATCACCAAACTGTGCCCTCTCTCCTCCGTGCTCAGTGCTCACCTCTCTGTGCAAAATTGTCCGTTTCTCTTTTCTTACATTCATTCATTATCAGCATTTCTTCAATTTATTCTCTCTCTAAAAAACCCTCCTTAGCCCTAATCCCTCTTTCCATCTCTAGATTTCCATGTATAATTTATCTGTGTAATTTTTGTTTAAGACTTTGATTGTTAAAACCCTCAAAACCCCCACAAAAACCCACAAAACCCAGTTTTGATTCAAGCCCCAGACACCCATTAACAAATGGGTTGTGCTCAATCGAAGATTGATAATGAAGAATCAGTTTCCAGATGCAAAGACCGGAGAAATTTCATGAAAGATGCTGTTACTGCCCGGAATGCATTTGCCTCCGGCCATTCCGGGTATGCTATAGCCTTGAAGAATACAGGGGCGGCGTTGAGTGATTACGCCCAAGGGGAAGCCCACGAGCAAACCCACCATCAATTGGGTCAGATGCAGCCTCCTTCAGAACACCCAAAACCCCCACCGCCGCCGATGATGGATCATGGGCTCCCTCCGCCACCGCCGCCGCTCCCCAGCTTCTCTCCAGCCCCGCCGCCGCTCCCCAGCTTCTCTCCGGCCCCGCCGCCGCTCCCCAGCTTCTCTCCGGCCCCGCCGCCGCTCCCCAGCTTCTCTCCGACCCCGCCGCTCCAGCGTTCGGTTACAATGCCGGAGTTTTCGGGTTCGAAACCTATTAGGAAGATGGAGAGTATTGAAATTGTTGAGGAATTAGATGAAAAAGAAAATGATGAAAGTGAATTGCAATTGAGGAAGAGGAGAAATGGGGTGAAGGAGGAGACGCCGCCTCGGACTCCTGTGGCACCACCGCCACCGGATTCTAAAGGGATGGCTTGGGACTATTTCTTTATGGTGGATAATATGCATGGACCCTCATTGGGTGAAATGGAGGATGTTAGAGAGGAGGATGAGGGAGAAGGTTTTGATGAGAGGTATGATGAAAATGAGATGGATAATACTAATAATCATGAGAATATGGTGGGTGGAAAATTTGGTGGAGTTGTTGTTGAGCCTAAGACGCCGGAGAAAGTGGTGATGGAGGGGTTTACCACTGAGGAGGAGGAGACTCCGGTGGTGGTGGGGGGAAGGGAGAAGCAATTTATGCACTCCAGTACGGCTCCTCCGGATATTAGGAGAGGGGTTGGGAATTATGGTAAAGGTGGGTCTAGTCAGTCTGGTGTGAACTTGTTGAAGATATTAGGTGACATTGATGATCATTTCCTGAAGGCATCGGAGTGTGCACAAGAGGTGTCGAAGATGCTTGAGGCGACTCGGTTGCATTATCACTCAAATTTTGCGGATAATCGAGGTGACTAAATTGTCTATTGACGGAGTATATTTGCTTCAATTTTCAGTATTTGGTGTTTTTTCTAGAACAATCTTTAGTATTTTGTGTTTGAAGATTATGGCTTTATGGTTTAGGAGTATATATTATATGCTAATTTTGGTACATTGACTGACATTACTGTTTGACTTTTGAAAATATGGGGAATTTTTTGGTTTCTAGTCCAAGTGTGATGCGACAAGTGGTGTTTAGGTTTGTTAGATTTTGGTTAACATGCCAATAGTGGAGCTTTTTTGATCTTGAATTTTTTTTTGTTGCATAAATTGTTATGTTCAAATTTTATGGTTAGTAACTTGGTATCTTTTTGTATCTTGATTAGTCAATGGATTATCAATTACGATTTTGTAGCAAGGCAACTTGTCATGTAAAGTTGAATAGTTAGTATCAAGGCATCCCAAGTCGTTTGGCAGGCTCGATAACTAGTAGGTGATTCTTATTTTATGAAATATAAATAATGGTAATTCAAAGATTAAATCTTATACCCCTTGAAGTAGTTTTTCAGATTACTATAAACTCTACCTTAAACTAGTGATCAGGACTGTTTTGTTTGCAGACTTCATTTCATGAGCTTTCCGTCATTCTACTTTCCTTTTCCTAATTTTAAAAAGCAGAGGCTTGTTTCTCGAGAATGTAGTAAAATTATCATAAACGCTTATCTCAATAAAATTTATATGTAACAGTGGGGAAAATCATATCCAGATGAGGGATCTAGTCTCTGCATTTGCTATCTTCTGTCAATGGATAAAAGGTGCATTTGCTATCTTCTGTCAATGGATAAAAGGCGATGTTTTGTTGAGTTTGAAGTTATGCCATAGCATTTTTTTTGAACTAGTATACCTCTCTCTTGGTCCCAGATATGTACTAATGCGGTAGTTCATTCCATTGTTGAAAATAGTGGCTTATCCGACCTATATGCTTGTTCTCTTTCTTCCTTTCTTTTATTGTGTGGATAAATTTCTTTTGTTTGATTCAAGGGGAGGAGGAGCAGCTATTATTTGGAAAGTTAGTTCACTTAGTTTGCTTCAGTCTGTGTACTTGGTAAATAACAAAAGAAAATAGGAGAAGTGTACTTACTGTTTCTCATTTTGCGACTTAGATTCTTCAATTTTAGTTTAAATTGTAGAATATTTCGTTCATTATGCCGCGTTAGCAGTATGTTATCAAAGTCCGATTTTGTCCACACTGGAACTTCCCAATGTCCCCAAAGACCAGGCATAATTAGTGAGAATTGTCTTCCACTTGTTATAGGCAGGATGGAGTCCATTGTTCTCCCCCTAAGCTTGTATTATCTTTTCTCATCTAATAAAATTTCTTATTTTTTACTCCATAAAACTAGCAAGCAATACCTACTAGTCTTCCCCAGAATACCATGTGAAACAGTTACGAGTGTGGTCTGAATAGAATTTCAACTTGCAACTTAGTCAGTACTGTTGAACTTTTGTAATTTATAAATTATAATATTTCTGATATATTATCAGATTCTAATGTATTGCACTCTATATCTGCAGGACACATTGATCATGCAGCAAGGGTCATGCGTGTTATTACGTGGAATAAATCATTTAGAGGTGCAATCAATGGTGAAGGTGGGAAGGATAATTATGATGCCGAGGAATATGAGACACATGCCACTGTTTTGGATAAGTTGTTGGCTTGGGAGAAAAAGCTATACGAGGAAGTGAAGGTGCGGTGCATATCGGTTTGGTGTTTGCACTTCATTTGTTCCGTTTCTTCTCTCCTTTTCTTTTTCCCCATCCCATTCTTGGAATTTATGATTATAGTTGTATTAAATTGTCTCTGTTTGGAAGGCTGGTGAGCTTATGAAGCTCGAGTATCAGAGGAAGGTTTCCCAACTGAACAAGCTGAAAAAACGTGGTGCTAGTTCTGAGTCATTGGAAAAGACAAAGGCTGCTGTAAGTCATTTGCATACAAGATACATAGTTGACATGCAGTCTTTGGATTCAACAGTCTCAGAAGTAAATCACATACGCGACGATCAGCTGTACCCAAAACTTGTAGCTCTTGTTGACGAGTAAGTTATTCTGCAGAGAAAAGTTATGAAACATTATGAATAATACTTTGGCCCCATTTCTATAATACCTTTACTTTGATGCATAAGTAGAGGTCCAGATGTGGGAATCCGTGAGCATACATCACCAAAACCAATGTTATAAAATAGGACGTGCTGGTTTTTAACGTTATTAATCTAATTTGCAGGACGGCCAAGATGTGGGAATTCATGAGCATACATCACCAAAACCAGCTGAAGATTGTGACAGACTTGAAATCCCTAGATGTCTCTGGAAAGCCCAAGGAAACCAGCAGACATCACCATGAGCGCACGGTCCAGCTTTGGAACGTCGTTCAAGAATGGCATTTGCAATTCGAGAAGCTTGTGACCAATCAGAAACAATACATCCAAGCTCTCAGCAGCTGGTTGAAGTTGAATCTTATCCCCATTGAGAGCAATTTAAAGGAGAAAGTATCGTCACCACCAAGAACCCAGAATCCTCCAATCCAACCCCTCCTCCTTGCTTGGCATGACCTTCTTGAGAAGCTTCCCGATGAGATTGCTAAAACCGCAATCACCTCCTTTGCTGCAGTGATAAAGGCCATTATTGTCCACCAGGAGGAGGAAATGAAACTGAAGGAGAAGTGTGAGGAGACAAGAAAAGAGTTTTTACGCAAGAGCCAGGCGTTTGATGATTGGTATCAGAAGTACATGCAACGTAGAACACCACCCGATGAAATGGATCCCGATAGAGGTGCAGAGACAGATCCCAAAGATCCTATTATAGAGAGGCAATTTGCAGTGGAAAGCTTGAAGAAGCGGTTGGATGAAGAAGTGGAAGCTCACCAAAAACACTGCATTCAAGTTAGGGACAAGTCACTTGGGAGTCTTAAAATCCGGTTGCCTGAGCTCTTCCGAGCCATGTCAGACTATACTCGTTCTTGCATGGAGGGGTATGGAGGGTTGAGATTGATCACGCAATCACAGAGAGCGAATGGAAGTTCCTAATGACAATCTGTTAGCTGCGTCCATTTCCTTATTTTGAAGTGACTTGGGTTTTCTTGAAAACTTTCTTCTTATTTTCCTTGTTTGGTGGGTTTGAATTTATTCATTCATGTTCATGTAGAGTATCTGCGTCTACATTTTTCAAACTAGGAAACTAGGCATAAAGCATGCTGCATCAGATCGACATTCTGCATTTTATCGACGGTACAACATCGATCATTTTCCCCTGCAACAATTCTTCTTCTAGATCAAAATTTTAAAACCCCATGATAGATAAAATGTTATGAAATTATTTCTTTACCAGTGTAGGATCTTATCACGTTCTTTCGGTAAGACCCCCCCTTGAAACTCCTTGGTTTTGTGTTACATGGAGAAATATCGCTAAACAAACAATTGTTCAAATAAATAAATAAATAAATAAATAAAGCAACAAAATGCTTTTATCTATTATCAGATTCTTGCAAAATTAAATTAAAATTGCAACACTCTTTAGTACGACTTTAGTGCATCTGGAATGGAGAGGTTGTAAGTTGTAACATTATGGGTAGAGCTGCGTTAGTTAATTGGGTAATCTTAGCTCACTCGGACCCTCTAACAACTTAACTTGATGATTTATCAGTTTTCAAGAGAGGGCTCTGCTCTAATACTATATTTATATTTGTAATACTCGGGCTCAAATATAATTCAAGTCTCAAATATAATTCAAATCAAGTTTCAATTTATTGTTTCAAGTTATCTGATACATCACATTCCTACTCAAAAAGATTATTGTTGTTGATACTAATCAAATGGACATGTTTCAACATGAGAATAAGATGTTACACTACTAATTGTGAAAGTGCAACAAAAATATCACTTGTGTGTATGCGTGTATGTGTATATATGTCTGTATGTATGTATGTATGTATGTATGAGTACTATAGTGAATTTCATTGAATGCATATATGTATGTATGTGTGTATGTGTTGTATCTATGTGTGTGTGTGTATGTGTGTGTATGTATGGGTACTATAGTGAATTTCATTGAATGTATATATTTTTTGTGATACCATTTCTCTTACAGAAAAAGAAGTCACATTTAAAATTTTTAAAATTAATTTGTGAAAATTTAAAATTGATATGAATTAATTCTGTTTATATGATACAATTGCATATTATAAGTTATTAAAAAAATATTATTAATAAAAAATTATCTACTTTTAAATTTAAATTTATATAAAATTTTAGTAAATTTGTATCAATTTAAATTCTAAAATTATGTAAGTCAACTTTAAAAAGTAAAAAGAAGGGAACTAATATTTATTTACTAGACAATTTGGTAAAAAGTTGAATTCTCTATTAAAGTTAATGGACAAAATATAACCGTGACATTTTTGTGGGACGGCGCAGGCGGTCTCTCTCTCTATCTTCCCCAATAAGGAGAACCCTAATCTAATCTGTTTGTCGGAACTAATCGGCTTCATCTTTCTCTTTTGATTGCAGAAATATATATACAAGTCTTTATATATATGTATATCTCTATATATACAAACGCATAATTCTTCATACATACAGAGCTGTATTACTTGAATGGTGGCGATTGAAATGGTGGATGAAAAGGAGCATAGCAGGAAACGACGCCGTCTTACATGGGATGTGGCGCCTCCTGAACAAACAGAGGTTGGTTTTGGTTTTGGTTTTGGGCCCTTTATGATTGATTTAGGGTTTGATTTTCGTTTTTAGTTAAAGAAAATTGTTCTAGGGCCAGAAATGAATTAGGGTTTTGTGTTTTGGGTCCAATAAACTGAGGTATTGGGAATGATTTGGTGCAGGCTTATGGTGAGATTCGGCCTCCGGGGTTGTGCCGTCACGTTTCGCCGCCGAAAAGGGATGATGATCGTGAGGGTCATTACGTGTTTAATCTCGGGGAGAATCTTACTCCAAGATGTAAGATTTTAATTGAATGTTATGGATTGTTGTTTGGTTATTTCATTTTAATTGTTGAGTTGGAAAAGATATGATTTTTGTGCAGCGGGTTGAAATTTTCTACCACCCTTAACTTATTAATATTATGTTGGAGTTCCATTCAATTTCTGTTTTATTATTGCTGAACCTACAGAAGCGCTCCCATGGACAAATGTTTGAATGAATTTGATTAATGATTATGTTGCTCAATTTTTTTTTTGACTAGTTATGCTTATGCCTGTTGTAGTTTTGGTTTAAATTATATCTGGAGATTGTGTTTTTGATTAACACAATGAATCTAGTTTGGACTGACTTGAGGTATCAAGGATTTGATGTTGAAACTGGAAGCACTTTTGTCCATAAAGCATTTCTATATCAATCTTATAGCAACTGGATAGACAATTTTATTGGGACAAGATACAATATGTTGTCAGTGTTTTTTCTCTTTTACTTCAAAAGAAATATATAATTCAAGATCTTAGTTAGTTGGTTTCAAGTCCGATCAGCTTGTGATGCTTCAAGGATACTTCTCCCAGTTTATTTTTTATATACAAATGTGTGTGTGTGAGAGAGAAATTGGGAAGTTGGTTTAACCCAATTAACCCTTACCCTAAATCTTTAGATATTTTTACTTTTATTAAGATTTGTCTAATGTTGTCATATACAGTGCTGAATTACAAGATCTTAATGTCCATATGTACTTGCGAACTGATTCTTTTAAAATTTTCTTCTCTCTAATGTTTTACAGATAAAATACTCAGCAAGATGGGTGAAGGTTAGCTGTCAAGTGTCTGCTCTCTACAAACTCTTATATTTTTGCCATTCTTCTTCTGTCGTCATAGCAAATTGCTAGTGCTGTAGGCACATTTGGTCGAGTATTGGAGTGTTGGGATCGTCAAACACGAGAATATGTGGCAATCAAAGTGGTTCGAAGCATACGCAAATATCGTGAGGCAGCAATGATTGAAGTAGATGTACTTGAGAAGCTTTCTAAAAATGATAAAGGCGGATCACAGTACGTCTCAATTGGTTTTTATTTGGAATGAGGTTTTTTTCCTTGTGTCGTCATATCTTACAACACTTTGTCTTTCTTTCTTGTGCAGCTGTGTGCAGATTCGGAATTGGTTTGATTACCGCAACCATATATGTATTGTAAGTATGCAATTGAAAATTTCTACTTGTACATTGATTTTTTTTCCTGCTCTGTTTCAGTGTATATTTTATCAGTGAATTACGGTACCTAAATACCTATCATCCTAGATCTTTAATTCTTTATGAGAGATGTGTAAAGGTCTCTTGGTCAATACTCTGAACTGATAAGTGGTTTAACATTTGGCTCCTCTAGGAGCAGCAAAACACTTGTTGTAGGAGTAGTTGGTCTTTGTACCTTTGGTTTGTTGCCGATCTTTGCTGATGTACTTTTCCATACAAAGTTGCATTCGTCTTGTGAATAGGCATACTAATAATACTGACTCTGCTAGCTTAAATGGTTTACTTATGAACTTCATTCATGACAATGTGAACTAAACCGAGAATTTCATTTGAATGAATTTCAATGGTGTTATCAGGTGTTTGAGAGGCTTGGACCAAGTTTATTTGATTTTCTAAAGAGAAATAAATACTCACCATTTCCTGTGGATCTTGTTCGAGAATTTGGACGTCAGCTTTTGGAATCTGTAGCATGTGTGTGGATTGTTCTTGGCCTTACTTTGTCCCTCTCATTTTGTACTTTCTTTTTTTGACCAGTTACCCGGATTTACTTCTTGGCTGTGTTTTACTTGTCCAGGGTGTAGTATTGTGGCTTTCAAACCATTTTTGTTTAACACATTTGTTATGATTTATCATACTCAACAGATATGCATGACCTACGCTTAATCCACACTGACCTGAAGCCAGAAAATATACTACTTGTGTCTTCTGAATATCTAAAGCTTCCTGGCTGCAAGGTATTTGCGTTCTAAAGTTGGAACCATTTATAATTGGGTATAGACTCAATTATTATATTAAATAAATTTTTGGAATGGTACAGAGGATTTCTTCAGATGAAATGCAATTCAGGTGCTTGCCAAAGTCAAGTGCCATTAAGCTGATTGATTTTGGTAGTACTGCATATGATAATCAGAACCATAGCTCCATTGTTTCCACAAGGCATTACAGAGCACCCGAGGTTATTCTAGGTAACTAATACTGTTGGGAAAGAGAGATGCATCGGTTCTGTTTACTTTTTATTCCCGTGTTGTGTCTCAAGGCCACTAACGGTAGGTAATCTACAATGATGTTCAATAGCTAGAATCGTGAAAATGAATGGTCACCCGGGATCTACTAGAACAATCAAGAGTGTTTTAGTTCCAGAGCGCTAGTGATGTCAAAGAATTGGTATAGAGAAAGAGATTTCTAGAATTGGAGATTTGAATAATTCCCTGATAGTATTTACTGTGTATGCTACCTTTTTAAAAGATGCTTATGCTATTTTAAATTACAATATCTGCCCTTTCTGTTGATTAGAGAAACAAATTTTAAACCTTTTAATCATGATTGTACTTGTGATTAATTGGAGGTAGAGTTTTGGATCTTCTGCCCTTAAATGATACACGTAAAATTTTGAACTTGTAATGTTGGAAAATAGCTACTGTAAGATGTTAGTCTTAGTAATTTAAGTAATTTGTTAAGCGCTAGAAATAAATGTTTGGAGGAGTTTCATGAATTAAACGATCCATGTTCCTTGAATAGAATGCTCAACTGTGTAACAATTTTTGAGCAGTCTGTGATTTTTGGAATTGTTTTGACGTAATAAAGTAAACACTTCTTTAGCAGAATGTCTTGAGATGGTATCCACTACGTGGGATATAAAATTCAACTATCCCCCATCGCGGGTGCTCTCAATCTTATGTAGACCCTGAAAAGCGAATATATCCTATATATTCTTAAATTTCAAAAACATAATTTTGATCATGCTTTTAGCCCAATGAGGTTGTGTGCTGCTATTGTGTTCTCATTTTATATTTAAGTACTGGTTTGGATTACGTACAAGATATTAATGTTATAATGAGAAAATGGATTTAGATTTATGTTTGATGTCAAAGATTTGATAACTGGTGAATTGTTTCTCATTCCCTTTTTATATATGCACTTGTTGCAGGTCTAGGATGGAGCTACCCATGTGATATATGGAGTATTGGTTGCATACTTGTTGAACTTTGCTCGGTTAGTCCTGTACTTTTCTTCTTCTTACTGATATATCACAGTGAGAAAATGAAATAGTTTACATAAATCAGTAAATTATTATGTCAGGGTGAAGCATTGTTTCAGACACACGAGAATTTGGAACATTTGGCAATGATGGAGAGGGTTTTAGGACCTCTGCCAGAGCATATGATTCGAAGGGCAGAGTAAGTTATTCGTGAAATTGTGGGAAGAATATCTTGTACATATAAATTGTTTAATTCAATAAATATGATTATTTGTGCTGATGAATATAGAGGCATAGTTTGGATATTGCATTAAAATAAATTATGTTTATGCTTGCTTCAACTGATGCAGCCGTGGTGCTGAAAAGTACTTCAGGCGATCTCGACTTAACTGGCCTGAAGGAGCAGTTTCAAGGGAGAGTATTAGAGCAGTGAAAAAGCTAGACCGCCTGAAGGTTCCATCTTTACCACTTTTTTTTTTCTTTCTGCTTTTATAGCATGTGGACCATCACAAGCGATGTTATTTTGCGGCATTTTATGCTATATAGTTTGTGCAGCTATTTGTGATTTTAAATTCCCGTGACTTTTAAATAATAGATTCATCTCTGTTTTATTGCAGAATATGTTATCACAATATTTGGGATGCTCAAGATCTTCCTTTATTGATTTGCTGCATGATTTGTTGAAGTTTGACCCATCTGAGCGGCTCACCGCTCGAGAAGCTCTAGAGCATCCCTTCTTTCGGATCCCAACTTGAGGAAACCGGTCTGAACTGCGTTTGATCTTCATGTCCATGGGATTTTTTGGGTAGCTGATTTAGAATATGGGCTTTACCTCTCATGTAATATTAATGTAGTTCAATGCAATGTATATTCCTTTATGAAGTCCAATCTTTCATTGAAAAATTTCAATGGTCCATGATCTTTAGGCAGTGGAAGGATCAAGAATTTGGATGGGATCCTCCTTTTTTAAGGCTAGCAAATGCCTACCCAATAAAAGTAAACAATAGACATATTCTTGGATTGGCTCAAGTTTGTTCTATTTTTCTTTTGTAAGAATGGATTGATCTTGGGCAATAAATTACCCAAGTAAAGGGAAATTGAATTGATGATTCTCCAAAATGGGAAAAAGTTAAAAGCTTTCATTTTTGAAAATCCATAATATCATTAATAAGGTTGTAAACGAACCAAATAGTTTGGACTCGATTTGAAAAAATACTAATGAGATTCGGATTCGTTAATAATATAATTCAAATCTGAGCATAAAAAATAGTTCGAATAAAAATATGAGTAGAATTTAAGTAAGGTTATACTCGACTCGTTTAATATTCAAAATATTCGAATTTTCGATTGTGATTCGATACATACTCGATTGATACAGATTCGATTAAATAGTTGATACATTCTCTTATAATATATACAAAATTAAATCAAATTAGGATAATTAATTATTATTTTATTTTGTTTTTAATTTTAATTGTGATTTTATATTTGTAAAGTGTAATAGTAAATATATTTTCTCATTTCTAGGTAAAATAACAAATTTAATTTATAATTATATTTATTACAAAACTAGTTATTATGTGGAGACCTGAATTCGAATTTGAAGCTCGAGAGGAGTTTGAATATAATTCGATCCGAATCGGATCGAATTCGAGTAATAAATATTCGAGTCGAGTCGAATCTGAGTAGAAATTTTCAAATACAATTCGAATTCGAATATAAATTTAACGTTTCGAGTCGAATTCGAGCAATTATCTGTTCGATTCGACTCGTTTACGCCCTTAATCATTAGGGTAAATTTCAGATGACCACCTGGGGTATGGCGCCTATCCCACTTGACCACCTGCAGTCTAGAAACCTACATTTAAACGCCTGAGTTTTTGAGTTGAAGTGAAAAAGTGACTTTTTCCATCCAATGTAACTGTGCGTGCGTGGGACTCGCCTAAAGAGCGTGAAGCATGACTGTAACGATCAAATGAGGCTAAAATTTGTCCAAAATGCCCCCACTATCATGCTCGGCTATAAAACTCACATTTCATGAAGACATGTTGGAAGATAGGTCTTGTCTGGTTTCTAGGGGCTATTCAAGAACCTGCGAAAGGGAAAACAGTTGGGGCTGCATGAACTATCATCTAGAAAAGATTGAAAATCAGCAGGGGAAGCGACCATTAGAATATGATGGAGATCAGGACCTGGGTTCACTATTGAAATCTTGCAATCAAACCTCTGAAATCACTCAAATCCATGGCTCAATGGTCAAGACTGGCCTGGACCTCATACCATTTCCGGTAAGCAAGCTTCTTGCTTCTTCCATAGTAGACATACAATATGCAGCTTCTATATTTAGACATATACAAAGCCCAAATCTATTTATGTTCAATACTATGCTTAGAGGCTATTCAATTAGTGATTACCCAAAAGAAGCTCTTGTTCTTTTTCAATTACATGAGGGCTTTAAATATATTGCTAGACCAGTTCACCTTTGTCTCAACCCTTAAATCTTGTGCCGGTGTATTGGCAATTTGGACCGGCTGTGCTGTTCATTCGCTTGTTATACGATCTGGGTTGGATTTGTTTATCAATGTAAAGAATACCCTTTTGCATTTGTATTGTGTTTGTGGAAGAATTGAAGATGCCCACCAGCTGTTTGAGGATTTTTCTCAAGAAAGAGATTTGGTGTCATGGAACACCTTGATGGGTGGTTACCTTCGTGTATCTCAGCCTGCTGTTGTTTTGGATTTGTTCAAGCAATTGTCTTTGGATGGTGTGAAAGTTGGTGCCACCACAATGTTGAGTGTTTTGTCAGCTATTAGTGACTGTGGTGATACTTCAAAAGGAGAGTGTCTCCATGGGTATTGCATCAAAAACGGGTTTTGCTTGGATTCAAACGTGGCGACTGCTTTGGTTGGCATGTATGGGAAAACTGGCAATATTGATTCAGGGCGTAGAGTTTTTGATGAAGTTGATGTAAAAGATGTAGTCTTGTGGAACTGTTTGATGGATGGGTATGCCAAGAGTGGAACTGTGTGAGTTAAGGAAGTTGGATGTAGCACCATTGAATTGGGTGAGGAGGGATGCTGATCTAATGAAGTATCAAATGAAAGTACTTTTCTGATAGCGATACAGCTTATTAGATAAAAGTAATCAACTTGGGTGAATTCTTCCAGATCAAATAACTCTCCTAGTTGATTTAGTTTGGTTGATGGATTAGGTGAAATTGTTAAGAACGTGAACTTAGTTTTACCATGTTTTCTCATGAGGGTTAATTGACATCTGGTGTGATACATTAAGGGTAAATGATACTTCAAGTTAACGAACTTATACTTATTTTCTATTTTAAACAATCAAATACAATTTTTTTTAATTAAACATCAAAGTCAAGAAAAAAGAGAATCTATTTTCCCACTAAAAAACTAACAGCAGTTAATTGTTTAAAATTTAATACGTGGCATTTTATTTTATATTTTTACTGAAACAAAGCGACATGGCACAGCTTACTTGGATTTTTAATGTTATAGTTTTAGATTTTAAATTAAAAAATTAGAAAGAAAAGGCAGATGATATTTTGTAAAAGAACCCCCAAAAACAAAATCAAAGGAAAACCCCAACCTTCACCATGGTTTCCGATTGACACCATACCTGTTCATCTCCATCATCTTCTATCTTCTTCATCATCTCATAACTGTATATCATGAAAGCTATTTTCTTCAAAATAATATCCTCAATTTTTTTAAATTGACCCACACCATCACTCTTCATCATATTCAAATTGAAACACCTAAAAATTTTAACCCAGATCTTCATCACAATATCATCAAACACGAAATTCATCGGAAAATCCATCACGAAATTCACTTTCAACTTCAAATTCCCCCCCCCCCTTCAATTTCAGCTTTTTTTTGCTTCAATTGCTCCATCTCAGCTTTCAATTGGTTCAACACAGCTTTTTCTCTATTATTATTCTCCTTAAATTCATCCATCTCAGCTTTCAATTGGTTAGTAACAATTTGAATCTCTCATGAGCTTCAGAGTCGATCCACTTGAAGAATCCGCATTGTGAGTCCTGATTCTCCAACAAATCAAACCCAAAATTTCATCAACCTCTACCAAGACGCAACATGGGATCAATTGAGAAATGCATAAACTATACCTGGAATGGCTTCTTTGAACATCCAATGAACCTCCGACCTGGATTTGCTTGAGTCTGTCCAAGAAGTTCGCATAGAGGATGAGATTCCACAATTGCAAGCTTGATACTGAGAAGATGCAATACTCCTTGCTGAGTCGCCACTGATTTCACGTTGATTAAAAATGGGTAAGCTTCAAAAGAGTTCGGGGTCGATTCACGACTGGGATGTGTTAAGAGAGAAGGGTAAATAAGTCTTTAACCAGCTCAATTGACAGAGTTAAGATGGAAAGCATTTATTCACTTCAACTCAAAAACTCAGGCGTTTAAATTAGGTTTCTAGACTGTAGATGGTCAAGTGGGATAGGCGCCATACCCCAGATGGTCATATGAAATTTACCCTAATCATTAACTCACCCATATATCTAATTCATAATATTTTTAATTCAATAAAATGATTAGTTGATTAGAACTTAGAAGTGGCTTTGTGGCTTTATGCCTTTGCCCAAATATTATAGTGTGAGAACCTTGTAAATGGCAGTTTACTATAATTTGTCCAACACAGCCTTCGCTATAGTTTTATGCATTGCTCGTAGACTTTAATTATTTTTTTATAATACTTTGCTTGCAAGCAATACATAATAAAGATAAAAGTTCTAGATTAAAAATTTAAATTTTAGGTTTAATTCTCACCAGATGAGTGATTTTTTTTTGAAGTATACTGATATTGTAGGTAACGATTATTATTTTTTTTTTTTGCTAATTTGTAGGTAACGATTATTAATGTTAATCATAAAATATATGTGGATTTGTACTGATATTTATTCTATATTATAAAGGAAGAGCAAGATCTTTGACCATTTTATAATCCAAATTATATCCTCTTTTTTTAACTCAAGAAATTATAATTTCATGATTATTAACGTAATTTAAGACTCTTATATAGCTGTTAATTTAATTTTTTAAATAAAATTTACTTATAACTTTTAAAATAAACCGTTCATTATTTACTTCCACTTTTTATTTTGTCCACTTATCTATTTGTCTTTTTTATCTTTTTCTCTTCATTATCCTGAGTTTCTTCTATTACTTGCTTTTTCAATGTTATAACTTTTAATTATTAATAATTAAAAATAATTAACACACACTTAAGTGTGTGCTCCGGAGACTAATAATTTAAAACGGGTGAGCTAAAAAAAAAAATCATTATAAAGTGAGAAATTACCAAACACACCCTTCTATAGAGTTTTACGCCTTCAGCAATTAAATCAATCCAAACGGTCCCTAAGCAGCTCGTTGTTCTCTAGAGAAGAAGAATTAGGGCCTTTTCAGTTTTCACAAGAAACAATTAGACATGGCCAGTGCTGAATACGTAATAAACCCTGACCGAATCCAAACCTTCTTCACCGAGCTCGAAACAAGAAAAACCCTCTTAGCCTCCATTACTGACGTTCACAAAACCCTAACCATCCATTTCACTTCCCTTTCCCAAACCCTCGCCCAAAAAACCCAAGCCCTAGATTCCCAAATCGAGTCCTTTAATTCCCTATCCAAAAAATCCCTTGAATCCCTCGAGAATCGCCAGAATGCCATCCCTGAACGCGAGTCTGCCGCTGCCGCGCGCATTGAGGAGCAAAAAGCGCTTGCCGTTTTGGATTTGGAGAGTTCTGATGATAATGTAGGGGAGAGAAAGAAGGATTTGGCGGAGGTGTTGAAAATGTACTTTAGGAGGATGCATGCTTCTGGGTTGATGAGGTTTATGCTTGCTAAGAGGAAGGAATCAGTGGCGCTGAGGGAGGAGATTGCTGCGGCGGTGGATGAGGCGGTGGACCCCTTGGGTTTGGTGTTGGAAGCGGTGGAGGAGTTTGTTGGGATGAAAATTGAGGGGAAGGTTGGGATGGCGGATAGGAGGTGGGCGTGTAGTTTGTTAATTCAGGTGGTGGTGCCGCTGCCGTTGCAGGGTGGATCATCGGAAATATTAGTGGCGAGGAGTTTGAAAGAGAGGGCGTTTGGGGTGTTGGAGAAGTGGAAGGGAGTATTGGGTGGTGGGGAAGGGAGTGGAGGGGTAGGAGCGGGAGAGGCCAGTATGTTTTTGCAAATGGTAATTGGGTTTGGGTTGAAGGAAAAACTTGAGGAGGAGTTTTTGAGAAAGTTGGTTTTGGAGTTCGCTGGGAGGAGGGATATGGCAAAGCTTGCGGTGGCGTTGGGATTTGTTGGAGATAAAATGGGAGGTAAGGGTTGGTTAAAGTTATTGTTTTTATAGCAATAATGTAGATTTCTATTTATGTTTGTTTTAAGAATTAAAAATAGTGATACTATTATGATAGCTGCATTGGTAATTTATAGCTGCTTTTTTGGACTTGGGAACATTCTTGTTGCTTGTAGCATAGTACTATGAAAAAGTATAGAGAAGGTTGCTTGTTGCGACTCCTAGAACTATTGTAAATAGTTTATCTGATAAAAATTAGTTTATCTGATAAAAATTAGTTTGATTAATATGTGCACCTGATTATTAAAACTCTGCCAGGTGATTACGTTTTTTTTTAAACATTTCATTTTACTATAATATGATACAGATATTATGTCGGTTAATTTATTTATAAAAGGAGTTGTGTGTTTATCTATAGTTTCTTATTGAACATATCCATGGCTCAAGATTCAAGAAAATACATTCCTTATCAAGTTCAAGGAAAATCACATGCTGAAAGAAGTAGGATGAATTTTATTGGGAGAACAATTGGAAAATATGGTTGACTACTAACTATCAAGGAATGTATTTTCTTACCCTCAGCCCCCTTCAACCTCCAGATGGAGGTGGTAATACTCATCATAATCATCTGTAATATTCATATATATATATATATATATATATATATATATATATATATATATATATATATAGGGCAATGGTCCATAGCATGTATTTGTTATGGATCAAAAATTGGCAAATATCATTTCTATCTTCCATTACAATTAACAACGGCTAGGATTAAAATAAAGGACTCAGCGTCCGCTAGAATCTCTACCGGACTGGATTCAGATTTACTTTGGACGATTATGCCCCCATAACACCAAGTCATAGCCCTCTTCAACCTTTTCATCTCCTGCTGCTCCTCTTCCGTCTCTGGCCTCTTACCTCTGAACATTTTTTCTCCTCTTCCATCTTCTTCCATCTCTAAAACCTCTTCCATCTCTGCCCATTTTTTCCCTCTTCTTCCATCTCTAAAATACAGCAAATTGTAAGATTACTACCCAAATTTGAAGCCACGATACAGCAGATTTTATTCAATTGCAAACCCAGATGATAAGTACCTACAAATCAAGCAAAAATAAACCGTATGTAATTGAAGTAATTGCTCAATCTTAATTAGTTGGGTATGTGGAGATCGACCATCGTGGCTTTGTGACGTGATTTTATTTTTAGGTTTCATCAATTGAAGGGCAAAAGAAGGGAAACGAAATATATGGGTGCGATGAAGAAGCTGCGTTTTGGTTGTTAAACGTAACCTTGAAAAAATCTTGCGTAGCGTTTCGGATGTTAACTTCAACGTTTGGAACTTGTGCGCTTGGTTTGCCGAACAAGAGTTTTGCCTGTGTTTGGGCTATGACTTGGTGTTATGGGGGCATAATAGTGCAAAGCAAATCTGAATCCAGTCCGCTAGAAATTCTAGCGGACGTCGAGTCCTTTATTTTAATTCTAGCCATTGTTAATTGTGATGGAAGGTAGAGATGGTATTTGCCAATTTTTGATCTATAGCAAATACATGCTATGGATCATTACCCATATATATATATATTTATTATAAGCACTATATATACACATGAATACATATGCATTTGCATGCATATATAATATATTACTTGCTAAGTATCACAAGATAGGGTTGATTACTAACTATCAAGGTTTCTAAATTATAAGTTATTTAGTATTATTACTTTTTTAGATTTATGTATCATTAGATACGTAGCATAAATAAAGTTTTACAATACTTTTGGAAGGAAGAATTGCTCCTTAGGATGAATCTTTCATTCTCTCCTAATTTTATGGAGTAGGATGCACTTCATTAAGAAACTCTTTGGTTCAAGTTACAATTGTCTACCTATCCCTTCATCAGAATGGATGAAGCGTTTGTCTCTTTAATGTGTTCCAAGTTGGCTTGGTGGGAGAGGCGACTAGCTCATTTTTATATAGACATTTCATTACCAAAAAATAAATAGAAATGGACATTTTAATTGGCGCGTTCTTATTGTGTTCTATGACTTCTGTCCTACTCCTATTTTAGGATGTTCCAGTAGTGGTGTACTGGTGTGTCCATGCTTTGTAATTAAAAGTTTATTTAATATATGAATCACTTTTGATTTGATTTAGAGCTCGGGAGCTGCATTTGTCAATTCAATTGATATGTAAGGAACATATCTCTTAATTGGCATGTCCAATGTGTTTGTTTCGTTCGTACTCTTTGAGGACTTGCAATTGCGATGCGTCCATGTTTCTACCAGCTGGTTTATTGATTTCGTTTACTTGCATATCTTTGTTAAACTTACTGGTTTTCTTGTCAGATGTAATTGATGAGTTGGTAAAAAGTGGAAAGGAGATTGAAGCTGTGTATTTTTCTTCCGAGTCGGGGTTGACTGAGCGGTTTTCTCCAGTTTCTCTGCTAAAATCATGTCTCAAGAATTGCAGAAAAAGTGCAAATTCTGTATCAAAGAGTGGAAACTACAGTATGGCTGCAGTGGTGCGTTGATCCTTTTAACTTTTTATTTCATTTTATTTTATACTTGAGCAAGTCATCTCATTTTTCCCTTTTAAAGTTTTTGATGGTAACTTGATTTTTGATAGTTAACTTGAGCAAATATTTTCTCTCTTGTAACTACAGAAAGGGAGTGGGTTGGGTATTGGATTTTGTAGATGACCTGATTGTTACATGATATCATTGTGAAAGATGAGTTTGTAATGCTTTAACGTTGCACTATTATAGTTGAGTTAATTGCTATTCACAAGTACCTGATATATTTATCTACACCCAATTATATTTCAGGAAGAAGCCAACAACTCAGAGTTGAATGCCACGAGAGCTATTATAAAATGTGTGGAAGACCACAAGCTTGAATCGCAATTTACTATAGACAGCCTTAAGAAGCGCGTCACGCAGCTAGAGAGGGCAAAGGCCGATAAGAAAAAGAGTGCCGCATCCACAAGCAAGCCTTCAAACAAAAGGGCACATGGAGGGAGCTCCAGGGGTGGTGGTGGTGGTCCATCCTTCCGGCCACCTAAAGCTGGCAGGTTCTCTAATAATTCCCCTGCCTTCCGCCAGAGGAACCCTCCTCAGTCACATCAGGTCCCACCTGCCAGATTTTCTGCACAATATAACTATCCAAGCCCAACTATGTATGATGGACCCAGCACTCCCTCGTACGTAGCCAAGTATGGCGGGGCTCACACCCAAAGCCCTGTTGGACTTCCTCCACAATACCCATATGCACCTCCAGATGCTGGAGCAGGTGGAGCTCGTGGTGGAGCTGCTTATTTAGGACAGGGGTCATATGGAGGACAGAGTAATTATGCGGCATATGACTATGCTGCCGCTGGTCCTCCTACATATCCACCTTCATATCCACAGTAGTTTAAACTAGGGACCAGAAGTTTAATGGCTAGGCTCCTCAAATTGTGTAGTGCTGCTACTACAAGGAATTTTGGTGTAGAATGGCGCAAAAGCTTTGCTCTCAATTTTTGTATTGAATCCTTAAATACAATTATTACTACATCATGATAAAGCATGCATAGACTTTTTTTTCCCTTCACTTTGGTCAATAGAGCCGCTCAATTTTATCTGGTTTGTGGTTCAATATAGCATATGAATGAAAATTAAAATGGAGTCGTCACATTCCGTGGTAGGGTGCAACCTGGGCGAGTTGGGCTATTTTAGGGGTTATGCTAGTCCCAATTGAGCTAGTTTAGGGGTTATTCTAGTCCCAATCCCAACAAAATTTATGGGGTTCAGGTTGGGCGGATATATAAGTTGGGTTTAACTTTTTCTGCCTATGTACTAACTCGTGATAATTCATTTTGTGGGTTACTATTAAAAAATATACTAAAGCTATGATAAAAGTCTAGCTCGTTACAATTGTTGGTTAATTGAATTTATTAAGTTATAGACAAAAAATTCAAAAAAAAAAAATGCATTACTAGGAACTATGAAACAGTGGTTGATGAGATAGAAAAATGAACTTGAAATTATTATTAGCAATTCAAATTATGCTCGACTTTTCATTAACACATACTATACGACACACTACAATAGGTAGTACAACACATATTATATAAATAATAGCCTATTAATTTTTTTTTATGAGCCCGGACAATACAATATTTGATCAATTAGAAATTGTTGAAAGGTGACAATTTATTGATTAATGTAATTAGTGTTTTTGGAACAGGGGAAGGAGACGATGTTGGATGGGGTGGAGCTTGGAGGGAATTTTAAGGGTTGTGATTGAACTCTACTTTGTCCATGTCGTTACTCCTTCTAACGGCAGACATACTCTTTCTAGCAGCTCCGTTTAATTTGATGTCTGTCACTAGAGACTAGCGGCATGTTGGTTATATCAAATATTTTCTTTTTCTTTCTCATATCTGGTCGTCCACTCTCACTCTCAAGTTCAAGCAGTTGTGCTCCGACGATTCAAATTACTAAGTTCTTTATTAATCTAGGTAAGTTTTTTAAAATGACAAGAAAAATGTCTGCTCAGAATCTATTTTTATCTAGTTCTTCAGATTTTGTTGCTAGTTTAGATTGTACAAATGCATATAAGTTTGTAAATAAAGTTGAAAGTAATAAATCTGAAATAGTTCCATACGTTGCTTAATTGTTCTCTAAGTTGAAAGAAGTTAAAAAAAATTATATAGTCTATGCTAAACAAAAAATGGATTTGAGATTAGAATTGCAACAAGTCATAAATATGCTCATACGAATGATGTGTCCTCTAAGTTATATGTATATAAAAAAGCCAGCATACCAATTGTTATAAAGAGTTTATCAGGTGATGAAGATGGTAGTAATAAAATTATTAGACAAAGAGACTCTATAGGACGCACATTATGCAAAACTAGAATATATGTTGTCCATAATAAGAAAAAAGACAATTGACGTATTTCTACCGTTAAATTAGAGCACAATCATCACTTAGTGACCCATACGAAGGTAGATTTGATTGAGACACACATGAATATTACTTCGATTGCATAGTCTTTAATTGACACTTTACATGAGTCTGGATTAGGTTTTAGTAGGATGATGAACGTTATAAACACAATAGGTAGAGGGATGCAAAATGCTCCTTTCTCTGATATAAATATTCAGAATGTGGTGAGAGATTTAAGGCGTGATTCGGAAGATGAGAATGATGCACAAGTTGCAGTCAATTATTTGAAAAAACTTGCATCCAGAAGTGCGAGTAATTTTTTTTTCTATGTGAAACCCGGTGAAAACAATTGCATAGCGTATATTTTGTGGGTTGACGCCCGATCAAGGTTAATGTATTGGGTTTGGAGACGTTGTGACATTTGACACTACATATAGGATAAATAAGTATGACATGCCGTTTGTTCCATTTATCGGGGCCAACCACCATTATCAGTCTATTTTGTTTGGATTTGCATTGTTTAGGGACGAGACAAAGACATTTTCGTTTGGGTATTAGAGATGTGGCTCAAAGCCATGGACTGTAGACACCTATAATCATCATCATTGACTAAGATAAAATCATAAGTAATGTTATTGCTACGGTACTCCCTTTCATTTATCATGCATTGTGTTCTTGGCATATTAATAATAAATTCTGAGAAATTGTATCATATTTATACTGAGCACCCATCGTTCAAATATTATTTTAACAATTGTGTTTGTCCATCGGCGAGTTTGAAGAGCGTTGACAAATTCTGATGAAGGATTATGAATTGTATAACAATGAATGGCTTAAAAATTTGTATGATGTACGAGAGAAATGGATTTCTGCGTATTTAAAGAGATATTTTGCCGCGGGAATGACAACCACCGGAAGAAGCGAAGGTATGAACCATTTTTTGGATGAGTACATGAATACTTCAACAAACATGAAAGAATTTGTAATGTAAAGTCAGAAGGCTATAGAGAAACAATTCATCAGAGAGAGGAAGGTCGGCTACATAACAAACTATCAAAAACGGAATATGGTATGCATGTCATCTTTGGAAGTGCATGCTACAAAGGTGTACACAAAAGAGATGTTTACACGTTTCCAACATCAATTAGCCGATTCTCTAATTACAATGTGAACAAAGTTAGTGAGTTGTGTGTCATTGATACTAAGGTCTATGCAGTGTATAAGGTAGATGTAGACACCCAAATTTTGCACTTCGTATACTAACCCTGACAGGAGGGCAAATTCGTCCATTGAGCCGGCCTACGAGAGCGAAGGATGGGCGCAAGTGCGAACACTCGACGCCACCGCGACGATTTGCAAATCAAAACCGACGTGACAACAAGGCCGTCCGAAATGAGCATTCCTGAAAGATGTGGCACGTCTCCCAGTAATTCTCGGACTGCAAAATACAAGCCTGTCGGCGAAAACCGACGTCACAACACGAGAATCGAAAAAGTCAAACCAGCCAGCCGCGGATTGATCTGCGGCCAATAAGTGCGCCTTTTGAAAACACGGAACTCGAAACACGGAAACCGAAAACCAGGCTGAGTGGATGGTAGGCTGGCCAGCCGCAGATCCATCTGCGGCTGCCCTGGTTTCCTTTATCAGCCCAGTTTCAGTTCATTCAGGGAGAAGACAGAGAGAAAGGGAAGAAAGAAGGCAGCATCTCGGAAAATTAGGAAGGAATAGCATAAATTTGCAACAAAAGAGGAGAGAAAGGAAGAAAAAAAGAGAGGATTTATACTCTTTTGATTTGATTGTATCATATATACTTCCCATTCTATTTAAATACACAAGTTTACATCCACTTTGACATCATTTGCAAGGTGAAAATACCATTGTTATAGCAATTTCTATCATATCATTTGGTTAAATTAAATGTAGTTTTCATGTAATTTATGGTGGAACAATGAATTAGGGATTATTAGTGAGGGTTCCATCGGAACAAAATTTTTCCTAATAACCCGATGATATTCATTTATTGAATTTTCGTTTGTTTTACGGCGATATATTGGGCGTGGTTCATTTAGGTTGCTATTTTAGGATGTTTTGGCATTGTTAGATTATCCGTGTTGATTATTTCTTGTAATATCCGTTTTGTGGGTGTGTGGAAATTTCGGGTGTGAGCCTAGGAACGCGACCCCGTGGTCCAAATCCGATGATGGACAATTTTGATGTGGGTAGTAGGAACGATGTAGTCTTCATTGTAAATATGTAATCGTCGGGCCTTAAAACGATGCCAAGGCGAGAATCGTGTTTAAGGCCCCGTCATAGTGAAAATATGCGATTGTGGGCGTTCGGGGTTATTTTGATGGCTTACATGCCCGTGAATAACCCTCCTACGCATTATAATGTTTTATTTGAATTGCAACACCAAAAAGGATTTCAAGGCTAACGATGAAGATTTTCATAAAAACAATCAAATTAGGTTATTAGCATCACGAGGATAAGAAATTGGAAGTGCTAATGAATGTCGATTCCTATTTAACGAGAAGGTTAAAGAAAAATCGTTTTCAAACATCACAAAAAATGATTTTATAAAAATAAATGACGTTTTTGTTAAACCAATGTGCATAGGGTTAAAGAGATCCTAGAAATTGCCCGTCATTCTATGAAAGCAACGTATAGGTCTCGATTCCTATTTTGATGAAGGTTTAAAAACTCTTGTTTTGCCAAAACGACACCTAATGAAAACCTTGCAGTTTTGACAATCAAAATCAAACCTTTCTAATAAAGAATAAAGCTTTCTCGTATAAACCGAAGGACATTCTAAAGCATTCTCAGATTAAAGCACGACTTTTTCATAAAGGACCAAATGGGTTTCTCACACAAATCACCACAACATTCACACAGGCACACGCGCACGCACACACACATTTTAAGAATTAAAAAGATAGGAAAAGCATCAAGATTGCGGTAACCGTGTTTTACGGAAGTCGGGGGGTGCCTAACACCTTCCCCTCGCTTAAGCAAGCCCCCGAACTCTATGAATCTCGGTTCGCAGACCAATTAATTCGGAGTCACATATGAGCCAGCGATTTACGAAAACGAAACTCGGATGAGTTGGTACATCCATTTCAAATATACCAACTGGCGACTCTGGTTAATTGGCTCATCATTAAAAAACGATCTTTCGAAACCCCGTCGACATTCATACCGACCTTTTCCAAAAAATCATCTAATAAAAAGGCCAAAATTGGAAAGGGTAATAATCACCAAAGGAGCGACATTCTCGGCGTCGACAGTAGATGCAGCTAAAGGTGGTCGGAGATATAAAGAAGTCGTCAACAATCGTCAGCTAGGGTCGGTAGCATGTAATTGCCAAATATTTTCATATTCTGGTGAAATCTGTAGGCACATCTTAAGATATTTCATGTTTAAAAGTATTTCACAAATACTTGATGACATGATTCGTCCTTGGTGGACAAGAGGTGCAAACAAAAGCAATGGTGGATAATTAATCATTAACCCAACGACTACTGACTTTGAACAAAATCAATCAATGCGTTATGATTATTTGATGAGTTATTACCAGGAGTTAGTGACCAAAGCTGCTTGCTAAGTTCGAGGTTACAAAACTGTCCTTAAACTGAATGCACGAGAAAAAGCCCTAGTTGAGCAATATGACAAGGATGAGAATATTAGTGAACTGGTAGACGATCACATTGAACGCGCGATCGAAGATACACCTCAAGATATGAGTTTCGATAATAATGATGAAGATGAAACGGTGGAAGCGGAAGACGAGGAGTTTTTGTCGCCAATTGCTTCTCAAACAAAGGACCAAAAAAAAGCAATCCAGATTTAAAAGTTCACTTGAAACAATTGTGGGTACTAAGCATCACCGAAAATGTGCAATTTGCGGCTTTGAAACCAACCACGATAAGCGCAATCACTATAAAGTGTTAGAGATTGCTAATCCTAAAAAATAATTAAACTTTAGTATATTTATTATTGTATTATTTATGCTATGGTTTTTGTAGAATTTTTATCGATATGTCATTGAGAGATGAAATTTTATTTTGAGTATTATTTTGAGATTAAGAATTATTTGTTAAATTTATGCTATCCGAGGTTGAATATTGTGTACTAAGGCAAAAAACTATTGTGTATTATCTAAGATGTAATATTATTTATGTTATGATTGTGTTCTAAGCCAAAAAAACTCAGGTAAAATGGCATATTGTTTCTGTAATTGTCGCTACAAGGTGTAGCGGCAAATGCAGAAAGAATATGCCATTTTGCCTTAGTTTTTTTGGCTTCTCCACCCTACCGCTACACCTTGTAGTGGCAAATGCAGAAACGTTGTGCAATTTTTCCTTAGTTTTTTGGCTTCTCTGCCCTGCCGCTACACCTTGTAGCGGTAATTGCAGAAATATTGCCTCTTACTGCTACACCTTATAGCATCAAATGCAAAAACAATATGACATTTTGCCTTAGTTTTTTTTGTCTTCTTCGCTCAACTAAATTTATCCACATAACCTGTTACACATTTAAATATCTATACAATCGTTAAAATTAAATCAAAGTACAAAGTGATAAATATCCACATAACATGTTAAACATCTAAACATCCTTGCAACCATTAAACATCAAGCAAGGCTAAACATCTAAAATACCATTAAACATCAACCATTAAAATTAAATCAATGTACAAAGTGATAAATATCCTTAATTCCAAGTAAGTAATAAAAATGTGAACATTATATCTCATCAACTAGAAGTAGTCTGGCTTGACGTTTGAATAATTCTCATGCGATTCGGTATCTAAATACCGTTACATCTTGCATGAACCATTTCTCTTTGCGCACATCAACGGTGTCCCTCAGGAAGTAGTCGACGTACTTGCAGACTAAAATGCCACAGTCCGATGTGTTATTCTGCATAGTTCGCTTATATGGTACCTACACGCGAGGATCTTCTTTGGGCCACTGACGCATTGGATTACTAATTCGCAAACAAAATGGTATCAATTGTACCTATTATAAACCAGCATGAAGATGTAGTCGCATTCGTGTAAAGACGAGCCTATATCCGGGTAAACATAAGGGTTATAGAAACTGGCTGCACAATTTGCCTTGGTGGGAGGCATACGGTTCTTGCCAAGATGCATGAAGAATGACCCCAAGAAAGTAAATTTGGCCCACCTTTTAATTCCTTGCTCCTTGTAGTAGTCCTCTCTGTCCCGTAGTAGCAGCATGTACGCATCCAGGACATGCTTGAAAATCCAGGCATCAGGGAGTAAGAACATGAATTTGTTGTGGTATAAAGTATATCACTTCCAAGGATGTGATACGAAAAATATTTCTAGATCCACCACTGTATCCCCAAACAATTGTTCATTTATGAACGCGTCCTTGTGCTCCCTAAATATTTTGGTTGGGTACCCTTTCCATCCCTAAGACATCTGCCCCTGCATTTCTTTTTGTTGAAGATCCTCCTCCCTTATAAAGTCAAATGCACCCTCAAATAAGTAGAAGGCTATGTTTGTTTGCAATGATTACACTTGGGATAGGACTATTAATCCCAAGTGCCTTGTTTGTTTTTAAATTTGGACTTGGGACTATTAGTCCATGGATTATAAAATGACTTAAAATGGGGGACTATTTAATCCCATGTCTAGCTAGGTATTATAATCCCCACTATTTGGGATTAAAAATTTTTAGACAAAATTAACCTTAACTTTTTTTTAAAAAAATGACCGCCATCATACATGTCCAATAACAATTGCCATAACGCCATCAGCCTCATCTTTCCCCTACTAAATGTGCATTCACATAGCAGAATTACTAGTATCAAGTAAAATATTTATATTTATATAAACTTACGACAATATAATTAATCAATAATATTATTAAGTAAAATTAAAACTTTACATCATAATTTAAATTTTAAAATTTATACAATAAATAAATCAAAATTACATGAAAATCTTTTTTTATCATTTTTTTTGTTTATAAAATGGAGGTAGTATAGCTTGAGTTTGTGTCTAATTAACAGTTGTTCAAAGTAGTCATGTTCAAAGTGAATACTGTGAGCTCACTAACTTATTTTAGTAATATTTAAGAGTTTATAATTAATTGTTCATCATTTTTTGATGCATAAACAAGTTTAAAATATATTATTATTAGTAAGGGTATAATAGTTCAAACGATATTTTTTTATCCAATCCTTTAATTAATCCTGAAAAAAACAAACATAACATGAGATTATTTTAAGTTATCCCATGAATAATCCCATAAAAAACAAACATGTGACTAGGACTATTTAATCCTAGGATTAATAGTCTTGGGATTATAATCCATGAGATTATAATCCCGGGATTATAATCCTTGCAAACAAACATAGACGAAGGGTATATAGGCCTGGGCGGTGGGGATGTAGCTCTCTTGTACGCTAAAATCAAATGGTTTCACCTGCTCTTCTTGCGATTGGGAGTGAGATCCTTCACCATCAGTACCCCTGTTGAGGTATCTTATTCCCCCTTACGTCAAAATTGTATATGCCGTAATAGTGGTCTCATTCCTGTTTCTCCCAAACATACTTAGGAGGCATCTCAACTAAGAACTTTGCGCTCTCAACCTGTTATGTAAGATGAACACAACTATTAGCAACAATAAATAAGATCAGTATATATATATATATATATATATATGAAAAAAATTAAAACAATGATGTTTGTGTACCATGTTAATGAGATGATGCTGGTTGTATACAACCAAGGTCGATGCACTTTTCTACATGTAATTCTCTCGTACCATTCCATATAGTCATCTCGTACTATTGTCCCTCAAGATGATCCATGTAAGCCTCCTAATGCGCAATGTACACTCGCCTCAAGGTCATGCAATTATCGATGTCAAACTTATGTTCCTTAGGCTTTCTTAGCTCATCATGATTTTCGGCCAGAGAGGGTATACCTTGTAGGAACCCAAACTATTTCATCACCTGGTCTGACATCTGATATTCTACCAATATTTTCAAATCCGGACCGGTCATCGAACCGAAAAAGGTCCAATCAGTGGTCGAACTAGTGGTCGAACCGTTATTGACTTAGTGGCGTCATTAATATGTAATAAATAATAATAATTAAATATATTAATTATTATTATATTATATACATAATATTTAGTAAATATGTAAAATTAATCAATTTATCTACAAAAAAAATAAACCTATTTGTACAGTGTTTACTTTATACAATTTAAATAAATACTAAATTTATATAAAAAGAAAGACATTAAATTATGATCATAACTCAAAACTCAAAACTCAGGAGTGATAAAATCAAACACAAATAAACATAAACATCTTTAGGATACATTCAATCAAATTCAGTAAAAAAACTAAATCTATTTGTATAATGTTTACTTTATACAATTCAAATAAATACTAAATCTATATGAAAAGAAAGATATTAAATCACGATCATAACTCAAAATTCAATTAAGGATACATTCAATCAAATTTAAATGCTTAAATTAGCACAAGAAAAATGAAGTAGGGAACCGGTAAAACCGGTGATCCAGTCACTGGGTCACTTGGTCGACTGGTCTGACTGCCGGGTCACCGGGTTTGACCGGATTTTGGCCAAAAACGGTTTTTTTGTTTAAACTGGACTAGAGTGCCGACCAGTTCAGATTTTTACCGGTCGAATCGGCGGTCCGGTCAGGGTTTAATTACCATGTATTTTACAATATCAAAGTGAATCAAGGGGATCCTACCAGATCCCAACAACCTTCCTTTAAAATTATCATCCCACCTCATGTAAAGGCGCCAAACTACCTGCCACGAAGGCTTCACATCTAACTCCCCTCGGTAAAATGTAAGATGGTGGTGAAAATTGTCTCGTCTATCAAAATATTTGTGGGTAGCTGAGTATGCTCACGTCGTGGCCCTAGGTAACAACAACTCTGACTGTGGTTTAAGGTTTGGCCTTTCGACTATTAAACGCTCATAGGCCCAAACTTGTAATAATGTTACACAACCATTGATATACTTGACCCCTTTCCTATTGGCTGTATATAAAGCCCTATACAAATACTCCAATAGAGCCAAACCCCAAGAATACGTAACACAATCTTTCAAGTTGGCCAAAAAATGCATAATCTTAGGGTGGACAGTATTTTTAGACCTAGTAGGGAACAATATTGCCTCATATGGCCAAAGAATGTAGACCTTTGCGTATTGGCCTACGACTTCCTTACCTGCTCTAGAAAGGCAATCTAAAAAATGTTTGTACAGTCAGACCAGTGAAATAAAACCTCTTTTGTTTGGATTGCAAATATTCAACAGCTAGTTCAGGGCCAAAACATTACCTAAAATGAGATAATGGGGGTGTCAAATAGGGGATAAGTTAAGGGTTTACCCACCACTAGCAACTTAAAAATGAAATGGACATCCTCTAAGATTATTATTATTTCCCCCACAGTTTAGGTGAAAACTATTGGTCTTCGGCCGCCATCTCTCCACCAAGATGAACACTAGACAAAAATCAGTTTGGTGTACAATTGATGTGTGTTTATAAGCCTCAAAATCACGCTTATCTAGAAGAATTTTTTGGACCTTTGTTAAGTTTCATTTGTCGTATATTTGTTTAGTTAATTCAGATGATGTTCGTTTTTCCCTATCTTTACCCTTATATACGTTATCAGACACATGATTTATTTGGTCATACAAAACACTTTGGTCCAGGATTCCCGCTGTCCATCTTTTACCTAAAGAAAAACAACATAAAACTATTTTGTACTAATTTAACAACTAGGTAAAACAATTATATTCCAATTATTTATACGACCATTTAACAATAATTTAAAACAAGACTATTTACAAAGTTTATATAGTCATTATTATTCCCAAATAAATCATCACATGCATAAATTGTTCCCAAAATATAACTCACTAATTTAACAGCAATAAAACACAAATATATCCCAATTATTATCCACAACCATTTAACAATAATTTAACAAAAACTAATTTACAAATTTTATATACTCACTATTTCACCACATAATATAATGCATATATTTACCCAAAAACATAACTCACTAATTTTTATCAAAATTCACATGTATATATATATATATATATACACACACACACACAGACATAGTTGTTAATTTTCTCTAAAAGTTCACATAAATATATTTGTTTACAAGAAAATTTTCAAAATAGATCACAATATTTATTTTTTTAAAAAAAATTTGGTAAAAATAATCTTACAACAATTTTACGTGGTTGCACATCTACGAACTTGAAAAATTCTTGCACTTTGTTGAAGTAGCGACAAGACTATCCTCTTCTTTCTCTCTTCTTCCCGGCAACCAAAGAATATAGTATACCAGCAACCAGTTAGATCTGATATAACCTGTCGCTAAAGCCTCTAACGATAATGAAGAATTAAAGTGAGGGCAATACTATAATTTTTCATGGCCGTTAGAGCCTCTAGCGACAGACATCAGATTAAACGGAGGGTACATTAGTAATTTCTTGGGCCGCTAGAAAGAACATGTCTACCGTTAGAAAGAGTAGCGACAATACGAAGTAGAGTTCAATCCCAGCACTTGGATATAATGATGAACGGCCATATATGTGGTTACTGAAATAGTGTCCGCGGCAACCGGTTGCTACGGACACTATTTCAACAACCAACTCCTCAACCGTTGATCATAATAATAAAGGGTTGAGATATGTGACAATTTAATTCCTACTGCTACACCTTGTAGCGGTAGTAATATTCCTTTTAACAGCAGAACAAATTACCAAAATGTCCTCATATATTCTAACTTGCTCTGCCGCTACAACGTGTAGCGGCAGGAGGTAATTTTAGTTTCAATGCATGCATGCTATTGTCTAACGTGGCTTAACATGGTGAATGAGTCAGTCCTACTACTCCTATCCTTATTAATTTCACCGCATGCTCGTCCGTATAAAGAAGTGAAACATATTGACATACATGCTGCTATATTTTGTCCCAAATTTATTACATATATCACTTAAATAAAATCACATTCCCTATGTTCTAAAATTAATGATATATTTTTTTCTATCTTATTTTAAAATTACAAATCTTAAAAATTTTAAAATAAAATAATATGAAAATTTTAATATACTATTATGAGAATTAAAAAAAAATTAATATGATACTATCCCAAAGCCTTGAATAAAGATCATAAAAGTACATATCTTGCATTTTTTTTAAATTCAAAAAATTCTTGAAAAAAAAGAGTAGATTTTTGTACAAATAAAAATAAAAAAGTTTTTGGAGCTTAACCAATCATCAAGTATTTGAAGTTGAGTTATATTTGACTTAAAACACACGGATTTGGGGGCGTCACAATAATTATTCAATCCATTTAACAGTTATTATGTTCAAATATAATATATAAATATAATTAAAGTGTGTGATTTGATAAAATTTCAAGTTTAAATAAATTTAACATAGTTAGGACATTAAACTCATAAGGAAATTTATTGCTAATATAAGTATATCTAAACCGCATTGTATGTTAAGGGATTTGTTTGATTAATTATAAAAATATTCGATTAAATGTGATGTAGATATATTCAGTTAAGATTTTGAGAAGACAGTTGTTGAATTATTAAATTTTTATTAGAGTAATTAATTGAGCTATATAGTGTGAGTTTATTCACTCAAACAATAATATATTCAATTCGATGTATCGTAAAGTTATTAGGACTTTGATAAGTTAATTATTGTATTATTAAGATAAATATAACAATTGTAAACTAACTATACAACACTATTAATTATCATATTTATTGTTTTCAAAACATGAAATAAATTATATCAATTTTAAATTTAAAGATTTCACAAATTGATTCTAAAATAATCAAAATGTATCTTTAATTTTAGAACGAAAGAAAAAATAATTACGTACTTTATTATGAGATTATATTGTACTCCCTAGTATGAAGCTTCTAGAAAAATAAAATAAAAAAAGGTCAAATTAATAGTTATATTGGAAATTTGTAAATAAGAAAGCAAATTATGAATGAAAATAGGAATTAGGATATTCTTTCTTAGCTTAATTGACTGATAAGATTTGTGATTATCCATATGTAATAAGATCTCTGCCAGAATACTTTTTTGAAAATGAAATTACGTACGTTTCTTTTTGCAGAAAGTAAGATATTCTTTCGTTTATTTTTATTATCCTAAATAATTTATAATATTACATGCTCTCTCTCTCTCTCTCCACAATATTATTAAATGTGTACATTGATATATACGATATTTATACATCCACCTTTGGGTCTAAGGTTGAATTTTTATATATGTAAATTTATTTTTTCCTTGATGTGAATTGTGATTCTATCTCAAATTGATTTTCAAAATTTTGAATAATAATTTATATTTTTAAAAAGAAGGTTATCTTAATTAGTGTGAATGTATATTTAATTTATCAAGTTTTTATTTTTACAGTTTGTAATATGTTTTTGGACATACAATATTTTTTATTTATTAGGTCTTTTCACTTCAAAATCAAATTCACATGACAAATAAAAGTAGAGAAAAAGGGGAAAGAAATGTAAATAAGTTCCGTTTATAAGATCAATTCAAAGTCATTACTCATATATATTCTTCGAACATCAAAGTTTTAAGATAGCACATATATTAAAATCTTTTCAAATAAGTGTTTATACAATATATCACATAATAAGTTGATGATTTCAAAAGGTTGTAGTAGTTTTAAAAAGTACTAGTAACTAGTATTTATGATTACCTAATACAAGGAAATTTTATCACGCGACAATTATCACATTAAATTATGAAAATATATTAAAAAAAAGAGAAAAATAAATAAAAGGATTGACTTAAAGATATAGGGGCAATTTGGAAAGTAATGTAATTTAATTATAAATTAAATTTGTATAAAGTTTAGTAGCCCTTCTAACCATCAATTGTTACATTTTCTTTCTCCTTCTACCTCTTCTCCAAACCCTTCCAATTATGTATCATATGTCAATTATCCCTGAAGGCAATATAAAAATATTGCATTGGAAAATGAATTAAATAACAACTAAATATTAAGAAACTTAAATAATACAATAATTATCTTATCAAATTCCTAATAACTTTACAATACATCAAATTGAATATATGGTGGCAGCAAGGAGGGTGTGTGTGTCAAAGTAGCAAAAAAAAAAATATTATTGTTTGAGTGAATAAATTAACTCACACTATATAGCCCAATTAATTACTCTAATAAAAATTTAATAATTCAACAACTGTCTTCTCAAAATCTTAACTGAATATATCAACATCACATTTAATCGAATATTTTTATAATTAATCAAACAAATCCCTTAACATACAATGCGGTTTAGATATACTTATATTAGCAATAAATTTCCTTATGAGTTTAATGTCCTAACTATGTTAAATTTATTTAAACTTGAAATTTTATCAAATCACACACTTTAATTATATTTATATATTATATTTGAACATGATAACTGTTAAATGGATTGAATAATTATTGTGACGCCCCCAAATCCGTGTGTTCTAAGTCAAATATAACTCAACTTCAAATACTTGATAATTGGTTAAGCTCCAAAAACTTTTTATTTTTATTTGTACAAAAATCTACTCTTTTTTTTCAAGAATTTTTTGAATTAAAAAAAAATGCAAGATATGTACTTTTATGATCTTTATTCAAGGCTTTGGGATAGTATCATATTAATTTTTTTTAATTCTCATAATAGTATATTAAAATTTTCATATTATTTTATTTTAAAATCTTTAAGATTTGTAATCTATATAATAAAACACAATCCATTTTGAATCTTTTTTATTATAAGCACAAGAACGGTTCAGATTTAATCTCAAATTTTTTAACTTAATCTAAAGGCTCACATTTTATTTCATACAAAAAATTCCCGCTCAAATTTCTCTCTCTTCCTTTCTTTCTCTCTTCTCTCTCCTATTTTTTCACCTTCTCTTTCTCTCTCCTCCTATTTTTACTCCTCATTTTCTTTCTCTCTCTTCTCTTCCTAAGTCTCTCTCTTCATCTTCTTTCATTTACTTAATTAATTGTTATTTTAATGTTTTATTTTAAATTGTAATAATTTTTCACAGTGTATATATATGCATACATTTAAAATATATAATACATAAAAAAACTTTAATGGTAAAAAGACAAAATTAAAAACAAGATCATAACTTACTTATAAAAAAATAATTACAAAATAAATTCTTTAATAAAAAAGATTGTCAACTGTTATCACTTTTAATCTTATTCTTTTTTCTCTGTTTTTATAATAGATACCGCCCAAATTATATTGGGCTAATGACAAAGTTTGAGAATATTCAATCAATACCTCTAAGTATTTTGAAACAACAAATGTGTCCATTTTGGCCGGACTAACTAATTTTTCGTCGAAAATTACCACATGTCAAAGAGAGAGAAGAGAGAAAAGGAGGAGTAGAAATAAAAAAATATTTTCTTTTTTCTTATTTTTTTTTCTTTATCAATTTTCTCTCTCCTCTACTCCTCCTTTTCTCTCTCATTTCTCATATTTCCTCCGCCTTCTCTCTTTCTTTCTCCTCCTATTCCTGCTCCTCCTTTTCTTTCTCTCCTCTTTTCTCTTTTTCTCTCTCCTTTTCTTGGGTCTCTCTCTTCACATCTTCCTCCATTTACTTACTTAATTATTATTTTAATATTTTATTTTAAATTATAATAATTTTTTGGAGTGTATATATATGCATACATTTAAAATGTATAATACATAAAAATAACATCAATGGTAAGTAGACAAAATTAAAAACAAGATCATAACTTACTTATAAAAAAAACAATTACAAACTAACTACAAAATCAAAAAATTAAATAGATTCTTTTCTCTCTGTTTTAACAATGGATTTGGATTATTGATTTTAAAAAAATTTAAGTTTCGTTTTATATATAATGTTTGATTTATCAACATATTTTTTGTTTGTCTAATTTAATATTACTTATTTTTTTATAATGTGATTCTGTGTATACAATTGAATTACTGATGATTTATGATTTTTTATTTTTTTTACTAATTTTGTAGTTGAGAGTTTTAGTTTCTTAATTTCAATATTGCTTTGTAGCCTTTAAGCTTTTGTTCTCACATATAATTTGAATCTTTTCTTGTGTCTTATTTTTTAAAACTCTAAATTTGTTTGAACATTTCATAATTTGAAGCATCGATCAATATTGAAATCTCAATCTTTTCCAGTTGTTTGAAGCATATTTTGATCTTTTTTATAGCATACCTTTCAAGTTGTTAAATTCAATATGTTATTGATCAAGCATCTTATTATAGAATAATGTGTTGGATGCAACTGTTGCTATGATGTTTTATTTTTGCATCAAACAAAATTTTTATTATAATTATAATGTTGATAAATGGTTGGGTAGATAGTTTTGTTAATGCAACACTTTATTGTCGTGTTACCTCACGTTGCTATATATACAAAGTGGAAAACGATACAATATACGTTAAATCAACAAAATAATAATTAATTCTGCATGAGTTTGTAAAGTTAACTACTTATACATAATTATGATGATTTTGGATAAGAAATGATGGTTGTTTTGGTGGTTTGGATATGTATTGATGATTGTAAGTTTTGTAGATAGTTTTTAGATTTTTCTGGATATCTATTGTTAAAAAAAACTCTGCCGAAATTTCTTAGAATTAGTAGCGACAAGCTTGACGTTTTGATGGTTGGATATGTGTTGATGATTGAGTATTGCAGACACCCAAATTTTGCGCTTCGTATACTAACCGTGACAGGAGGGCAAAATCGTCAAATGAACCGGCCTGTGAGGGCGAGGGAATGGGCACAAGTGCGAACGCCCAACACCACCGCAATGATTGGCAACCAAAGTTGACGTGACAATAAGGCTGTCCGAAATGGGCATTTCCGGATGACGTGGCACGTTTCCCAGCGGTTCCCGGACTGCAAAATGCAAGCCTTTCAACAGAAACCGATGATCCGACACGAGAATCGAGGTGCGGTTCGGAAAATGAGAAAATCAGCCCACCCAGCCGAGGATTGATCTGCGGCCAAACGATTAAAATAATGGTAGTGCGCGAGACGGCTGAAGTGCGCGGCGGGCGCGGGGAAACCGAGGCCAGCCGCAGATTGATCTGCGGCCAACCGCAGATCAATCTGCGGCTGCCTAGGGCAGCCCCTTATCAGGCCATTTTGCATACAGAAACAGGGGAAGAGGAGAAAGGAGGCGGCAACAGTTCGGAAAGAAGAAGAAAACAACAGAAATTAAGAGAGAAAAGAGTGAGAAATAGTGAGAAATTGTACCCATTTTGTGAGATTACATCTCATATTTTCTACTCTATTTAATACACAAATTCATACATATTGTGGGGATTATTTGCAAGGTGAAAAATCCTTTGTTTTAGCATTTTGTTATACCATTTTTTGCCAAGCTTTTTGTCATCCGAATTATCTTGAATGTAGTTGTTCTTGAATATTGATGTGAATCCATGGATTGAGGGCTATTAGTGAGGGTTCCAAATGGAATGAATTCCTCCTAATGGCCCGATGATGTCCATTGGGTGAATTTTTAGCTCGTTGTAATGATGTATTGTGCATAGATTGTTTAGATTGCTATTTTTAGGATCTTGTGGGTGTGTAGCGATTTTGGATGTGAGCCTAGGAGCGCGACCCCGTGGTCCAAATCCGATGATGGACATCTTTTGATATATGTAGTAGGAGCGATGTAGTCTTCATTATAAATATGTAATCGCCGGGCCTTAAAACGACGCCAAGGCGAGAATCGTGTTTAAGGCCCCGAAATAGTGAAACATGTGATTGTGGGCGTTGGGGTTATTTGGATGGCTTACATGCCCATGAATAGCCCCAATGCATTTTAATGCTTGATTTGATTTATGACATGAAATTGATTTCAAAGTTAAATGATGAGATTTTCACAAAATCAATCAAATTAGGTTATTAGCATCACGAGGCGTAAAAGTTGAAAGTACAAATGAATGTTGATTCCTCTTTAACGAGAAGGCAAAGAAAGATCGTTTCCAAAACATCACACAAAATGATTTTATAAAATAAATAACGTTTTACTAAACCTTGGTGCATAGGGTGAAAGAGATCCTAGAAGTTGCCCTTCATCTTTACGAAAGCAACGTATAGATCTCGATTCCTATTTTGACGAAGGTTTAAAATTCTTGTTTGCCAAAACAACACCTAATAAAAACCTTGCAGTGTTGACAATTAAAATCAAACCTTCCTAATAAAGAATAAAGCTTTCTCGTAGAAGCCGAAGGACATTCCAAAGCACTCTCAAATTAAAGCACGACTTTCCCTAAGAATCCAAATGACTCTTTCATACAAACTCACCACAACATTCACATAGGCACACACACACACGCGCACATACACACACACACATTCATGAATTAAAGGATAGGAAAGCATCGAGATTGCGGTAACCGTGTTTCACGGAAGTCGGGGGGTGCCTAACACCTTCCCCTCGCTTAAGCAAGCCCCCGAACTCTATGAATCTCGGTTCGCAGACCAATTAATTCGGAGTCACATATGAGCCATCGATTTATAAAAAAATGAAAACCCGGATGAGTTGGTACATCCATTTCAAATATACCAACTGGCGACTCTGGTTAATTGGCTCATCATAAAAAACGATCTTTCAAAACCCCGTCGACATCAATGCCGATCTTTTCCAAAGAATCATTAAATCAAAAGGCTAAAATAGGAAAGGACAAAAAGACGAGGAAAACCCGGCGTCGACAGCTGGCGACTCCGCTGGGGACATTAGAGGGCTTAAGCCGCATTCAAATCTTGATGTTGTCCTATCCTTTAAAATTATGAATGTGTGTGTGCGTGCGACATTTTTAACCTGTTTTACTTGTTGTTGTGTGAATATGCGTTTGTGTCCAATGAATGAATGATTGAATGGATTTGTTTTACTTTAAAGTAATCATTTGCATACGGTGAGGACGATGAATGTGAATGTATGTTGAGAGAGTACCTCCTCCTGAGGCGAACCTGTCGGTTGCTTATTACTGGACTCGAAGGGGCTGCTCCCCGGAGATGGCTCAGGAAACGTACCACCCAAATCCGCTCCAATCGAAAGGATTCAGACGAGTAGATTGCGAAGATTTGGGGACCTTCATGCCGAAAAGCCCGCGAGAGTAACCCTAGGATAGGTCAGCCTCTGATAAACCTAACGAAAGGGAAGCTTCTTCATGCCCTTTTATCGTTCAGTCAAATAAATAAATGTCATGTAAATGGCATACAACTGTCATACCGTCATCATCGTAATAAATATGTCATGTATCATGTGATTACATCACCTGCACATATAAAGAGAATACTGACATGGTTTTTGCAAGAAGGCAATCCGTGCCACGTACCAAGGTTTTCTAAAAACTTCTAAATACTATCCTGTCATCAAACAGTGACCTTGTTTTATAAGATTAAGAGAACCGTGAAAGCGTGGCATAACGATCACAAAGAACCTGGAGTAGGGGCATATTCGACCACAAAAAAGGAAAAAAGAAAAAGAAAAAGAAGAAAAAAAAAGAGAGAGAAAGAATAATAATCATGCATCAGTGTTGACATGCATCTGCCAACTTGTAACTGGCACAGTACTAAACTACGGCCTTTGTTTGTTTTGCGAGATTGCCCCTACGACCCAACTAAGAGGCCGTAAAACCCATACTCCATCCATCCAAATGGCAGATGCCGATAGCCATGAAATTACAGTTCTGCCACTCCAACAATACGGCCGAATACGAGGGATTCATCCTAGGACTGAGATTAGCCCTGGGAATGGAAATCAAAAGGATGATAGTAGTTGGAGACTCCGAATTGGTCATCTGGCAGACCATGGAAATATACAGCACCAAAGGGCATAAACGGGACCTAGCTACGGGACTGCTGAGATATCTGGAAGCCGAAGAAGCCCACAAACAAATGAACGAAGTACATAGCGATGTGTGCGGAGCCCATATGAGCAGAACATTTTTGGCAAAAAAAATCATGTGAACGGATCACTACTGGCTAACCATGAGAACTGACTGCGATGCTCATGTCAGGAAATGTCATCAATGCCAGATCCATGTCAATGCGATCCATGCACCTCCTAATGAGCTCCATTGCTTGACCTCACCGTGGCCAGTTGGACCGTGCAACAGGTGATATTCAGGAAGGGGGTAAATCCAGGAGTGTGGCAGTGAATCCCGGCCAATAGAAGATCAATGGGTTTTAAAATTCTGAGTTTTATTTCAAATCCCTGCACGCTCATGTCATTTTGTCATGTTATCCAAAAAAAAAAAAAAAGATCATGTGCTGAAATGTTTTATATATATGACAAGCATTTTTGTTTTATGTCAGGTACCCCGATTTGAGGCATTCTAGCCTGACAAGCGATAAGCCAAATTTGAAGGAGGACCACGATTTTGGTATAGAGCTAGATTTCGATCTGATGGGGATTGAGCAGGACGAGACAAATATCGACAAGACGCCTAACGAGATCAAATGAGGGGTTGAAGATAAACCCAAACCCGACTTAGGCCAAACCATCGCCATCAAACATCAGAACCCATAACGATCACAAAGAACCCGGAGTAGGGGCAAATTCGACCGGAAAATATATATATATATATATATATATATATATAGCCTAGTTGTTGAGCCTGTATGGAGATATGTTCGCTTGGTCCCATAGCGACGTGATTGGATTGTCCACAGACGTTATAGGACATTGACTGCCCATCAAGGAGGGTTCGGACCAATTAAGCAAAAGTCGAGAACGTTGAAGCCTGAATGGAGGTTGAAAGTAAAGGACGAGATTATCAAGCGGTTTAAAGCAGGAATCATCACTATGTCTATTTACCCTGAGTGGCTTTCCGACAAAATCCCAGTACCACAGCCTGGAGGAGAAGTAAGGGGGCCGCATCGACTATAGAAATCTGAAACGATGCCCTCAAGGAGGTGATATATGGCAAATTCAAGATCAAACATTTTGATTCAGTCATTTACCGGCCCAAAATGAATGGGGCAGTGGCGGCTGCAAATAAAACACAAAAACGATCATGGGAGGAATGTCCACCAATCATCGGGGATGGCCGGATTTATTGTCGCTCACCCTGTTTGCCGGTCGAACCTCAGTTCGCACATTTGCAGGGGCAGCCCCTTACGCATCTCCCGGGCATACGACAAGAGGGTACGATCCCGAAAATTCAAAATAAACGATTTAGTCTTCAAAAGGATCGCGCCCTGCCAAGACGAAGCTATGGGGAATTTCGCTCTAAATTAAAAGGAGCCGTCACGAAAAAAATAAAAAATAAAAAATAAAAATAAAAAAAATAAAAAAATCCTCTCTGGGGAGCCCTCATCTTACAAGGAATGGACGGGAAGGCGTTCCCCCGCCCGTTAATTCTGACTCTGTGAAACAACTCTATGATCTAAAAAAAAAAAAATCAAAAAATCTCAAATCCCCCAAACTTTTCAACAAGTCAAGGGACCGGATCTTTTGTCAGCCCAGCGAGATACCGATGCGACCAGCACAAGGGAGGTCACAAGAAAAGCAACTTAACACTAGGGCATTTGTCAACTACCCAGGAAATGATGACGTGCAAATTGGCACCCATGCAACAATCCCATCAGCATGCACCATCATCAGCAAATGCTACCTCATGTCAATTCAATCTTCAACGGTACGATCATCTGACATTTGTCAAGCATAGTTTTCCCGGGATACGATGATCCGCGTGAAAGGGGATTTTATTTGGCTTGATAGGAATCAGATTAATTCTGACAAGCAACCGTGGAGCACGATCGTGAGTATGATTAGACGAAGAAGGCTATTCAACCTTTTGATCGGGTACCAAGCCTTAATTCAAAGCAACGTTTGCGACAGAATCGACCTCATGTGACAGCCTTCACTTTGCATTTGCACAAACTTTCAGTTTTGGGGTATAAATCTATGACGACGTTGATGGCAATTAACACGTAGTCAGGCAGCCAATAATTATCAAGCTAATATCAAGAAGTCAGACAGTAAAATGATTATCAAGCTAATGTCTCGAATCGTGGCCTGAGTTATTCGAGTAATTAAGCCCGAGGGGTGTCTCTACACCTGGTGCCTTAAAGCCATCTGGTTTGGGAGTCGCTGGCCCAACACTCGTTACATGGGTAACTCAGAGCCTAAGAAAACGAGCATTACAGTAGAGGAGGCCCGAGCAGATTCGAATCGTGGCATGGGCTACTCGAGTAATTAAGCCAAAGGGGTGTCTTTACATCTGGTGCCCTAAAGCCGTCTGGTTTGGGAGTCACCGGCCTAACACTCGCTACATGGGTAACTCAAGCCTAAGAAAACGAATCTTGCGCAAGGTCAAACAAATAATGAATGGGGCAGACCACCAGCTTGTCTCGAACCGTGGCCTTTGTTGCTCGAGTAAATAAATCCGAAGGGGTGTCTGTACACCTAATGCCCCAAAACCGTCTGGTTCGGGAGTCATTGGTCCAAAACTCGTTAAATGGGTAACTTTGAAAAGCCTAAGAAAATGAGACAAGTGAAGTGGACTAACTTTGAAAAGCCTAAGAAAATGAGTCATGGAAGAGAAACCCCTACTGAGTGCTGCATCGCACAGTGCATTTGTCATATGACGTCAATCCTGCTAAGGACGTTGTCGAGAATGGAAACAAAATATTTTTGACGAGGGAAGGTAGTTCTTTTGAATTCGACCTTACTCACGTACAATGACCATGAATGCTTGAAGGTGTTCTTACGATTTCATAACTCGTCAAATGGAAAATCATCAACTCGCGAAGGATTGAAAAATAATAATAATAATAAAAAAAAATTAAAAAAAAAATTCCAATCTAGTACATTCACGGTTCACAACTTGCTAGATTGTGTGATCAACAGATATTCTATTTCATGTGCTTTAACTGCATTTTTGTCAAGATTATAATATCTTTGTGTTGAACTAACACTAACGGCCCGAGCTTTCAAGTTTTGGCATTTGTTAGTCATCTGATATGCAGGATCTTGCAGAGCTGTGGATAACTCAGCACAGTCAGCATCGCAAGTTTTCGATAGAAATTCTTGGTAACAACATGCGCCAAGGCTGGGGCAGTTAAGAATCGTGAAATGGAAGGAAGATGAGGCTGCACAGAACTTCTCGTCATTGGGCCTCTCCCCAATCCTGACTATCACTGCCTCGACATCCAATTGATCCACATGCATGAGCATATACAAGGATGATATAATGCAGGACGACAGCATATCGACCAGCAGAAATGATCAAAAGGCTAAGGAGCCCAACATAGCTGTCGATCATCACTGAGAGCGAAACAGACTGCCTCAACTCGATGAAATGAAGACGACCCAGAACAAGCAGAGTACCAAACCATGCTGAAGTCTAGAAAATACACTTCACGACAAGACGTGATCCAATCAAATGTTGGCAAACAATGACGACGGTCGAATCGTATCATTTGACTGAACAGGGGTCATTTCTATCCAAACATATGTGTGCACATGCATCTGTCCATAATAGATCTGCCAGATCATGCATAACATCTTTTGCATGCATACATGTACGATCAAAATAAAAATCTTCAGGAAAGTACAAGCACGTCGCTTTCAACCTCGCGAGTGATCAAACTGTGATGGCTTTTGCGGCATGATACGTGGATGATGTTGGTGGGAGATCCAGGACAAAGGCCGATCACACATCCCATAAAAAAAAAATCACTCAAATCCAATCAATGATCCCTGGGAAGGGCTGGTATCCAAACAAAAAGTGAACCTGGGTAGGCATCCAAGCAGACCACAATAAGGTGGTGAGTAAACCTGGGAAGGCATCCAAGCAAACCGCAACAAGGTGGTGAGCAAACCTGGGAAGGCATCCAAGCAAACCACTAACACCCTGGGAAGGGCTGATATCCAAACCACTAACACCCTGGGAAGGGCTGATATCTAAACTACTAACACCTTGGGAAGGGCTGATACCCAAACAACTGACACCCTGGGAAGGGCTGATATCCAAACAACTAACACCCTGGGAAGGGCTTAGATCCAAACGATCGACCGGCAACGATAACCGGCGATCACGAGATGGGTGTCCGGCGACGAAAACCGGCTCCGACGAGATAACCAACCGGCGACGATAACCGGGGGTTACGAGATGGGTGTCCGGCGACGAAAACCGACCCCGATAAGACAATCGACCGGCGACGATAACCGGCGATTACGAGATGGATGTCCGGCGACGAAAACCGGCCCCGACAAGACAATCGACCGACGACGATAACCGGCGATTACGAGATGGATGTTCGGCGATGAAAACCGGCTCCGACAAGATAACCAACCGGCGACGATAACCGGGGTTACGAGATGGGTGACCGGCAACGATAACCGGCCCCGACAAGACAATCGACCGGCGACGATAACCGGCGATTACGAGATGGATGTCCGGCGACGAAAACTGGCTCCGACAAGATAACCAACCGGCGACGATAACCGGGGGTTACGAGATGGGTGTCCGGCGACGAAAACCGGCCCCGACAAGACAATCGACCGGCGACGATAACCGGCGATTACGAGATGGATGTCCGACGACGAAAACCGGCTCCGACAAGATAACCAACCGGCGACGATAACCGGGGGTTACGAGATGGGTGTCCGACTACGAAAACCAGCCCCGACAAGACAATCGACCGGCGACGATAACCGGCGATTACGAGATGGATGTACGGCGACGAAAACCGGCTCCGACAAGATAACCAACCGGCGACGATAACCGGGGGTTACGACATGGGTGTCCGGCGACGAAAACTGGCCCCGACAAGACAATCGACCGGCGACGATAACCGGCGATTACGAGATGGATGTCCGGCGACAAAAACCGGCTCCGACGAGATAACCAACCGGCGACGATAACCGGGGGTTACGAGATGGGTGACCGGCAACGATACCTGGCCCCGACGAGACAATCGACCGGCGACGATAACCGGCGATCAACGAGATGGATGTCCGGCGATGAAAACCGGCTCCGGCAAGTTAACCAACCGGCGACGATAACCGGGGGTTACGATATGGGTGACCGGCGACGATACCCGGCCCCGACAAGGCGATCGACCGGCGACGATAACCGGCGATCAACGAATCCCTGGGAAGGGCTGGTATCCAAACAATCAACGACCCCTGGGAAGGGCTGAGATCCAAGCAAATCCCTACAAACGGTGACACCTGTGGAACCGTATCAAAAGACTGTACAGGGGGCATTTTTCATCAAATTTACATTTTAAATGTTGTGTCACATGCATTGAATAGATGATAATTCTGTACGTGATCCATGCAGGTTAGGTGTCAAGGTCCTAGCCTATCAGAGTCAAAAGCGATGGTTGCCAAGAACGATGTACGAGGACGAACTCCAAGGATGCCCTTCAAAGCTAGTCAGGAGAATAACTTCCTTTGATGACAATGGGATGGAATAAGGTGATTACGAGAGGGGTGACCGGATATGAGACCCGGCATTCACAGGACAATCGACCGGATACGAGACCCGGCGATTACGAGACGAGCGACAGGTTAGGGATTGATGCATTGACACCTTTACGAATGTGTTGCATGCCTTACATCTTGCGTTGCATCATAAGTTGTATGTGTTGCATCATGTATGCACTGTCATTCTTATGCACTGTCATTCATGCATCGTGTGTCTACTTCTTTATCATGTTCATTTCATTTAACATTTCATAAACATGATAAAGAGGGGCAGCTGTAGACACCCAAATTTTGCGCTTCGTATACTAACCGTGACAGGAGGGCAAAATCGTCAAATGAACCGGCCTGTGAGGGCGAGGGAATGGGCACAAGTGCGAACGCCCAACACCACCGCAATGATTGGCAACCAAAGCTGACGTGACAATAAGGCTGTCCGAAATGGGCATTCCTGGATGACGTGGCACGTTTCCCAGCGGTTCCCGAACTGCAAAATGCAAGCCTTTCAGCAGAAACCGATGATCCGACACGAGAATCGAGGTGCGGTTCGGAAAATGAGAAAATCAGCCCACCCAGCTGCGGATTGATCTGCGGCCAAACGATTAAAATAATGGTAGTGCGCGAGACGGCTGAAGTGCGCGGCGGGCGCAGGGAAACCGAGGCCAGCCCCTTATCAGGCCATTTTGCATACAGAAACAGGGGAAGAGGAGAAAGGAGGCGGCAGCAGTTCGGAAAGAAGAAGAAAACAGCAGAAATTAAGAGAGAAAAGAGTGAGAAATAGTGAGAAATTGTACCCATTTTGTGAGATTACATCTCATATTTTCTACTCTATTCAATACACAAATTCATACATATTGTGGGGATTATTTGCAAGGTGAAAAATCTTTTGTTTTAGCATTTTGTTATACCATTTTTTGCCAAGCTTTTTGTCATCCGAATTATCTTGAATGTAGTTGTTCTTGAATATTGATGTGAATCCATGGATTGAGGGCTATTAGTGAGGGTTCCAAATGGAATGAATTCCTCCTAATGGCCCGATGATATCCATTGGGTGAATTTTTAGCTCGTTGTAATGATGTATTGTGCATAGATTGTTTAGATTGCTATTTTTAGGATCTTGTGGGTGTGTAGCGATTTTGGATGTGAGCCTAGGAGCGCGACCCCGTGGTCCAAATCCGATGATGGACATATTTTGATATATATAGTAGGAGCGATGTAGTCTTCATTGTAAATATGTAATCGCCGGGCCTTAAAACGACGCCAAGGCGAGAATCGTGTTTAAGGCCCCGAAATAGTGAAACATGTGATTGTGGGCGTTGGGGTTATTTGGATGGCTTACATGCCCATGAATAGCCCCAATGCATTTTAATGTTTGATTTGATTTATGACATGAAATTGATTTCAAAGTTAAATGATGAGATTTTCATAAAATCAATCAAATTAGGTTATTAGCATCACGAGGCGTAAAAGTTGAAAGTGCAAATGAATGTTGATTCCTCTTTAACGAGAAGGCAAAGAAAGATCGTTTTCCAAAACATCACACAAAATGATTTTATAAAATAAATAACGTTTTACTAAACCTTGGTGCATAGGGTGAAAGAGATCCTAGAAGTTGCCCTTCATCTTTACGAAAGCAACGTATAGATCTCGATTCCTATTTTGACGAAGGTTTAAAACTCTTGTTTGCCAAAACAACACCTAATAAAAACCTTGCAGTGTTGACAATTAAAATCAAACCTTCCTAATAAAGAATAAAGCTTTCTCGTAGAAGCCGAAGGACATTCCAAAGCACTCTCAAATTAAAGCACGACTTTCCCTAAAAATCCAAATGATTCTTTCATACAAACTCACCACAACATTCACATAGGCACACACACACACACACACGCGCGCATATACATACACACACATTCATGAATTAAAGGATAGGAAAGCATCGAGATTGCGGTAACCGTGTTTCACGGAAGTCGGGGGGTGCCTAACACCTTCCCCTCACTTAAGCAAGCCCCCGAACTCTATGAATCTCGGTTCGCAGACCAATTAATTCGGAGTCACATATGAGCCATCGATTTATAAAAAAATGAAAACCCGGATGAGTTGGTACATCCATTTCAAATATACCAACTGGCGACTCTGGTTAATTGGCTCATCATAAAAAACGATCTTTCAAAACCCCGTCGACATCAATGCCGATCTTTTCCAAAGAATCATTAAATCAAAAGGCTAAAATAGGAAAGGACAAAAAGACGAGGAAAACTCGGTGTCGACAAGTATGTATTATTTATTGTGGTTGTATGGTGAATTATGATAATTGGTATGTCTGATTGTAAGTTATTTTAAGTTGCAAAGAGTTTTTAGGTAATGTAGTATTTTTTGAATTTTATTCTATTTTTTCGTTACTCCGTGCCTTCAGGCACGGCTAATTACTAGTTTTAAAATAAGATAGAAAAAAATATATCATTAATTTTAGAACATAGGGAATGTGATTTTATTTAAGTGATATATGTAATAAATTTGGGACATAATATAGCAGCATGTATGTCAGTATGTTTCACATCTTTATATGGACGAGCCTGCGGTGAAATTAATAAGGATAGGAGTAGTAGGACTGCCTCATTCACCATGTTAAGCCACGTTAGACAATAGCATGCATGCATGCATTGAAACTAAAATTAGCTCGTGCCGTTACACGTTGTAGCGGCGAAACAAGTTAAAATATATATAGGAAACTGATCTGTAGTCAAACTTAAAGTTATCTTTACAATAAATTATTATCGCTCAATCATAGATCTAATCAGAGGAAGCAAGGGGGCGGGAGGTCATATGACCCTGATAGGGGGGCAGGGTCAAGCACAACAAAGGCCAAGGAAGTCATCAGTCAAGCACTGAAGGTCTGAAGATACAAAAAAATTATTTTAAGAGCTTAAAAAATTAATTCTTTAATCCACATTCCTGCCACTAGGAATGGTTTAACCTCACATTCCTGCCACATTCTGCCCGTCCCTGGTCAATACATTTCAGGCACTGCTAGCAATGAAGCCAACATGAATGGTACTCCAAGGAGCTTAAAAAATTAATTCTTTAATCCCACATTCCTGCCACTAACATTTATTTAACATTGTCTTAAAATTCTCACATTCTCGCTATCTTTGTCCTGTCCTAAAATTTATTCAATATTGTCTAAATTCAATTGAGCAAAAACTGCAGATTATCTCAATTTCAAAAACTGCATAGTTTCTTTTTTAAAATTCTGATTCAGTTTCAAAAGGTTTAACATTTTGTGTGTTTTGGAGTAGTCGGGCATAGAAGAACGAGATGTCAAAAACTTGGGCAACTGTAACAAGCTCAGATAAATAAGAAAGTTAATTAGAAGTCTCTTTTCATTCCCTTGCTTTTCTCATCTTCAATTCCAAAGCATGAAAGAAATAATTCAGCCCTGACTCATTTCATTTTCCATCCGTTCCAGAAAAAAAAAAGAAGGAAACAAAAACAGTTTCTTAAACTCCCTACCATCTGTTCCAAAAAGAAGAATAGGCTCTCTTATTTCTTCCATTCTAAAATTTATTTCCAAGCATAGAAGAAGGAATTGGAGCTATCAATTATTAGGGAAGGACTAGAAATCAATTGCAGCAAAACAAGCTACTGTTGATCATCATCAGTATTGATAATTGTATCAAGCAAGGTAAGATAGCATCTATTTATAGAATTTATGAAAAATTGAAGAACATAATGCTGGGAATTGTTGTTATTGCTAATTTGCTATATTTTTGCTGTGCTTGGGTTGTGATTGGGTATGAAGAAGATGTAATGCAGGGTATGTGGAGTAATAAGGGTGGAATTTTTGGCTAGACTTATATGTAAACCTCCATGAAATCTAGTTTTAGAAACTGTGCACGTAACGTGTTTGAAAAAATGCCTCTTAGAGGCTGTTGAGCTTAAAAATTAAAAATACAGTTTTGTGTAGAAAGAAATCATAACGAAAGAAGTACTTTAAGCGTCAATAAATAAAAATTTTTTACTGATGTATTTTGATCCCCTCTAAAAACTTTCAGGTTCCGCCACTGGATCTAATGGTAAAAATAACACTCCATCCGCACTTTAGTTTGGGGATGTTTGCATAATTAAAGTGTGGATTCAAAAGTTGACCAAAATACCCTTTAGGATCTGCACTTTAATAGTGCGAACAATTATTTTAAAAATTTAAATGTATTATTAAAATATTAAAAACAATGGCAGTAATATTGTCGTCCGTACTTTAATTGTGCTGATGGTAAAACTAGAATTGATTTTTGAAGTACACCTTTAATTTCGTTGCCACTATCAAGATAGTGAAAATCTTGGCCTTCCTTAAAAAGTTTCTTCTTCAAGCCTTGGTTTTTGATCCCCTTCTCTTCATCGACCTTCATAAACGAGACTAAAATAAACGGTACTAGCAATTCAAGAAGGATATGGGTTTTTCTTTTTTCATTTTTTTTTAAACCCACTCACTGGTGATAAGCTTTGTCTTCCTCCTTGGGAATCAACGACTCAAGTGGGCCCTAATTTCAGAGAGGGAAAGATGGGTAGTTTGCTTTTGTTTGGGTACGAAAAATTATAAGAAGAATTCAGTTGTGAACTGTCCACTCTTTAATTGTCCAGACTATAATATTACCAAAATGCCACCGCTTTTTAAGATTTTAATAATATATTAAAAATTTTAAAGTAAACGTCCGCACTATTAAAGTGTGGATCCTAGAGGATATTTTGGTCAACTTTTGAATCTGCACTTTAATTGTATGGACGTTTCCAAACTAAAGTGCGGATGGGGTATAAACTCAAGTCTGTCCAAATTTAATTGGGGAAAGCAGGGTTGGGCAGGTATTTGAAAATGTGAATAAAAATCTCAACCAAGTACCACGAAATCGTGGATGGACTCGAGTTACCCATGTGTTGGACAACCCAAATTGCACTTCTATTCTATAGTACAATAGGGGTAAGTTTCTACGGGTCGTTTAGTTAAATTTGATTAAATTAGTGTCGTAGTTTGAAGAGTTTTTACCTGTCACTCCTTATTGGACGTGCACAAGGCGCTAACTTAATGACACTAGTTATATTTTTCAGAGTTTTTTATAAAACGGACATTTTGGATTGGTTCAAACCATTGGTTTGTAAGGCCTAGCAACTACATAAAGACATCCCTCATTTGCAAAATTATAAAACATAGTTATGATCATTCTGTGTAATAGTAGTTTCAGTCACTTATTAATTGTTATTAAATTAGAAAAAAAAGTTTTGGATTGCTAAATTTAATGCTTCAAAACGAAAGTGATACATATTTTAGAATGTTCGTACCAAATTACAATTCACTAACATGTTAGTGATTTCAAATAACACTGATTCAGCTCTAAACTTATGTTCCTGTGGAAAAAGCTATACATGAGTCAAGTTTGGTCCTTCAGTAGGCACCAAAGCTCCAAGATCAAATCCTTGTATGATTTGAAAGCTCCAAGATCAAATCCTTGTATGATTTGAAAGCTCCAAGATCAAATCCTTGTATGATTTGAAAATTTTCTTGTATCATTTAGCGAATTGCATCGCATTAGGTTTTATCATTTGATTACGTCTTATTTATCGTCCCTTCTCAATCAAATAATGCAGTCAGCAAGAACCTTGATGGAAACAAAAAACTAGAGGATTCTATTTATACCAAACAACTAAAACTTTCTAATGCCTTTCACAGGACACATTCTTGTATGTTATGAATTAAGAAATTAAAACTTATATTGAAATACATACTTTTTCTTTCAATAAAGGAACAACCTATAGGAAGGTTAAATATATAATCTCTGTATTTGTGTGCCTTGGAGGGGGAGAGTAGTGATGTAAGCATCAGGAACAAGCATTAGTGCATTACCAACCTAGTTGAGCTGTGTCTCCTCATTTTCTTCATATAGCCTCTTTCAATCAGCAAAAGTGCAGCACTACCATATCACATCCAGCCTCTGGTTACCATAGAAACCAAACAGCACAGCCAGGAAATGTAACTTATACCATGGTCATCTAGTTCCTTATGATTACTTACACCAGATATATAGCTATCATTTATCAAGCTACCATCCCAACATGGTATCACCAATAATCTTTACATGAGCAGGCACCATCTTCAAATTTGTGGAACCTATTAGCATCTCTGACAACAAACACTTCCGCCAAAATCTTTGACAAACCTTTGATGAATTCGTGACAATCCCCACAAACTCTCAAATTCTTGAAAATCCGAATTGGCCTACCCCCTTTTTCCAATCCACCACAAACTAACGCGAACCCAATCGCCAGCTTCTCACTGTGAACTCTTAAGCTACCCTCCTTCGACTCCTCTTCCACATCATGCAAGGCAAATCTCACTTCATAAGCATAACCCATCTCTTCTTTCACCCTCCTCTCCATTTCCTTCAAAATTTCATGAATTTTTGGTGTAAGAGGATGTGTCTCATCTCTATTGTAGAAAAAGTGCACTTGTCAATTTCAACCCAACTGCGCCCAGCTTCTTTCTTTAACCCCTTTTTCTTTGCCAATTTTCTCAGCCTTTCGCTCTCTTTCCAGTAGCCGGCATTGGCATATAGATTTGACATCATGACATAATTGATCGGATTGTTACCATCCAGCCTCAAAAGAGTCTCTTCTACTTCTCTCCCCATTTCCAAGTCTCCATGTACTCTACAAGAGCTGAGCAATGTCTGCCAAATACCTATATTTGGGTTAAGTGGCATGTTCTCTATAAGATTCTTAGCTTCTTCTAAACGCCCAGCTCGCCCAAGGTGATCAACCATGCAAGCGTAGTGCTCAACTTTAGGTTTAATTTGGCGATCTTTACACAAACTTGAGAAGTATTCTTGGCTCTGTTCAACAAGCCCAGAGTGGCTACAAGCTGAGAACACAGCCAAGTAAGTCACTCCATCTGGCTCAATATGATCAAACTGCATTTTCTTGAACAGGTTAATTGCTTCTTTGCCAAGACCATGTTTTCCATACCCAGTGATCATAACTGTCCAAGAAACCACATTTTTCTCTTGCATTTCACTAAAAAGTGTTTCCGCTTCTTCTGTTTGGCCACATTTGAGGTACATATCTACAATCAAATTAGCTACCGAAATGTCTAAACCTGATGGAACTTTAATTGCATAACTATTCATCTGTTTCCCTTGTTCTACTAGAGCAAAATCAGCAAAAACACCCGTAATGCTCGAGAGAACATACCCATCTCTCGAATGTGACTGTTTCTTAGCTGCCTAAATAAGTCCATGGCCTCTGCTAGATTTGCTTCTTGAGCATAACCAAGAAATAGCGACGTCCAAGATATCACACTCTTCTGCTCAACTTGATCAAACAAAGCACGCGCTTCAATTAAATACCCGCACTTAACATACAGATCTATAAGAGCACCAGCAATAATTGTCTGAGCCAACAATGGGAAACCTCTCGCGATCAAGAAAGCATGAATTTGAGTCCCATAACCCATTTTCAGTACAGCTGAATGAACTTGCATTCCTTGATCAACTAACAAACTTTTCGAACAATTCTTCAAAAGATTAGCAAACCTTTGCCGTTCACTCATTAATAAACCTAAAAGTTGGTGCATTTTTTCCCAATCAATCAGAAATTTATGATGATCCCTGTAAATAGCTACATACTGAAGATTTCAAACACACACTGTTAATGGTGAAATTCTGAAAAATATGTTTGTACCCATTTTGCAAAACTGCATAAACATGACGAAATTGAAGAAAATACATACCCAAATAGTCAAGTTTTCACTATGTCAAAGCAACTTCTTGGAGACAAAAATGATGGATATATTTGATCACAAAATGGGGAAACAAATTTGTATCAGGGGTGATTCAAAGACTTTCAAAAATATATATTGGATGCTAGAGCTTCTAGCTGTGCATCATAGCAGAATTGATTATGAAACTAAAACTATGCCCGAAAATCAATTTAAGTATCTGTTTTAAGAAATGAGGATGATGTCTTTGTGATAAATGTCAGAACAACTCAGGACTCCAATGGTTGCTTGCAAGTTGCATATCCAGGAGTTTTACAAGTGACCCTGTGCATCCGTATTCTCTCATTCTCCTTGATCATAATAGTGTTGCCATCTTCAAAAGCTACACTACCTTCCTATCAGGCTCCTAATAATCTGGTTTTTATTTGCAACTTAAAAACATGAGCGTTGCATTTAGCGACACAATAAAATTCGTAGAGAAAAATTGGGTGTAAGGTGTAATAGACGGGATCCTAATCCGGATACGTAGGATATAAAGTAGTAAAGAAGGGATCCGCACATTACTTAGTTCTATTTTACTGCTTTTAATTTCATCTTAGTTGCAATTTACATTCGACATAAAAATAATCAGACGTATAAATCATTAGAAGTAGTATAAGAATTCGTCGAAAAACAAAGTTTGAAGACAACATTTTGCGTAGGGTTTAAGGCGGAGCTCCTTAGGAAATCAGGGTTTTAAGCTTCACGATCAATGAACAACAAAAATTAGAACTGGGAGACACTCAACAGATGTGTTTGTTATTGATTTAGGCCGCAAAATATGAAGATTGGAACTGGTTACTGCATCTTTCATGCATGTAAGACAAAGTTGGACCTTCCTCTTTTATTTTGTTTTGTGGGTATTTTCGCCACCCACACAATACACACAGCTTTGTTATTTTCTCCATTCCATTTTCGAGTAGATTTATATCTGATTTCAAATTATATTTCTAGTCTTTTTCATTTTCTATATATATCTGAACCAGCAAAAGAATTAGGTAACCAAGCTCACAATCATCAGATAATAAAACCATTATGTCATATGGATAATATAATAACTTGTACGTATCGTAACCATAAGTATCAAAAAAATTATATTAAAAAAAAATAACCAAAGGAAACTATGCTAACATCATCAATACACCGAAAATAAGAGTACATCACAGAAAACTCTCTTAAAGCTGGCCAAGCTTTAACGGCCAAAAGTATTCAACACGTTTCATTGAAGTCTAATTCAAATAACTCAAATTACATCATTTACCAGCCAAGTTTCTGAGCCAGGGAAAGTAAACATATGACAACAATCGAGTATACACTACAGTCCACGAACAGTGCGCCTACAACATGTTGCAAAACCAAACCTACCTCCAGAGCTTTCCCTAATTGACCAACCAAGCCAAATGCAGCTATTAAAGAAGAACTATCTGCTTCTTTGCCAGAACTTACTACCCCTTTCTGTTTCTCTAAAAGGAGGTGTGCAAGCACAATGGATATATTAGTGACCAAAAGAAGATAAAGTGGCCTGAAAAGTGCAACGTTTTTTATAAGGTAGCTGCCAAGAATAGGAGATCCTATATAAGACAGAAATACAAAAATGGCAGCTGCTAGGGAACAACAAATGCGGGTAATCTCTAAAGCTGCAACTGCGGAACTTATTTGATTATTTGATTTGGGGTGAAAATTTTACGATGATGGGTCTGTGTTTCTGAATGATGCTTGATGTTGGAAGTAGAATCGGATGGATTCTGAATTGTTGATGAGACTGGAGTTGATTTTACTTTGCCATCAATGTCCACGGAAGATGGACTAGAGTCTTCAGATCTCGTCTCAGGTTTGCGGATATATGGTTCTACTCTGGTTCCGCTACCATAGTTATTGAGCTGGACAGGTTCAGTGCTGGATTCATGCTTTGGGGAAAAAGAACTAGAGTCTTTATCCTCACTTAGATGGATAACTGTAACCACAGAAGCAATTAACAACAATTAACAGTAAAACTGCAAGTTATGATAACCTCCATCTGATAATATTATACTGCTACTAATAGCCAAAACATATACATAAAGTCTCTATCCAATACCCTGTATAAATGTACTTCTGTAAGTTCTTGAGGTAGGTACTTACGTAGTCCTATTTTCATCCCGGACCTCTACCATAACTAAAGAAGAACGAGCAGATACCTAACATAACCAGCTTCCCAGATAGATCGCCTGGGATGGGGGTGTTGAGTTTGGGCAATTGCCCCCCCTGAAAATTTTAGAAGATTCCCTTACATACGCAAAGTTGCTCTAAGCTAACCCATATATTAAAGACGAAATAGAAAGGGAGTATATAATTTCAATCACATTGCTAAGGTGCCATTAACTTAGAACTCTTGTTCATTATCTCTAACAATTGGAAAATGATATATAGTTTATGTTGACTTTTTGATTGTCAGTTACGTGTTTAAATATTAGTGATAACTCTTTGGGAGAGATGTGTAAAAAGTGGGGTCCTCTTATAATTCTATCCAATCCATGTATGAATATGTTTCGCAATTGTTATTCGGCACAAATTTGTCGCAATACATAGCAGGACTCCAAACAATTTCCCAGTCAGTTTAAACTTCCATACATCCCACAACAGTATAATTCTTTGTAAGAGATCTCTTTAGCTGTATATCTTTCTTATAAGCACCACGACATACTTATTACCACAATAAGCTAATAACAGACTCTCACTCAAAGCACAATATGTTAGATTACACTGGGTTAACCCAACCAATTACTCCCACAGTTCAACAAAAAGAATCCGTCCCACAAACCAAAAAAAGTCATATTTTGACATTTTACAGTGGATTTGCAAAATCAAAATCCTAAAATACAAAATTGATGGGATTCATTTATGTTTTGCAAAATATTATTATTATTATTATTATTTTATTTTATTTTTTTGTAATTAGAAATTGAATACTTTTAAACTAGTATACAACTACTATAAATTATAGTATCAATTTTGATTTTTATGATTTCCCAAATTCAACTCAAAAGGTCAAAATGGAAGTGGAACCGAGGTAGAATAATACTCAATTAACTTGAACACTAATTAATTATTACTCCCTCCGTCCCAAGATAAAAGTCTGGGTTGACTTTTTGCGCACATTAAGAAAGAGAATAAAATGACAAAATTGTTCATATTTAAATTCTCATTTAATTGCATAATTTTTTGCACATAACTAGTGATGCTCCATATATATGCATAGAGAATAGAAATATGGCAATTAATACTAAGGGTATTATGGACAAAGTATTAGAAAAAATAGATTATTTAAGGTAAGTAGACATTTAACTTGGGACTACCTAAAATAGTAATAAGGACTTTTATCCTGGGACGGAGGGAGTATTAAACACGAATATATAGGTTCATATATAGAGAGAGAAAGTGGGAATACCGGGAGATGGTTGATTGGAGAGATGTGATTCCGATGAAGAAGGTAGATTGGATCCGACCAGTTATGAGAGCTAAACGGTCCGATCCTCTCTCTGCTATACGATGTCGTCGTGCTCCCTGCTTGTCGTTGCCGTGAGAACCGAGAGAGAGAGAGAGAGAGAGAGAGAAACGTTGTCTAAATCTGCAGTTATTTCTATAATTAGTCTCCTACCGCACACCAGCTTGTACAATTAATTCATGACATGTGCACACACACAAAAAAGAATTAAATATGTGGATTTTTTTTATTAAAAAATTCCTTAATTTACATTGTTTTTAAAAAAAAAATCTATTATTACTATTTCAGTAATAACATTAGAAATCAACTTGTAAGTTAATAATTTGTTTGGCAATTGTTTATGTATTTACCTTTTATTTTGTTTTTATATGTTTTTACTTTTTATTTTGTTTTTATATATTTTTACTTTTCTCTTATTTTCCCAGAGAGAATTATAAATCAGACAACACTATTTGATAATTATGCTGAAAAATTAGTTTTATATTATTTTATAAAAAATATAAATTTTGTTGTTAATAAGATTCGATAATATGACTCCTTACAAGCGTTGTTTCTATCTACTATTATCTAAAAATAATCAAGCTATTAATGATTGGACGAAACCAAGAAATAACCCCTCACGTGCGAAATTATAGAAGATCTCCTTTCAGATCAAACAATTCCATCGAATTGAGTATGATTGTATGTGTGATAGCATCTACTATACCAGGAATATCAATGAACCCGATTATTGCAATTGCTCAGGATACCTTTTTTTAGGAATAGAGAATCTATATCAAAGAAAGGTCTAACTGTTGGAATAATTTTATCTATAGCTATTTGATCTATTCTGGTTAGTACGATCAGTGAATTAGATGAAGGTACGGAAAGAGAGGGATTCGAACCCTCGGTAAACAAAAGCCTACATAGCAGTTCCACTGCTGCGCCTTCAACCACTCGGCCATCTCTCCTACATAATGATTATGACCCAAAAACCGAGTGAATAGCGAGACATTCATATTAGATTATTGGATAGGGACGACCAATAATCAAAATCAACCCATTCTGGATCTCGTACTTTATCAAAACGTCGAATTTCTAAATTCTCATAGGGCCCCTCTGGAATTCCTTCTAAAGCCTGTTGAATAATTTTTATGGATTCTGTCATTTCACTGATTCGTACTAAATAACGAGCTAATGAATCCCCCTCTTTTTGCCATTGGACCCCCCAGTCAAATTCTCATTGAAGTTATAATAGCTCTATATGATGTCAATTTTTTTTATTTTTTTTAAAAAAGTAAATTACTTTTTGTGCTTTTATTTTGTTGCTAAAAAGGAATTTTGTTTCTACATTTTTCAAAATAAAAACAATTAGTAAACAACGTCTTTTGTTATTGATTTTAAAAGCAAAAATAAAGATAAATATTTAAAAGTAGCAGCAGTTACTTATACAACTTATAAGGTGAGTGATGCAAAAAAAAAAAAATTTAAAGGAACAAAGCTGTATAAAAGGTACAAACAAGAGGATGTTTTTAAATCAAAGGTGATAGTCTATTGGTAAATATTTCTTCTTTTACTTTTGTATTTTTTTTGGGCCTTCTATTTGATTTAAGGAAAATGGCATTTTCTTATTGAAATTACAACTTTCTTCCTAAATAAGAAATATTTCTTTTTGAAATTATAACTTTCCTCCTAAATAAGAAATAAAAGAGGCTCCGATTTTGGTGTGATGTATACTAATATAAGAAAAAATAAAATTGCCAGAAAAATAAAAAGTAACTTACCATATGAAAGACACTATATCCTATGAAATGGACTTTTGTTTCAGTCAAACGAAAAAGATCTTAAAAAAAAGTAAAAAAAAAATACACAACTCATATAAGCAAAAACATAAACGTAAACAAAATAAAAAAATGACGTCCACGCACTAGTAAACATTTAAAGATTCAATAGAGACTTCAATCGAGGTTGATCCTAACTTATTTACAATTGTATAGCATATTTTAGTAATTCTACTTTGGGAAACTTAGAACAATCAACACAAAAAAATAATAATTAAGGAATTTAGCAATAAAAGTTAATCTTTAATTTCTAACCGAATTTCGGTTTTTGAAAGCACTTTCATTAGATCAGCTAAAAAAGTTATATTTGTTTGCAATAATGTTGCGTGATATTGGATTACTTTTACGTTTTATACTTATTAAGCACTTTATTATTCTAGGATTAGTCCTACGACGACAATCCATGGACTTTATTTTTACTTTTAATACTTCAAAATGATATTTTATTTCACCTTCCTCCTTAAAATTATATAACTCGTAAATAATCTTAGAAACAACAAAATAGTACATGGGATTTGTTATCTTAAAACTAATTTAAAGATAAAAAAGGATTAAACAAAACAAAAACAAATATTTAATCTCATACAACTAAATTTGCAAGCAAACATAGCCCGCCCCGAGAGTATCTAACAGGAAAATCTAAGGTCAAAGAAAATATATTTTTTATATAAATAAAAAAGAAAATCTGATAATATCATGCATGGCTACAAGGGTGAAAGGTTCAACTTCAAGAATCAAGACCATCAGTTGCAGGTAATAAGTTGGCCTAATGAACACAACAATAATCCTATCACTTCATTGCCATCTTTCTGTCCAATACTAGAGGCGGGTATCAACTATAGAAAAACCATGCAGTCCAGCTGCTGCATAGTAAACATATTTCTGTGGTTTGGGGACAAGACTACAAAAAAAAAAAAAAATACATGACATCATATATATTCTAACTTTCCTTGATGTAAACAAAATTCAAGGAAATATTTAATCTAATATATGACATCATATTTATTTATTTATTTTATTTCCTTGCCATCAATATATTTCACGCAATGTTGTTATTAGTTCTTCATGTCTACTTGATTAATTATATTTATTTATTTATTAACTAATTAATTAATTTCAAGTGCTATTATGCGAATCTTTAACGAGTTTCTTTAAATCTTTTTAATTGATCTCTAATGCAAATATAGAATATATCATGCTGCAACCGAGCGATATAATATTATATTGATTATATTATATAATTAATATTATATTACATTCCCATGACTTTACATTCTTGCCTCATTATATTATATAATTAATATTATATTACATTCATTGCCGAGGCCATCTGCTACACTACGTGGCGGCATGTATTCAATATAATAATATTACTAATATAATATAATATTACATAATAATATAATAATATTACATAATTAATATTATATTAAATAATAATATAATAATATTACTTAGTAAATCATCTCCGGCCGCTACAGGTTGTAGCGGCAAGCAGCAAGTGGGTTCCAGATTTTTAATTATTTTTTGATTTTTTTAATTACTTTTGAGGGCATGTTCGTAATTTGCACTGCCGGTAGTACTTGTTGAATTGCCGCTACATGTTGTAGCGGCAGAAAATTTAATTTTTTAATCTAGACCATCCAATATCAAGATCAACGGATGAGATATTGGTTGCTGGAATAGTACATATGACAACCAGTTGCCATGGATACATACCCATATATATATATATACACATATATTATGTATATATATATATACACACAGACACAAAATATGCATATTTATATTGTTTAGCGTATGGCTGTATGCTTATCAATTTTTCTAAAGAGCCATATTGGCGTATCACTAGTGTGCCATTTACATATCCAGCATTTATATCTGTGCTTCTTCACTGGTTATTAATAATTCAAGCTCAAAAGGGCCCGGGGCTGATGCAGCTATGTTAGATATTGTGATTCAATTGAACTATAATTTACAGTATCGTAAAATTCAATGACGGTATTTCAATGTTAGTATATATCAACAACTATTAATGTCATGCCCATATTAATTATAATCTGGCAAGAATATCAGCTATATGCCCAAGGTAGACCGACCTCAGACAAACCTACACCAATGTAAGTGAATGGTTCCACCTGATCCAAGCCTATATCAGCACATGAAGTCCATCAATAGACTAATTATCCAGCCACTTTTTCAGTGAGTACTTCATGCAGAGTTAAGACAATTTGTTTCACTTAAAAAATTATTTAAAACAGGAAATGATTTTAAATTTAATTGTTCTAATCTCGCAAAGATAAAGACTTAACAGCATTCAAGTGAAAGATGACATACTAAAAATGAAAAGCATAATTAACAAGCAAGATCCATGAAGTACGTAAAACTTACTTTGTTCGACTTTGTTGCATAGTTATGGCCTCATCAATTGCTTTGTCGGACGCATCTGCATTTCAAATAAGAAAAAAGTATTATTAGTAACAGATCATAAACAAGTTCAAGAAAAAATAAACTAATTTATAATATGCAAATGAAAACTTTCCTTCCACCTTAATACATTTTTCACTTCCCTACTTATTGCTCATACTCAAGTTAAACCAACTATAGTGTTCTTATCCATCTTTTGTGTTAGAAGTGTTGTGTGTGCTGAGTGTTGTGTGTGCTGAGTGCTGTGTGTGTTGTGTGTGTGTGTGCTGTGTTCCTCCACTAGCTCCAAACTGTTGTATAAATTAGGGAACTAATGTAATATGAAAACATAACATTGTATATAGAAATTCAACAGTTGACATGGTATCAGAGCCATGATTCATTAACCAGAAAATTTTTCTTTCTTTTCTTTTTTTTCCGCTCGCCACTGTTAGAATTTTTTCCTTGAATAAATGCTTAAACGATTACATACACTGAAATTGATCCCATAATTGGGTTACCCATAGCCAGGCGAACAACCCGGACCTTTCCAGTTTCCGACCCACCGCCGCACGCGCCGCCCACGCGCCCGACCGCCGACGCCACGCGCCGGCGCGTGAGGTGCTCTCCGGCGACCTTTTCCGGCGCGGCTCCTTGCACAGTGATCGCCTCTCTCTCCTCTTCCTGCCCATAGTGGTCTTACAGCGAGAAAATCAGGTTTGCTTGGATTTGGCTTACATTTTTGGTTCGGTCGGCCCTTTGGTTTCTTACTGTTATCTCTGGCTTCTGATTTGGCTTGTTTTCTGGCTTGCTTTTGAACTCTCGTACTGTAATACACACTACTACCTTGATACACTCACTTTGCTTCTACTGGTATCAGTTTTAAGTGTTAAGCTGGTAAGGCTTTCTTTCTCGGCTTAGAATTGGCTTGCTTTATTGATCGAACTGAACCTGGATATACTGTTTGGCTTGCTTTATCAGTGCTAAATATTACACTACTATTGTGATATCAGTGGTTGGCCTATTTTTCCGTGCCTTGTTAAAACATTACTGTTTGGCCTATTTTCATACCACTACTAGTTACTGTTGGAAGCCTACATATTATTCTTGTTGGTAAGATCCTTGGATAAATTCTTGTTGCTCCTATTATATCACCATGACAGAATCTGGTCCTATTACTGAAACCAATAAAGGACAGATGATTAGAAATCACCATCTCAATTCTGCTTTGGTTCTTAGTCCTTTTAAATTGGATGGAAATAATTATCTTGCCTGGTCCCAGGCATGTCGTATGTCAATTGAAGCAAACCGAATGCAACACTTTATCACTGGTACAACTACTATGCCTGTCCAAGCAGGTATTGCTCAGGAAGAATGGAAATCCGATAACTCCATGGTCAAAACATGGATTTTTAACTCAATGGAACCTCATATGCGAAGTAGCTACATGTTCTTAGACACTGTCTATGCACTTTGGGAAGCTATCTCTCAAACTTTCTCTATTTCTGGTGATATGTCGAAGGCATATGATATCCGTAAGCGAATCCGTGAGTTGGATCAAGGGGAAAAACCCGTGGCACAGTATTTTGCAGAGATTAATGCACTTTGGCAGGAGCTTTATCATTACCGGGTTTTCTCAGCTAAGTGTCGAGAAGATGCCACGGCTTATCAAAAATTTATTAATGAAGATAGGGTTGTAGACTTCTTGGCTGGGTTGAATATCGAGTTTGATCAAGTTCGAGCACAACTGCTTGGTCAGACACCTTTTTCATCACTGAGAGAGGCTCATGCTAGAGTCCAGCAAGAGGAAAGTAGGCGTCGAGTAATGGTACCCAAACCAAATCTTATTGACCGATCAGCCTTGATTGCCTCGTATCCTAAGCCTGGCTTTCCCATTCCCTCTCCTATTGAGAAGGAGTCCCGTGACTGTGACTATTGTGGGGGGAAGAATCATACCAGAGACCGTTGTTTTAAGCTTCATGGGCGTCCTAAAGGACGTGGCGGTCGTTCTGGTCGTGGACGTGGATCTCATGCCTACATGTCTACTCCTCCACCTTCGGCAGATGTACCTAGTACCGCAGACACTACTCATGCATTGACTCCTGAGGAAATCACTGCCTTTCGAAAATTCTATTCCAATCCTACTTCCTCTCATTATGCCCAGACAGGTATCCCTCCTCGTGCTTTTCATGTTTCACCTACTTGTCATAGGTGGATTATAGATACAGGTGCCTCCGAGCATATGACTGGGTCCTCAAACCTTTTTACTTCATATATGCCCTGTTCGGGAAAGGACAAGGTTCAAGTTGTTGATGGCTCTCTGTCCTCTATCTCCGGGAGTGGTTCTGTAGTTTGTACCCCTTTATTGACTTTATCATATGTTCTTTATATTCCTTCCTTCACTGCAAATTTATTATCTGTCCAACGTCTTTCTGAATCTATGCATTGTTCAGTAACTTTTTTTCCACATCATTGTATTTTTCAGGACTTGGTGACGGGACAACAGATTGGCAGTGGTAGTGCAGTTGATGGTCTCTATTATTTAGATGTTCACTCATCTAAGATAACCCCTACTCAGGCTCTTCACTCTGTTTCAGACTCCAACCTAGCCTCCCTCCATTAATGGCATCGTCGTTTGGGTCATCCTTCTTTTTCAGTATTGGAATATTTGTTTCCATCTTTAGTTAAGAATTGTAACAAAACTCAGTTTTTGTGTGAACCGTGTGAACTCGGTAAACACAAACGTTCGACTTATTCTGCTATTAACAGTCGTCAGTCTGAGTCTTTTGCTATCATCCATACAGATGTTTGGGGGCCCTCTCGGATTGTTTCCCGTTCTGGTTTTAGATGGTTTGTTAGCTTTATTGATTGTCATTCTCGTGTCACTTGGATTTACCTTTTGCGTTCCAAAAATGAAGTTTTTGATTGCTTTCAGGACTTTCATAAAATGATTCAAACTCAATTTAACGCTAAAGTCAAAATTCTCCATAGTGATAACGGTCGTGAATACAGTAATAATCATGCTTTTGAATCTTACCTCTCCCGGCATGGCATCATTCTTCAAACCTCCTGTGTCAAAACTCCAGAACAAAATGGAGTAGCAGAAAGGAAAAATCGACACCTCCTAGAAGTTGTCCGCACTCTTATGTTTACCATGAACACTCCTGAATTTTTATGGGGTGATGCGGTTCTGACTGCAGCATTCCTTATCAACCGCCTTCCGTCTAGAAGCCTTGGAAACAAAAGTCCTATATCCCATCTCCAGCACATACCCACTCCTTCTCCCTCGCCCCGAGTTTTCGGATGTGTGTGCTATGTTCATGATAAATTCCCCACTCGGGGTAAATTAGATCCCAAAGCTCTTCGGTGTGTTTTTATTGGTTATTTTCCAACCCAAAAAGGTTATAAATATTTTCATCCCCCTTCTCACAAAGTGTTTGTCACTCAGGATGTAACTTTTTGGGAGTCTGCACCTTTTTATTCTTCTTCACCGTCTCCTCAGGGGGAGGATGTTATTGATGAGGAGGAGACGTTTCCTTTTGAAACTGGTATTACAAATACAAGTATAATTACTCCATCTTCTTCTACTCCTGTTGTTGTTTTTGATAATGTTACACAGGGGGGGTTACAGTTACAGTCTGAGCCTGAGTTGAGGACCTATAGTCGAAAAGGGAAGAATAAGGTTACCATTGCTGCACCACTACACCAACCTTGCCCTGAACCAAGTCTTGGTAATACTAATGGTATGAATCCTGATCCTATTTGTTCTTCTTCTGATACTGACATTCCTATTGCTCTTAGAAAAGGTGTCAGGTCTTGTACACAACATCCTATCTCGAATTTTGTTTCATATGGTAAATTATCTGCATCCTACCATTCCTTTGTTTCTTCTTTGTCCTCTATATCTATTCCTCAGGGGTGGAAAGAAGCAATTAGCAACGAGAAATGGAAACATGCTATGATAGAAGAGATGAATGCCCTAAAAAAGAATGATACTTGGGAACTAGTTACTCTCCCTTATGGGAAAAGACCAGTTGGTTGCAAATGGGTATATACAGTGAAACAAAAGGCAGATGGGACAGTTGAAAGACTCAAAGTCAGGCTAGTTGCAAAAGGATACACTCAGACTCACGGGATTGATTACCAGGAGACTTTTGCTCTCGTGACAAAGATGAACTCTGTTCGTACCATAATCTCATGTGCAGCAAACTTTGGCTGGGATATTCAGCAATTGGATGTGAAAAATGCATTTCTTCATGGTGATCTAGAAGAAGAGGTATACATGGAAATACCCTCTGGTTTTGCCTCATCTGTCACCAAGGGAAAGGTTTGTAGACTGCGAAAGGCTTTATACGGATTGAAGCAATCTCCTCGAGCCTGGTTTGGTAAATTCCACAAAGCAATGATAAAACTTGAGTACAAACAGAGTCGAGCAGATCACACTCTATTTGTCAAACAAATAAATGGTAAGACTGTCATTCTTATTGTTTATGTTGATGACATTGTAGTGACAGGGGATAATAAAGAAGAGATAGTTAACCTCAAGGCAAGCCTGGCTAAAGAGTTTGAAATCAAAGATCTAGGCACCTTGAAATATTTCCTTGGTATTGAAGTTGCAAGATCTTCCAGTGGAATTTTTCTATCTCAACGAAAGTATGTTCTTGATCTCTTAACAGAAACTGGCATGCTAGGGTGTAAACCTGTTGATTCTCCTATTGAAGTTAATCATCATCTAGAAGGAGGCACAGGACCTACTGTTGATAGAGAAAGATATCAACGTCTAGTGGAACGACTGATATACCTGTCTCACACTAGACCCGATATATCTTATGTTGTGGGTATAGTCAGCCAATATATGCATGATCCTCGACAAAGTCATATGGAAACCGTTTACAGAATTTTGAGGTATCTCAAGTCTGCACCCGGTAAAGGTTTATTGTTTGCACCACATGGTTATATGAGAGTCGAAGCTTTTTCCGACTCAGATTGGGCTGGCTCTATAGAGGATCGTCGATCTACATCAGGCTACTGTTCATTTGTTGGAGGTAATCTTGTCACTTGGCGTAGTAAGAAACAGTCGGTTGTGGCAAGATCTAGTGCTGAGGCTGAATACCGAGCTATCGCCTTGGGTATATGTGAACTAATGTGGCTTCGAACCTTGCTAGAAGATTTGGGTGTTTCAACTAAAGGGCCTATGCAGTTGTTTTGTGATAACAAGGCAGCTATTAGTATTGCAAATGATCCGGTACAACATGATAGAACGAAGCACATTGAGATTGACCGACACTTCATCAAAGAAAAATTAGTCAGTGGTCTTATCTGCTTACCTTTTGTAAAAACAGAACATCAACTAGCTGATATTCTGACTAAGGGTCTTAGTTGTAAGATGTTTCATCCCTTGTGTTTCAAGTTGAGTATGCGAGATATCTATACACCAACTTGAGGGGGAGTGTTAGAAGTGTTGTGTGTGCTGAGTGTTGTGTGTGCTGAGTGCTGTGTGTGTTGTGTGTGTGTGTGTTGTGTTCCTCCACTAGCTCCAAACTGTTGTATAAATTAGGGAACTAATGTAATATGAAAACATAATATAGTGTATAGAAATTCTACAATTTAACATTTTGTTTCTTTATTTTTCCAAATCAACCCATAGTATGCGACTTTCAAAATTTAAAGCTTATGCAATATCCTAAAACAATTTTAATGGCTTATGCTATAGCATCCGTCAATCTGCAGTTTAGATATTATTGTCCTAGCAAAAGTACAACATAAATGCTGAAACTTCGGGTTTTTTGTAAAGAATGACTTGACCTGATTCTTGATTATAAAAGTTAGAAAACTAACTAGGGTGCAAAATATACTGGGAAAGGAAGAACAAAAGCTTTTCTTCCATTTTAGTATTTTAAATAAAAGAAGATTTTATCGGGAAAGAAAAGAAGACAGAAAAACAAACAAACAAACAGGACATGAAGAAAATATTTTGTGTGTATGTACATAAATAGATTGTGAACAAGCAAACATACATACACACATGATATTTTTAAATTCTGGTTGATGCAACACCAACTTATTAAGTCCATTTATTAGGATGATTTTGTTTCACACAAGACTTTCAATACACAATAAAGAGCTTTACAAGATATGAACAACTCCCTTAATCCTAGTTTACGTGGGCCAAAATTTTGGATTTTAAGATATTCAGAAAGAACATTTAGAAATTATATTTTTTCTCTCTCTTTAACATAAGTTAAGATATAATATATAAACATATTTACAATATAAAAATATAATGCATATGTAGTACGATTAAAAAGTAAATGAGCAAGATTTTATCATTAGACCTAAAACCCCAATACCTATACCCAAATATAGATGGTCAATTAAACTAGGGGGAAGGGAGTATTAATTAGAAAATTACTTAAAACAATAAAATTTTATTAGAGACGACACAAAGGAAAGAGAGAAAAAGTGACAAGAAGAAAATTATAAATATTAAATACATCAACAAGGATTTCCTTATTCATGCTCGTCATAACTCAATCATCGCACATTCAGAGACTTAAGTAAATGAAAGTAATTTTATCTCATACCAAATGTATAGGTGGCAGTCCTGCGATTACGGCAGGAACGAGTGATCCCAGAATTTCGGAAACCACTTACAAGCATTTTTTCTCTTTGTTGTTGCTTTTGATACCTTTCTTTCTTCTGTTAAAGGAAGCAAGAACTGACATCAATTCCAAATGATAAAAACGACGAAGAGTTCTACATCATAATTTACTACAAATTTACAATTGCTAACGCCAATATGATACAAATTGTAAATATATATGAGGCTATCCCAGACACTAACCTTATGTAGTTTCTCAAGAACAGGAATAACATCAGTTTCAACAGTCTTACTAACAGAAACTTCCATCTTTACTTTACTAGATGAGAAATCACCCTGACATTACCAATAAAACACAAGTGATTAATTGACAATTTATGAAATTCTTGCCTACCAAAACAAACTGAAATCTTGACCTTACCACAACTTCACGAAATTCCTCAAGATTGGTTGCAAGTGTTTCCCAATGACAATTTACTGGTTGTATAATTCCTTTGCCTTTAACTTTTAGCTCCAAGTCAAACATATCTACTTCCCTATATAATCTATAACCAATGGTAGCATTTCCGTCGAGCCTATCACGAATAGAAAAGGAGTCATCAACATCACCATGCTAATGTGTGAAATCAAAATAGACAAAAGTAAAAATAATTACCAGTACGCTGTCCCATTTTCATTGCCACATATCTTATCTTTCCGAAATGTAGAAAGTTCAGATCCACTTTTTAAGGCATCAGTAATATAAGGCAATGTATCACCTTGCTGAGAGTTCAAAGAAATAGTTATTTCAAGAAGAAATATGAAGTGAAGTAGAAAAATAAACTGCTTTGAGTTATAGGGTAGCTTATTTATAAAATATTCTTAGTAACAAGACAGTAGAAAAACACTGAAGTGGAAGTAGTATAGAACAATTTTGTGAATAAAGCGAAAAATGATATTCCAGAAATCTATTATGCAAAACAACTATGACATCAAACAAATGAAACTGGGCAAGGCGGATGTAGTACACTAGCTCGGATTTCGCAAAGTGCTTTAAGAATCATTAGACGATTTGTCGGATCAAGTTCTTTGTATTTGGATATCTCCTCTCTGCCAAAATGATATACCATAGCAGCAAAAATGTTTAAGCCTATATGTTTCAAATAATGAGATATAAATAAAAACAAATAAATAAGAAACATTATACCCTTTAGCTAAAGTTAGCGGAAGATCCCCTTCGGCAACCTGCAATAAAAATCCTTGGAAGTATAACGTTGCTGTTTGATTTATTTTTTATTTAAAAACAAGTGCTATAGCATATCCTGTTGTTATATAGAAAGGAGTAACTATAGCCAATAATTTAGCAACCAATCATCATGAATGACCTACGCATGACCACCACTCAGAGAGTTTCATACAAACTGCTGTGACCCAGGCATCAAGACAATTTAAGGTTTTACTTACTGGTGGTATCCCCTGAAAACAAGAAATCAGGAGATAAGAAATGACAAGTAGATAGCAAAAATGGACAGAAACAAAATATATTTGAAACTCATCTAGATGCACTGCCATGTATGCAAAAGGAATACAGGATTTAATAGTGTCTTACTAGCTTTACTTACAAAATCACTATTTTCTTATTGCTCTGGCCTTAAAACATAAAAAAAATCATAAATATTTTGTAAGTTGATCAGCTATTTTCCAATGTAAATATCAACTAGAGTATTTGCATACCATCAAGGTACTAAAGAAATTGCACTTGGCATGCAACGGTTATATTAGTTATCAAAGCTTTATAATCAAATCCCAGTAAGTTAAAGCCTCTTCCACTCTATTAGTTGACAAACAGAGAATGAATACTAGCAAAGAAAATTACCCAAATGTGATTTTAGATATATATATAAATACACACACACACACATACATTTTTCAGAGTTTTCTATAAAGTGTGCTAGATTTGTCTATGGGATATCCAAGATTGTAGAAATTATGGACATTTTGGATTGGTCCTAACCATTGGTTTGTAAGGCCTAGCAACTACATAAAGACGTCCCTCATTTGCAAAATTATAAAACATAGTTGCGATCATTCTGTGTAATAGTAGTTTCAGTCACTTGTTAGTTGTTACTAAATTTGAAAAAAAGTTTTGGATTGCTAAATTTAATGCTTCAAAACGAAAGTGATACATGTTTTAGAATGTTTGTACCAAAGTACAATTCACTAACATGTTAGTGATTTCAAATAACACTGATTCAGCTCTAAACTTATGTTGCTGTGGAAAAAGCTATACATGAGTCAAGTTTGGTCCTTCAGCAGGTACCAAAGCTCCAAGATCAAATCCTAGTATGATTTGAAAATTTTCTTGTATCATTTAGACAATTGCATCACATTAGGTTTTATCATTTGACCACGTCCTATTTATCGTAAACAACTAAAACTTTCTAATGTCTTTCACAAGACACATTCTTGTATGTTATGAATTAAGAAATTAAAACTTAAAATACATATTTTTTCTTTCAATAAAGGAACAGCCTAAAGGAAAGTTAAATATATAATCTCTGTATTTGTGTGTGCCTTGGAGAGGGAGAGTAGTATGTAAGCATCAACAAGCATTAGGGCATTACCAACCTAGTTGAGCTGTGTCTCCTCATTTTCTTCATATAGCCTCTTTCAATCAACAAAAGTGCAGCACTATCATATCACATCCAGCCTCTGTTTACCATAGAAACCAAACAGCACAGCCAGGAAATGTAACTTATACCATGGTCATCTAGTTCCTTATGATTACTTACACCAGATATATAGCTATCATTTATCAAGCTACCATCCCAACATGGTATCACCAATAATCTTTACATGAGCAGGCACCATCTTCAAATTTGTGGAACCTATTAGCATCTCTGACAACAAACACTTTCGCCAAAATCTTTGACAAACCTTTGATGAATTCGTGACAATCCCCACAAACTCTCAAATTCTTGAAAATCCGAATCGGCCTACCCCCTTTTTCCAATCCACCACAAACTAACGCGAACCCAATCGCCAGCTTCTCACTGTGAACTCTTAAACTATCCTCCTTCGACTCCTCTTCCACATCATGCAAGGCAAATCTCACTTCATAAGCATAACCCATCTCTTCTTTCATCCTCCTCTCCATTTCCTTCAAAATTTCATGAATTTTTGGTGTAAGAGGATGTGTCTCGTCTCTATTGTAGAAAAAGTGCACTTCCTTGTCAATTTCAACCCAACTGCGCCCAGCTTCTTTCTTTAACCCCTTTTTCTTTGCCAATTTTCTCAGCCTTTCGCTCTCTTTCCAGTAGCCGGCATTGGCATATAGATTTGACATCATGACATAATTGACCGGATTGTCACCATCCAGCCTCAAAAGAATCTCTTCTACTTCTCTCCCCATTTCCAAGTCTCCATGTACTCTACAAGAGCTGAGCAATGTCTGCCAAATACCTATATTTGGGTTAAGTGGCATGTTCTCTATAAGATTCTTAGCTTCTTCTAAACGCCCAGCTCGCCCAAGGAGATCAACCATGCAAGCGTAGTGCTCAACTTTAGGTTTAATTTGGCGATCTTTACACAATCTTGAGAAGTATTCTTGGCTCTGTTCAACAAGCCCAGAATGGCTACAAGCTGAGAGCACAGCCAAGTAAGTCACTCCATCTGCCTCAATATGATCAAACTGCATTTTCTTGAACAGGTTAATCGCTTCTTTGCCGAGACCATGTTTTCCATACCCAGTGATCATAACTGTCCAAGAAACCACATTTTTCTCTTGCATTTCACTAAAAAGTGTTTCCGCTTCTTCTGTTTGGCCACACTTGAGGTACATATCCACAATCGAATTAGCTACCGAAATGTCTAAACCTGATGGAACTTTAATTGCATAACTATGCATCTGTTTCCCTTGTTCTACTAGAGCAAAATCAGCAAAAACACCCATAATGCTCGAGAGAACATACCCATCTACTCGAATGTGACTGTTTCTTAGCTGCCTAAAAAAGTCCATGGCCTCTGCTAGATTTGCTTCTTGAGCATAACCAAGAAATAGCGACGTCCAAGATATCACACTTTTCTGCTCAACTTGATCAAACAATGCTCGCGCTTCAATTAAATACCCGCACTTAACATACAGATCTATAAGAGCACCAGCAATAATTGTCTGAGCCGACAATGGGAAGCCTCTCGCGATCAAGAAAGCATGAATTTGAGTCCCTTCGCGGATAGCTCCAAGGCCACTACAAGCTTTTAATGTGCTTGTAAATGTAAACTCATCTGGGATTTCTCCCTGTACTTGCATTTCCTGAAATAGAAGTAAAGATTTATCACCCATTTCTGCAAGGGCAAATCCTGCTATCATTGCATTCCAACTTATAACACTTCTAAATGGCATTATATCAAACATACGAGCCGCCTCAGTAATTCTCCCACACTTCGAATACATATCAATTAAAGAATTTCCCACCACAGGAAACCATTCAAATCCACTTTTACAACACAAACCATGGATCTGCACTCCATTCTCTGGAACCCCCAAAAATCCACAGGCTTTAACATTTGTAGAGAAAGTAAACTCATTGGGTTTAACTTCCGAAGATCCCATTCGACTAAAAAGAGCCAAAGATCCTTTGGCATTACCCTGCTGTAAGTACCCACAAATTAGAGCTGTCCAAGAAACAACATTTCTTTCAAGCATTCTATCGAACACGTTACAGGCATTGTCTATTCTACCACATTTTCCATACATATCTATAAGATCATTGTTTAGCATCCTATCAAACCCATAACCCATTTTCAGTACAGCTGAATGAACTTGCATTCCCTGATCAAGTAACAAACTTTTCGAACAATTCCTCAAAAGATTAGCAAACCTTTGCCGTTCATTCATTGATAAACCTAAAAGTTGGTGCATTTTTTCCCAATCAATCAGAAATTTATGATGATCCCTGTAAATAGATACATACTGAAGATTTCAAACACTTATACACTGTTAATGGTGAAATTCTGGAAAATATGTTTGTACCCATTTTGCAAAGCTGCATAAACATGGTGAAATTGAAGAAAATACATACCCAAATAGTCAAGTTTTCATTATGTCAAAGCAACTTCTTGGAGACAAAAATGATAGATATATGTGATCACAAAATGGGGAAACAAATTTGTATCAGGGGGTGATTCAAAAACGTTTTCAAAAATATATATTGGATGCTAGAGCTTCTAGCTGTGCATCATAGCAGAATTGATTATGAAACTAAAACTACGCCCGAAAATCAATATAAGTATCTGTTTTAAGAAATGAGGATGATGTCTTTGTGATAAATGTCAGAACAACTCAAAACTCCAATGGTTGCTTGCAAGTTGCATATCCAGGAGTTTTACAAGTGACCCTATGCATCCCTATTCTCTCATTCTCCTTGATCATAATACTATTGCCATCTTCAAAAGCTACACTACCTTCCTATCAGGCTCCTAATAATCTGGTTTTTATTTGTAACTTAAAAACATGAGTGTTGCATTTAGCGACACAATAAAATTTGTAGAGGGAAATTGGGTGTAAGATGTAATAGAGGGGATCCTAATCCGGATACATGGGATATAAAGTAGTGAAGAAGGGGTCCGCACATTACTTGTTCTATTTTACTGCTTTTAATTCCACCTTAGTTGCAATTTACATTCAACATAAAATTAGTCAGACGTATAAATCATTAGAAGTAGCATAAGAATTGGTCTATTTACATCTGCATTCGTCGAAAAACAAAGTTTGAAGACAACATTTTGAGTAGGGTTTATGTAACACCCCCAAATCCGAGTCCCTTGAACCTCGGGTCTGGTACGTCACGGTACAACCATATTCTAACACTACGCCATTAATCAATAATGTAATTGATAAAACTCGTATAAAATTTTTCTTTTTAACAAACAATATCAATAAAGATAGTAAAATCTAGTATTTAAAACATTCCTCAGTTCCAGAATCGCAATCTTTAGTTTGTCTTACTTCAAATCATATATATTATGATTCACCTTAAAACGTTATGTGTGAGTATATAAAAACTCAACCTTTAATACCTAAGTAATTCTTCTATACCTTCTTATTGATAATCCAGCAACTAAATGTTTTATATAGCGAATTGGATCTTTATAAGTATACCTGCAGTATATGTTATTCTTCACAACATCTCCATCGTTTGATTGTATTTACAATACTAAATGTATAGTTTACAACTTAGATTTTCAAACGAAGATCCTTTGATCACATTCACACATTTTATTACCACTTAGCTTATTTTCAATACAATAAGTCGATCTAACTTACTACACAATTATCTAAAGAAAACAGTAATCATTTGCTTTCTAAACGCACTTCAAATCTTTACAATTTGTAGCTATATCTCAAAATTATGTATATACTATGATTTATCTCAACGTCAGTTGTGAATATAAAATTCGACTTTTGTCATTAAATTTATTCTCCTGTATGCTTCGTTGTAATCCAGCAAGTTAACTGAGTTACATAACAAATTGGGATTCTAAAACCGCCAGCTGAATTCCTTATTACAACAAGCCACATATATAAAATATACTAGCATTCCAATCATATTATGTCACCTTACAATTTCAAATGTAAAGTTTTCCATTCAAATTCAAACGAATATCTTTTATTTGCATATTAAAAATTAATACAACTTTCATTACAACCAGTCATTCTGACTTGGTACATAGCCAGCTAAAAGAAATAATCAATGGTGGCTTATTACATAAACTTCAGTGTATTACTGTTACATTCGCCTGGCTCCTCGATCTTTTACTGCAAAATTAATTGCAAGAATGAGTGCGACGACTCAGCAAGTCTAACAGTTTTCACATTTCATGCTTCACGTTCTATACATACTTGCATTTTATTCATGCGTGATGTATTACATCCAATGCATTCTATACATGCCTCCTATCTTTCATAATATGCATCTCTATATGCATCATACATTTCATGCAGTGCATCATAAATCTCATACTGAGTAATTAGTACATACTTCTCATTTTTCATTCTTCGTATTCAATCACGTAACACTTAATACATGTTCAACACGTATCAAATCCAATAAGTTCTATAACACATCTTAGCACATTTCTCAAATAGCAACAAGTTCAAAATAAGTTCCACATAATACTGAAAAAAAACTTGCTTGCATCTTATTGCCAATATACGCAATACTTTTCTCATATAACACATATCACACCTAGGTACATGAGGTTCCGTAACTCAATTATTCTCAGTCATATTTTGACCTCAACAAGAATAAATTTAAGTATAGCACAAGGCACATATCAATTTACTTGCAAAAACTTCATATCATATAGATTAGTTTGCACATAGTCCTCAACAAGTTTACACATGTCAAGTGAATCTGAAAAACTTGCCTCGGTTTTGTTTATCACAAAATGCTCATCAAATGTTCCTTGCATTTATTTCATTTCGCGTACTCGAAACAATATTATCTTGTATCGCACCTATATAACATACATAGGGTTATTACATAGTTCAATGAATACATATTTCACTAACTTTGATTTAAACCCGAGTCAACTATATCCGATGCGGCTAATTTATATTGTTAATACCCCGCGCAATACTTATAAAGCTTATTACATAGCTTAACATGTAACGCGATCCTTGATTTAACCAAAACTTACATATATCAAGAATTAAAATTAAATCTTGAATTGTTAACCATGATAGGTTTCTTAGTTCAATTTATAGGTTAAGTTATGTATTAAATCATATTTTACTATTACTTTTTAATTAATTAAACATTCAGGGGCAAAACCGTAATAAAACCAAAAGTCAGAATCTGGAACTGGGGGCCAGCGCAGCCACACTGGAAGACAGCGCAGGCGCACTGGGCCACTGCCCAGAAATCCCAGCAGCTTCCTTCACATCTTGCCTACTTTAAGATTTTGTATCTTGCAGTTCCTTTATCCGATTGCATCCAAATCTTGACATGTTCTTTATGGTACTACAGAGTGTTATAAAAGGCTTAAATATAAATTATTACCCTAAACTATTGACCTTTTTCCACTTCGGTGATTGACCTTTCAATTTTTTCAATCAGATCATTAAACTATCAATTTTTTCCACTTTAGTTCAATTGAAGTTGCCACGTCATAAATTGATGATGTGGCTATGACACCTAGCATAACAGTGCTGATGCGTCTAATAAAACAATAATTTTCTTGTAATTTTTATCATTTTAATATTTTAAACAGGACAAAAATGTAATACAACATAACAAAAGTTATTAAAATTCTTATTCATTAAATTAAGGCTAAATCAAATTAATTAATCTAGATAAAACCAAATTAATTAATCAAGATAAAACCAAATTTAAATCAAGTCTTAGCCCTTAATCACACTGCATATCAAATCAAAATCCACATATCAAAGACTTTCGTCTTTTCTTTATTTAATAAACACCAAGATTAATAAGTAAACATTAAAAATAAAAACAACCAAACATTATTAAACCGGCGACATGCATCTTCTTCATCTTGTCTAGTGCAAAATCCCCAAATCAAAAACCCTAACATCAAATTCTATTTCATTACAACTCAGCCCAACAAACTCAAATCAACTTTTCATCTTTCATTTCAAGTCCAAATTCAATGTCTAAAAATTACAAACCTAAAATTATCAAAGAAGATAAAGTGATTTGGTTCTTTACCTTCCGTAATGGCCGTAGAAGAGAGAAAGAGAAAATAGTTACTTCATTGGCTTGAATTCTTGTTCTGCTCCTCTCTTTCCTTTTTCTTTTTCAACAAACTTGCTCAAACAATTTGGGGGTTATGGTGGTGTCTGGTGCAGCAACTAGTGCGTGGTGGAGGCTGCAACTCATCGCCCCAATTTTGTGGCCGATGAGGTAATCTACGGCTCTTTTGACTATGTCGTCGCTGAATTCGGCCTTCTAGACTTCCTAGTTCGTAGTCTTGGAGATCGATCTGGCTCCACGATTGATTCTCCGATGCGTAACCACTGGGAAATCGGTGAAGTCGTCGGACTGTAGTTTGTGGCTGGGTTTTCTTTAAAGGTCAAATTTATGTGTTGGATAGAAGATGATGAAAAAAATCTTATTGGATGAATTTGTTAAAAACATTAATTACTTATTCGGTTTTTACGTTTCTGCCCTTTTAGTTCCATAAAATGATTTAAAATGAGTGTTTTTTTTGCCACATAAGCACATGCATATCACCAGTCATAGCCACGTCATCAATTTATGACGTGGCAACTTCAATTGAATCAAAGTGAAAAAAAATTGATAATTTAATGATCTGATTAAAAAAATTAAAAGTTCAATCACCGAAAGTGAAAAAAAGATAAGAGTTTGAGATAGTAATTTATATTTAAGCCTTTATAAAAATATAACATGACCAAATAGGATTCATTAAGGTACCATTACAGAGGCCTCAATAAGCCCTGCTAACTCAGTATTTCACTTGAACTCAAATTGATGCAAGTCCATAAAATTACTTTTAAACTCACTTTAATTCACCTAATCCACTTGGGTGATATTATGTTACATATATAAAGGTTACCTTGCCCACAACATTAGCCAATTCACAAGTTTTAGCATAACAGTCTCTTAGAGGCAAAATTTCGAACACCTTGAAGGCGTAATTTAAAATCATAAATTTCATAAGTACTTAGATGGAGATTAACCAAAAAATTTCACAACAGTCCTTCCTTATTACCCCAAACATCATAAACTCCCTTTACTACCCACAGATTCAGAACCAATCACAACAATTTCAGAATAACAATATTATGTATACTTTCAATTTCCATAAAATTAACCAAATACATGGCTTACCTTAGTTTGATGAAGTCCTAACTTTGATGATCAGTTAATGCAACTTTACTTGCTGCTCTTGTCTTTAATTCTCCCCCAAATCAGATGTTAGTTTCAATTTCTTCTAATATTCTTGGTAATTTTCGGTATAATTGGAGTGGCTTGGTGTTAATAGCTTGTGAATAGGAAGAGTTGGCTGGGAATTAGTTTGGAACGGACGGAGGATGAGAGTGAGCAGGGGAGTAATTTCCTAGATTGTTTCTTTCAATTATCAGGCAAGGCTTGCTTTAGTGTCCTTATCTGACTTAAAATACATCTTAATAAATTAGATTATCGGAATAAAATAAGATATAAAGTGTTTGTTTATAGTTAAATAAAGCCGAATGGCGGAATGGCTAAATCGGTCGGTGCATTTATTTTGGTCTGAATGGCTGAATCGGTCAGACGATTAAGCTGAATGGCTAAGTCAGATTTTTTTAGCTGAATAGCTGAATGAGCAGCTGAATGAGTAAAAACAAATTTAAAAAAATAAAAAATTAAAAAATTAAAAAAAAAATATTAACTATTATATTAAGTAATATTAAATAAATTTACAACAATTTTGAATTTTTTCAGAGGGATAAAATAATAAAATTCTGTCATTTAGATGTTTCAGACATGTCAATTATCAAACAGCTTTTTTCATTCAGATTCAGATTCAGCTCATTCAGATTCAGATTCATTTAGTTTTTATCAACACCCCTAAAAAACTATTTAATAACTAAAAAGTGTAAAACATTTGAATGACACTATTTTATTATTTTAACCTCTGAGTTATTTAAAAATTTTATTTGAATGATCTTAAAATTTAAAATTGAAAGAGTACAATATTTATTGAGGTTATTTTTGTCCATAAATTTTAAATAAATTATTAAGAGGTAGCTCTTAATAGTTAAGATTTGAGTTTCTGTCTTAACGATTAAGAGGCAAAAAAAATTTACCAAACAAGATTTGTCTCCAACCGAATCAGAGACAGGTGAATTAAAAAGCATTCAGACACAAATAAACACCACCTTAGGCTTGATCGAATCAAAGACAGTTGAATTAAAAAGCATTCAGACATAAACAAACATCACCTTAAGCTTGATGAGTCATTATGAACACTAGCCCCTCTTAAACTCTCAGCATACTTTAGCTTTTAATTTCTTAATTCCCAGCATACCCAATACATATATGTATATTACTTACATTACATTCATGCATAAATATATTGCATACATTACATCACAATTATACCAAATACATATATCATGTAACACATATTTCCTTTCCTGTTATCCCATTTCCAAATCTCTGCATACTTGTATTATGTATATAAATATATACATTACTACATTACATGCCCACTCATATACACATAATACATATAATACATCACCCCCATCCCACATATACATGAATTTATTTATGTATTATCATTACTGTATTATCAATAAATACATAATTTTATAATTTATAATAATTTATACATTTATAGTTATGCATAAAAATCCCTCTATTAATTATGAAATTAATTTCATAATTAATATAAACACTTTTAGTGTAGCGGGCTGTTATTTCAAATAATTAATATTTGATTCATTCGTCATTTTAACTTTTTAAGTAACTCATTTAATTTATACAATTAATATTGTATAATTAAATCAAATTTGCTCCTTCTTTCCATAAATTGTTTCAAGACAATTTATTTAACCCATACATTTAATCATAAATTAAATCTTAATTTAATTTATTAATATTGACACTAATATTCATATATATTATATATTGGTCTTTCAATCATATTCATTATATTCACTTGGCCTAACATCATATATTAAGCCATTAACCACGTTACATTCAATTATTGTAACATAGTATTATTTCTCATTTATTTAATCGAATAAATTTCTTTATTCTGTTATTAAAGTCAATATATTAACTTCCTCATCTCATATTTTCAATTCATCTCCATTTTGCATAATATATTTAAAAATGATGAGTTTAATTAACTTCCTCATTTTATTAAAATAAAAATACTTACATTAATTCACTATTTTAATTAAGCGAATTAATCACATCATTTATGAAATTTAATTCATAATAACTCCATTGTCGTTGAAGGCTTACTATTTAAATTATATTATTCATAATATAATTTCAATTTAATCTCAATTAATTAATATTAATTAATTAATATTAATTAATTAATTTTCTTCACCTCCATATTTCATTTCGTAGCTAACTCAAGCTAACTAATTTAATAGTTTAATTAACTATTAAATATAACTTTTCAAATATACGTATATATTTCACACTTATATATACATATTAAATCCACCACATAAATTACATAACACATATACATCTATACATTCAAACCCGACATGTCTTATAATAAGAATTTTACTTATTAAATTCTTATTTTAATAATTTTCGAAAAACTCGGGTCGTAACATTCTGCCCTCCTTATAAGGATTTCAACGTACTATTTCTACTTAGGTGTTATATTACCTATTTAATCCACTATCCTCAACAATTCTTATAAGTTTTATTTCATAACCTTTATTAAACTCGATTATATTTCGAGTATTACCATTCTTTAACCCATCAACTTTTTTTTCTAAGGACCATCGTATGCCACAATCGTCGTAAAAATTTAACATTATGATTTACTAGACTAATAAACATCCGGAATATCACAGTTTAAGGCGGAGCCCCTTAGGAAATCAAGGCTTTAAGCTTCATGATCAATGTACAACAAAAAGTAGAACTGGGAGACACTCGAACAGATGTGTGTGTTATTGATTTGGACCGCAAAATATGAAGGTTGGAACTGGTTACTGCATCTTTCATGCATGTAAGAGAAAGTTGGACTTTCCTCTTTTATCTTGTTCTGTGGGTATTTTCGCCACCCACACAATACACACAGCTTTGTTATTTTCTCCATTCCATTTTGGAGTAGATTTATATCTAATTTCAAATTATATTTCTAGTCGTTTTCATTTTCTACATAGATCTGATCCAGCAAAAGAATTAGGTAACCAAGCTCACAATCATCAGATAATAAAACCATTATGTCATATGGATAATATAATAACTTGTATGTATCATAACCACAAGTATCAAAAAATTTATATAAATAAATAACCAAAGGAAAGTATGCTAACATTATCAATACACCAAAAATAGGAGTACATCACAGAAAACTCTCTTAAAGCTGGCCAAGCTTTAACGGACAAAAGTATTCAACATGTTTCATTGAAGTCTAATTCAAATAACTCAAATTACATCATTTACCAGCCAAGTTTCTGAGCCAGGGAAAGTAAACATATGACAGCAATCGAGTATACGCTACAGTCCATGAACAGTGCGCCTACAACATGTTGCAAAACCAAACCTACCTCCAGAGCTTTCCCTAATTGACCAGCCAAGCCAAATGCAGCTATTAAAGAAGAACTATCTGCTTCTTTGCCAGAACTTATTACCCCTTTCTGTTTCTCTAAAAGGAGGTGTGCAAGCACAATTGATATATTAGTGACCAAAAGAAGATAAAGTGGCCTGAAAAGTACAATGTTTTTTATAAGGTAGCTGCCGAGAATAGGAGGCCCTATATAAGACAGAAATACAAAAATGGCAGCTGCTAGGGAACAACAAATGCGGGTAATCTCTGAAGCTGCAACTGCAGAACTTATTTGATTTGGGGTGAAAATTTTACGATGATGGGTCTGTGTTTCTGAATGATGCTCGACGTTGGAAGTAGAAACGGATGGATTCTGAATTGTTGATGAGACTGGAGTTGATTGTACTTTGCCATCAATGTCCACGGAAGATGGACTAGAGTCTTCAGATCTCGTCTCAGGTTTGCGGATATATGGTTCTACTCTGGTTCCGCTACCATAGTTATCGAGCTGGACAGGTTCAGTGCTGGATTCATGCTTTGGGGAAAAAGAACTAGAGTCTTTATCCTCACTCAGACGGATAACTGTAACCACAGAAGCAATGAACAACAATTAACAGTAAAACTACAAGTTATGACCATCTGATATTATTATACTGCAACTAATAGCCAAAACATATACATCAAAGTCTCTATCCAATACCCTGTATAAATGTACTTCTGTAAGTTCTTGAGGTAGGTACTTAAGTAGTCCTATTTTCACCCCCGGACCTCTACCATAACTAAAGAAGAACGAGCAGATACCTAACATAACCAGCTTCCCAGATAGATCGCCTGGGATGGGGGTGTTGGGTTTGGGCAATTGCCCCCCTGAAAATTTTAGAAGATTCCCTTACATACGCAAAGTTGCTCTAAGCTAACCCATATATTAAAGACGAAATAGAAAGGGAGTATATAATTTCAATCACATTACTAAAGTGCCATTAACTTACAACTCTTGTTCATTATCTCTAACAATTGGAAAATGATATATAGCTTATGTTGACTTTTTGATTGTCAGTTACGTGTTTAAATATTAGTGATAACTTTTTGGGAGAGATGTGTAATAAGTGAGGTCCTCTTATAATTCTATCCAATCCATGTATGAATATGTTTCGTAATTGTAATTCGGCACAAATTTGTCGCAATACATGACAGGACTCCAAACAATTTCCCAGTCAGTTTAAACTTCCATACATCCCACAACAGTATAATTCTTTGTAAGAGATCTCTTTAGCTGTATATCTTTCTTATAAGCAACACCACATACTTATTACCACAATAAGCTAATAACAGACTCTCACTCAAAGCACAATATGTTAGATTACACTGGGCTAACCCAACCAATTACTCCCACAGTTCAACAAAAAGAGTCTGTCCCACAAACCCAAAAAAGTCATATTTTGACATTTTACAGTGGATCTGCAAAATCAAAATTCTAAAATACAAAATTGATGGGATTCATTTATGTTTTGCAAAATAATAATAATAATAATAATAATAATAATAATAATAATAATAATAATAATAATAATATTATTATTATTATTATTATTATTATTATTATTATTATTATTATTATTTGTAATTAGGAATCGAATATTTTTAAACTAGTATACAACTACTATAAATTATAGTATCAATTTTGATTTTTATGATTTCCCAAATTCAACTCAAAAGGTCAAAATGGAAGTGGAACCGAGGTAGAATAATACTCAATTAACTTGAACCCTAATTAATTACTATTAAACACGAATATATAGGTTTATTTATATATATATATATATATATGTATATATTGTATACAGAGAATATAGAGAGAGAGAGAGAGAAAGTGGGAATACCGGGAGATGGTTGATCGGAGAGATGTGATTCCGATGAAGAAGGTAGACTGTGCATGCGACCAGTTATGAGAGCTAAACGGTCCGATCCTCTCTCCGCTATACGACGTCGTCGTGCCTCCCTGCTTGTCGTTGCCATGAGAACCGAGAGAGAGAGAGAGAGAGAGAGAGAAATGTTGTCTAAATCTGCAGTTATTTCTGTAACTAGTGACTACTCTCCTACCGCACACTAGCTTGTACAATTAATTCATGACATGTGCACAAAAAAAGAAGAATTAAATATGTGGATTTTTTTTATAAAAAAAAAATTCCTTAATTTACATTGTTTTAAAAAAAAAATCTATTATTACTATTTGAGTATAGCATTAAAAATCAACTTGTAAGTTAATATTTGTTTGGCAATTGTTTATGTATTTACCTTTTATTTTGTTTTTATATGTTTTTACTTTTTATTTTGTTTTTATATGTTTTCACTTTTTATTTTGTTTTTACATGTAAAAATAAAAATCAGGTAACACTATTTGATAATTATGCTTAAAAATTAGTTTTATATTGTTTTATAAGAAAATATAAATTTTGTTGTTAATATGATTCGATATCTGAATCTCATTGAAGTTATAATAGTTCTATCTGATGTCAAATTTTTTTTTATTTTTTTTAAAAAGTAAATTACTTTGTGTGTTTTTATTTTGTTGTTATTAAAAGAAATTTTGCTTCTACGTTTTTCAAAATAAAAATAATTAGTAAACAACGTCTTTTGTTATTGATTTTAAAAACAAAAATAAAGATAAATATTTAAAAGTAGAAGTAGTTACTTATACAACTATAAGGTGAGTGATGCAAATTTTTTTTTTAAGGAAGAAAGCTGTATAAAAGGTACAAACACGGGAATGATTTTAGACCAAAGGTGATAACCTAGTGGTAAAAACGGCATTTTCTTATTGAAATTATAACTTTCTTCCTAAATAAGAAATAAGAAAAGGCTCCGATTTTGGTGGTGATGTATACTAAAATAAGAAAAAAATAAAATTGCCAGAAAAATAAAAAGGAACTTACCATATGAAAGACACTACATCCTATGAAATGGACTTTTGTTTCAGAGTCAAACGAAAAAGAGCTAAAAAGAGTTAAAAAAAAATACACAACTCATAAAAGCAAAAACATAAACGTAAACAAAAAAAATAAAAAATATGACGTCCACACACTAGTAAACATTTAAAGATCCAATAGAGACTTCAATCAAGGTTGATCCTGACTTATTTACAATTGTATAGCATATTTTAGTAATTCTACTTTGGGAAACTTAGAACAATCAACACAAAAAATAATAATTAAGGAATTTAGCAATAAAAGTTAATCTTTAATTTCTACCCGAATTTCGATTTTTGAAAGCACTTTCATTAGATCAGGCTAAAAAAGTTCTATTTGTTTGCAATAATGTTGCGTGATATTAGATTACTTTTACGTTTTATACTTATTAAGCACTTTATTATTCTAGGATTAGTCCTACGATGACAATCCATGGACTTTATTTTTACTTTTAATATTTCAAAATAGTATTTTATTTCACCTTCCTCCTTAAAATTATATAAATCTAAGGTCAAAGAAAATATTTTTTTATATAAATAAAAAAAGAAAATCTGATAATATCATGCATGGCTACAAGGGTGAAAGGTTCAACTTCAAGAATCAAGACCATCAGTTGCAGGTAATAAGTTAGCCTAATGAAGCCAACAATAATGCTATCACTTCATTGCCATCTTTCTGTCCAATACTAGAGACGGGTATCAACTATAGAAAAACCATGCAGTCCAGCTGCTGCATAGTAAACATATTTCTGTGGTTTTGGGACAAGACTACCAAAAAAAAAATACATGACATCATATATATTCTAACTTTCCTTGATGTAAACAAAATTCAAGGAAATCTTTTAGCTTTGGGTACTGACTCACAGTGCAATTTCTATTTAGAAGTCCTTTCCGCTGTCGTTGTCATCATCGGGATCAGAAGCTGGAGATCCGCTCTCGCTGCTTCTGCTCTTATTGCTCAGGGTTTCTGGTGAGCTTTCATCTTCAGAATCAGGGACAACAGCAGACTTGAGGGCAGTATTACGAGTAGGCCTTTGCCTCAACCTATTCTTTGCACCTTGATTTCTGAGTTTTGGAGCAGGACTTTTAGCAACCCCAGCTACTCTCTTGCTCAAGCGCGAACCCTTTGGCCTACGAGCAACGTTTGCATGGTTATTATCGCCAAGATTGTTATTTTCCTCATCAGAGGTGTTTGAGGCACTCCCATCTTCGCTACCAGTGTCATTTTTTTCATCAGAGGTGTTTGAGGCCCTCCCGTCTTCGCTACCAGTTTCATTCTTTTCATCAGAAGTGTTTGAGGCCCTCCCGTCTTCGCTACCAGTTTCATTCTTTTCATCAGAAGTGTTTGAGGCACTCTCGTCTTCATCACCAGTGTCATTCTTTTCATCTGAGGTGTTGGAGGCGCTCTCGTCTTCACTACCGGCGTCATTCTTTTTATCAGCGGTGTTTGAGGCGCTCCCATCTTCACTACCAGTGTCATTCTTTTCATCAGAGGCTTTTGAGGCGAACCCATCTTCACTACCGGTGTCATACTTTTCATCATTAAACTCACCGTCACTGTTTTCATCATCACCGTCACCTTGAAGCCTATCGCTCTCGGTCTCACTGTCAGAGGACTTGCTGTCTCTTGATTTCATGTCCGAGTCCAAGCTCTCATGTGGAGCGGTTCTATTTTCTTTCCTATTATCACCACGTTTTTCTACAAGCCCCTGCTCTTTGGTAGTCTTCCTTTTCCTGAACCATATTAATATTAATTTCAAAACAAGAAAAATTTCCAGAGATGTAGAAATAGCAACAATATCAAAATTCTCCTTAAAACAAGTTCTACTACCTGCACAATAGCTAAAATTCGCAAAACCTAGCACAAAACCAAGAGAGGTGGTTGAAATTACCACAATTCCTACAAAACACTATCTTGTGTATAATTTCACCACGAGCTCAAACCTGGCTTGATGCCGAGGAAGGATAACTCATGTAAAAGCTCACATGTAACATGTTAAGCCCATAATTCAAGACATCAGGTTAGCACATAAGCACATATACTTCCAACTAAGGCTGTAACAAATCCATATAGGATACTCACCAATACTATCAGATATTTCGCTTGGCATTTTGAGCGTTATATAATTTGAAAAATAAAATTCTTCATTTAGGACAAGTATTAGATTAAGATGTCCAACAAACTTCAACATTGAAGCAACACTTTCCTTTATGTAAAAATAAGTAAATTGTAAGAAAAACAAAGAAAAAAAAATATCATGTCAACTGAAATAAGATGGAGGAAAGACTTCACTAGAGTTTATGCATTGAAAGGGTAATCATCAAAATATATTTTCCCGTGATATATACACACACACACACACACACACAAAATATGCATATTTATATTGTTTAGCGTATGGCTGTATGCTTATCAATTTTTCTAAAGAGCCATATTGGCGTATCGCTAGTGTGCCATATCCATATCCAGAGTTTATATCTGTGCTTCTTCACTGGTTATTAATAATTCAAGCTCAAAAGGGGCTGGGGCTGATGCAGCTATGTTAGATATTGTGATTCAAATGAAATATAATTTACAGTATCGTAAAATTCAATGACGGTATTTCAGTGTTAGTATATATCAACAACTATTAATATCATGCCCATATTAATTATAATCTGGCAAGAATATCAGCTATATGCCCAAGGTAGACCGACCTCAGACAAACCTACACCAATGTAAGTGAATGGCTCCACCTGATCCAAGCCTATATCAGCACATGAAGTCCATCAATAGACTCATTATCCAGCCACTTTTTCAGTGAGTACTTCATGCAGAGTTAAGACAATTTGTTTCACTTAATAAATTATTTAATCCAGGAAATGATTTTAAATTTAATTGTTCTAATCTGGCAAAGATAAAGACTTAACAGCATTCAAGTGAAAGATGACATACTAAAAATGAAAAGCATAATTAACAAGCAAGATCCATAAAGTACGTAAAACTTACTTTGTTCGACTTTGTTGCATAGTTATGGCCTCATCAATTGCTTTGTCGAACGCATCTGCATTTCAAATAAGAAAAAAGTATTATTAGTAACAGGTCATAAACAAGTTCAAGAAAAAATAAACTAATTTATAATATGCAAATGAAAACTTTCCTTCCTCCTCAATACATTTTTCACTTCCCTACTTATTGCTCATACTCAAGTTAAACCGACTATAGTGTTCTTATCCATCTTTTGTTTCTTTATTTTTCCAAATCAACCCATAGTATGCAACTGTCAAAATTTAAAGCTTATGCAATATCCTAAAACAATTTTAATGGCTTATGCTATAGCATCTGTCAATCTGCAGTTTAGATGTTATTGTCCTAGCAAAAGTACAACATAAATGCTGAAACTTCGGTTTTTTTGTAAAGAATGACTTGACCTGATTCTTGATTATAAAAGTTAGCAAACTAACAAGGGTGCAAAATATACTGGGAAAGGAAGAACAAAAGCTTTTCTTCCACTTTAGTATTTTAAATAAAAGAAGATTTTATCGGGAAAGAAAAGAAGAAAGAAAAACAAACAAACGAACAGGACATGAAGTAAATATCTTGTGTATGTACATAAATAGATTGTGAACAAGCAAACAAACATACACACGTGATATCTTGAAATTCTGGTTGATGCAACACCAACTATTTATTGGGATGATTTTGTTTCACAATAGACTTTCAATACACAATAAAGAGCTTTACAAGATATGAACAACTCCCTTAATCCTAGTTTATGTGGGCCAAAATTTTAGATTTTAAGACATTCAGAAAGAACATTTAGAAATTATATTTTTACTATCTCTTTAACATAAGTTAAGATATAATATATAAACATATTTACAATATAAAAATATAATGCACATGTAGTACGACTAAAAAGTAAATGAGCAAGATTTTATCATTAGACCTAAAACCCCAATACCTATACCCAAATATAGATGGTCAATTAAACTGGGGGGAAGGGAGTATTAATTAGAAAATTATTTAAAACAATAAAATTTTATTAGAGACGACACAAAGGAAAGAGAGAAAAAGTGACAAGAAGAAAATTCTAAATATTAAATACATCAACAAGGATTTCCTTATTCATGCTCGTCATAACTCAATCATCGTACATTCAGAGACTTGAAAGTAAATGAGCGTGATTTTATCTCATACCAAATGTATAGGTGGCAGGCCTGCGATTACGGCAGGAACGAGTGATCCCAGAATTTCGGAAACCACTTACGAGCATTTCTTCTCTTTGTTGTTGCTTTTGATACCTTTCTTTCTTCTGTTAAAGGAAGCAAGAACTGACATCAATTCCAAATGCTAAAAACAAAGAAGAGTTCTACATCATAATTTACTACAAATTTACAATTGCTAACGCCAATATGATACAAATTGTAAATATCTATGAGGCTATCCCAGAGACTAACCTTATGTAGTTTCTCGAGAACAGGAATAACATCAGTTTCAACAGTCTTACTAACAGAAATTTCCATCTTTACTTTACTAGATGAGAAATCACCCTGACATTACCAATAAAATTCAAGTGATTAATTGACAATTTATGAAATTCCTGCCTACCAAAACAAACTGAAATCTTGACCTTACCACAACTTTACGAAATTCCTCAAGATTGGTTGCAAGTGTTTCCCAATGACAATTTACTGGTTGTATAATTCCTTTGCCTTTAACTTTTAGCTCCAAGTCAAACATATCTACTTCCCTATATAATCTATAACCAATGGTAGCATTTCCGTCGAGCCTGTCACGAATAGAAAAGGAGTCATCAACATCACCATGCTAATGTGTGAAATCAAAATAGACAAAAGTAAAAATAATTACCAGTACGCTGTCCCATTTTCATTGCCACATATCTTATCTTTCCGAAATGTAGAAACTTCAGATCCACTTTTTAAGGCATCAGTAATATAAGGCAATGTATCACCTTGCTGAGAGTTCAAAGAAATAGTTATTTCAAGAAGAAATATGAAGTGAAGTAGAAAAATAAACTGTTTTGAGTTATAGGGTAGCTTATTTATAAAATATTCTTAGTAACAAGACGGTAGAAAAACACTGAAGTGGAAGTAGTATAGAACAATTTTGTGAATAAAGCGAAAAATGATATTCCAGAAATCTATTATGCATAACAACTATAACATCAAACAAATGAAACTGGGCAAGGCGGATGTAGTACACTAGCTCGGATTTCGCAAAGTGCTTTAAGAATCATTAGACGATTTGTCGGATCAAGTTCTTTGTATTTGGATATCTCCTCTCTGCAAAAATGTTTAAGCAGCAAAAATGTTTAAGCCTATATGTCACAAATAATGAGATATAAATAAAAACAAATAAATAAGAAACATTATACCCTTTAGCTAAAGTTAGCGGAAGATCCCCTTCGGCAACCTACAATAAAAATCCTTGGAAGTATAACGTTGCTGTTTGATGTATTTTTTATTTAAAAACAAGTGCTATAGCATATCCTGTTGTTATATAGAAAGGAGTAACTATAGCCAATAATTTAGCAACCAATCATCATGAATGACCTACCCATGGCCACCACTCAGAGAGTTTCTTACAAACTGCTGTGATCCAGGCATCAGTACAATTTAAGGTTTTACTTACTGGTGGTATCCCCTGAAAACAATACATCAGGAGATAAGAAATGACAAGTAGATAGCAAAAATGGACAGAAACAAAATATAGTTGAAACTCATCTAGATGCACTGCCATGTATGCAAAAAAAATACAGGGTTTAATAGTGTCTTACTAGCTTTTCTTACAAAATCACTATTTTCTTATTGCTCTGGCCTTAAAACATTAAAAAAAATCATAAAGATTTTGTAACTTGATCAGCTATTTTCCAATGTAAATATCAACTAGAGTATTTGCATACCATCAAGGTACTGAAGAAATTGCACTTGGCATGCAACGATTATATTAGTTATCAAAGCTTTATAATCAAATCCCAGTAAGTTAACCTGATATTGTCAAAGCCTCTTCCACTCTATTAGTTGACAAACAGAGAATGAATACTAGCAAAGAAAATTACCCAAATGTGATTTTAGATATATATACACACACACACACACATATCTATGTTTAAACTGTTAATAAATTGTAAACACAAGCCCAAATATTGCATCTCACCTAAAACCCAAAAACATGTATGACAAACATGTAGAAGGGCACGATATGAACTTTAACATAATAAGAAAAACATGAACCCACAAAAATTTGGTTGTCATATAGCAAGTAAGCATGTACGATATGAACTTCTAACATAATAAGAAAAACATGAACCCCACAAAAAATTGGTTTTCATTTAGCAAGTAAGCATTCATTTGTAACTACCAAAAATAAACCTACAAAATATGCAAAAGAACCATGTATTACATTATATTTCCATATTCATTCCTTCTGTTTCCTTTGATAATAAACAGAACTTAGTTCAAAATTTCCAAAAGAAAAAACAATATTTCAGACTATGGAAATTAAAAACATATAGTTAAGTAAAACAAAACAAAATTCCAAGTCACTAATTTATCTTGTCACGATTAGAAATGGCCTGCATCTAATATTTTCATCAGGAAGTTCACTCATCATTTTTTCAAGTAGTAAAGTAGAATAGGAACAGAAGTTGAACTTAAGACCAAGTAAAGCTTTCTGCCTCAAAACTTGTACATGACAGGCTTTGATCCCAATAACCAAATGGAATAGAAAATGATACTTCATCCCTTAAGCCTGTCTATACTTGAGACCTAGAGCTGTAGTCCTCCTAGATGAACCACTTACAGATTCTATGGAGCACAAAAATAAAGGCTATACTCCAAAAAAATAAAATATTTACAAGACTAGACCGAGAGTCTCTTGCTTCTCTTCTTGATATGACAGGATATCAATTCAAATTTCTCCTGTTCATATAGTGACTTGTGACAAGACCTAAAGGTGCCTTCTATCCACGAGGTATATATAGCATGTGACTGGCATCATCCGAATAACACATTCATTCAAGCTTATGAGTTAACATATTCATCAAAAGACAAGTCACATAATATTTCTCATCTGATGTATTGGCACATTTCCAACAACTGCCTCTTCTAAACACGAAAAATCATCAAAATCTATCAAGATACTTCAATAAATAGCAGTACTTAAATGCCAAAAATGCATCCATATAAACTGCCCGACTGTCTTTAAACATGTTCATAGTTACTAATTCAACTCTTTCCTTTTTTATTGGAGGTCAATGCCAACTAAAATTTTGAAAGAAATCAAAAACGGTTTTCGTTTACATAAATTTCTCCTTATCCCACTAAAACCACATAACTTTATGCAATCACTTACATAGCAAAACACACTTTTCAAGCCAAATTAACAGACACCCCTGTACACATACACACACCAAAATGCAATGAAGCAAGAATTTACAAATAATGCATAAAATAAATAAGACCTTCAAAAGCACAATGTGGAGCTGAGAAAGCAGATTGTTTGGCTTAATCAGCGCCATCTCGATCTCTTCCGAAGACACCTTCAATTTGCTCTCAATTAATGGCTCAAAAACCTAAACAAGGAAAAAAAATTATAAAAAAAAAAAACAACCGTCAGCCCCAATTTACATACACAAACAAAACAACAAATTCCTTCATTTGTTCAAACACGTATATTCACATAAACAAACATCCATACATGTACAACATTCACACAAACCAATCGATCTTACGATTAAGAAATTGAGAACGGAGGCCAATTCCCAACGTTCACGAAGCCTACGCCGCGCAAGCTCCGACTCCGAAGCCGCAGTCTGATCATCTCCGATATCTACAGCGGCTGCGGAGACTGTTTCCGTCGTCTTCTCCCGACTTTTTCCGGCCATGGCGGTTTTAGAGAGAGAAAGTAAATAAAGTGAAGAACGTGAAGAATTTAGGCGAGGATTAGAAGAATTTATAGTCGAAATGTGGCCGGACAGAAAATGAAACAAAAGAGTGATGTAAAAATTGGGGGGAGTTTCCCGCCTAAGCTGTTTTTACCACCCCTCTTCCTTTTGTAACTAGGGTTATTTCTCTTTTTTTAGGTTTTTGAGTTTTAATTTTTATTTCCCCATTTTTTAGATTTTACATTTGTTTTTGGAAGAAATATGCCAAGATGGGAACAACAATAAATTTGGAATGGAAAATTTTTCAACGGGGTTTCAAAAAAAATTTTGATTAGAGCTCATTTTGGTGTCTCAAAACAATTTTTTTTAATTAAAATTTAGTTTGTATCATATATTTGTCGATATTTTTTATGGGAGTCGATAATGTCAGCGTTGATCTTCCTATTTTAGCACCGGATGAACAGTTATACTTACTTTTGTACTAACACATTTAATACATACGGATATAATTGTTTACGAAACGCTAGATTAGGAAGATTGATGCTGCCGTTATCAGCTCTCATTATTATTTACCAATTTAGCTAATTGATACAATTAATTATGTTCATCATTTGACAACAAAATACTAATACTCCCTACTTAAGGTATCATCCACACTCAGCTTTAAAATGTTAAATTAAAAAGACACATATTTTTAAAATAATTAAATTAAATATTAATTTCGAATGACAAATTACAGTTACACAAACAAAAAATCGTAAAATATATGTGAATGACATTATGCAAAGACTTAATGGTGAAACAATATTGAAAATAAAATCTAATGATTTTGAGAAAGAAATTTTTCTTAGGATTCCACAAGTATTTAAGTTAAATATCATACCATTGATTTGACTTAGATATCTAGTCATATATTTAAATTAGATATTTGACCAGATATTTGAGTTTAGAACTTTAGATACGTGACAAGGCATTTAAGTTAAATACCCAATGGGTTATATAAGTTAAAATACACTACCTGTAATATTATATAATTTTGAGACAAATTATAATATATTCACATTTAATGTATTTAATTTTGTCTCTATCTATATTTATTGCACACATTATTGCCTCCTTCACATTTATAGTATTTATATTATCTCAAATTATGTAACACTCATAATATTGAGAATCTAAATTAAATACACAGTGGGGTATCGTTCATTTTCCTTAAATTCAAATTTACAAACCGATTTAGTTTGACTTTTTTAGTCAAATTAACTATTTTTATAATAAAAATTATACTACTATTTTTTTATAAATATAGGTAGAAAAACTATATTAAATTTATTTCTAACTCTGATTTTTAACAGTTTGAAATTATAAATAAATATACTTAATTTTAAATTTGGTTAATTTAATCAAACAAAATTAAATTAAACTAATTTTTTTAAGGATGGAAGTAGTATTTCTTTTATTTGTGATAAAAAAAATATTTATTAGAACTAGTATAACATGTCGTGGTGCCATATTCATTAACAATTATCTAAATATTTTGTGAATTTACTATATCAAGTTATGCTAAGATTTGATATTATCTTTTAAAAGGTAATCAATGTAACATCGGTAAAATTGTGATGTGAATCCAAGTTCTGAAATAGTAATATTTTTTAAGTAGTTTATAATAGTAATTAATGCATTAATTACAATTAATTAAGTTTGAATAATTTTAAATTATAGAATTGCACAATTTGTTTAAAAAAAAATTAAATAAGACTCCTTTTATGAAATCGAGAGAGTAATTAATTTTTATGGAAAATTAATATTTTTATAAGTAAAAATTGATATTTTCACAAAAAAAAATCACATAAATATAAAATCTATTTATTATTAATATGAAAACAGTCTTATGTAATTATTATTTTTGTTTATGAAAATTTCAATTCCCTTTTGTCTCATGTGAAACCTTGTGATACTCTAGCAGTTTAGCTTATATTCTTTGCCAACCCATTGAATAGAGACCTCGTAAAGAAGATGGGCCGGTGAAAATAAGTTGGATGGTCAAAATAAAAAAGATTTGTTTTAAAACGGGTTTCAAAAGTGTTGCCAATGGCATGATGGGCTGGACAGCCCACGGGCTTTACCCCTTGAATTTTAAAGACTAGTCCAAATGACATTAGTTTTAAATTTTTATTATTTTACAACTTTAATATTTAATACTTTAGAAATTTGGGCTAACGCTTGTAGGCATTTGGAGTGAAAACCTTTGAGGCTTTGACCATTTTAACATTTCATGTTCTTATCATCAATATTAATGAAAATAAATTATTTATGAGAGTAATTTATAGACAAATATGAGAATCATTCATTAGGTCTTAATACTAGTATGTCTGATTGGTTAAGAGGTTATATTTATTTGGTTAAAAATTTCTCTCTTATTCCCTCTAAATTACTAAGGGAATAAAATTATTCAAAATTGTGCTGACCCATGTGTGAGCTAAATTTTCATCTTTTTGGAGAAAAATAACTTTAATAACATTACATTATTCCTCTTTTGTCCTTAATGCTAATTTTTTCTCTAATTTCACTTCTCCTTTAATCGCTAATGGAGGAAAATTACTCCAAATCTTACAGACATGTGTGAGCTAAATTTTCATCTTTTTGGACAAAAATAACTTCAATAACATTACATTATTCCTCTTTTGTCCTTAATTTCATTTTTCCTTTATGGGTCAAATCTCAAGTCAGAATCAAATCATAACATAATAAAACCTAATGCGTTGTCTCAATAATATCTTTTTGAGTCATCTTAATATACTACAGACTCACCCAAAATATTATAACTAAAAGTATTAACGATAGTAACTTGAATATGTATATACGTATTCAAGTATCACACATATTCAATGTGGGACTGAGATATTATATAAATGTATTAACAATTCATATCTTAATTATTTATTTTTATTAAACACTATCCAATATATATGTGTTCGTAGGAAACATGTTAATAATGCAAACAAAATTAAACAAAAAAGAATGTAGATTAAGATTGCCCGTGAATGTTTTTTTCTTTCCGCTTAATATTTGATAAAAAAAGTGAATAGAACAGGACAAGGATAAAAGAACCCGTCTTTTATTATTCTCGAAAACGAGATTGAAGGCCTGCTAGTTTTGCGGGCCAGCTGATTGGCCCTTGAGCATGTACATATTGGCAATATTTATTTTTGGATTGGGCTTAAATCGAAGAATACAATTAGTCACCATAACACATATTACTGTAAAAATATAATAATAATTTATCAAATTTAAAAAATAAAATTAAAAAATAAAAAGGATAAAAATATAAAATAACTAAACTTGCAGGAGTAAAAAAGAAAACAAATTTGTGACATAGTCTCAAACGGATTCAAAGCTGATGTCACTTCCCCTTCTCTCATTATATAATAAATAAATTTGCAAGTCTCATTAAAACAAAGTTCGTGCTAACCATGATGAGTCGATGACTTTAAACTCTAGAAACGAAATTATTTTTGTCCCAAATATTAATAGTAACAGAAACATAAAAGAAACTTCATTTATATGAATACGATTGGTGTCTTCAAAAAAATCTTGAAGGGTTTTGATCAATAATTCCTAAAAATTTAGAAACGATAGATATAATAATAATAATGATAATAATAATAATAATTTATCCCCGGGGCATAACACAATTAGTCGAGGGAATTCCTCCAAATTATTATCAAAATCAGGTATGTCTGGTCAGAAATTCGACTCTTACCAGTTGAATGCGAGTCCTGAATAAAAAAGTGGAAGCTTTGTTGTTAGGTTCAGCTACGTTCTTATCGGCTTTGATATTTCTAGGAATGGACTCAAAAGGTCCTGTCTTAGAAAAGTCCCCGATTATCAAAAAAATTAAAAATGTACTCTCTAAAAAGGCACATATTCGTGTTTTTTGTCGGGTGTCAAGTTCATGCTTGAATTCATCTCCCTTAATAAGTCAATAGTTGTTGATGTAATAATCAATTGCAAAACTTTAATAAATGCATTTTTGTACATCTAGGGTTTTTAGAGTGCTACCTAAAAATATTTATTTATAATTTAATAAAATAAATAAATATCATGATTGATTTATTCATTTGAGTCACCGAACATGTACCAACTTATGACATACCAATTAGTGCCCGGGTACATAATCTATACAGGAGTATATGAAAATTGGGTAACATGACTCACGGGGTCCAATAGTTACTAGTTCGTGACCAAGAGATTGCCAACAATCTTCCTTTAAAAATTGTACCTTTTATTTGTACAAAGATTCCCAAACATATTATAAGATTTTGATGGTTGAAAATTCACGCTTTTTCAAATTTTGAAAATAGACAGAATTTTAAGTTTTCTCCTTAGACCAAATGCTTTTATGTATACCTTTTCTGGTTGATCTACGTCATACTCTATTTTCGTTAGATCATATGCACTAGTTAACAGTCTACTTAGTGCTACATCATAAACACATTAGGAGCGTAGATAATTGTAACCATATACATATAAAATGACAGTATTGGAATGCCAATCCTCAGGTTTTATTTGTAAAGTCTCTATCACTTGGTAATCAAACCTCAAATATTTATGAATTAGCCCATTCTTAACTAACCAAACCTAAAGTTCGTTGTGCTTGCTTAAGACGAGTGTTGAGGTTTATTACAACCATTAAAGGCTAGATGATGATGAGCCATATCATTTGATGTGCTCTTTGGCTATTTGCTTTCAATAAAGAAGGAGTGAATTGACCCGAGCCAAGCAGTTTGGTTAAGCAAGAAAGAAAGGAACTGGTACCATAGAAAGGCGGTATTGTTACCCCCCCTAATTTGGGTCTATATAACTCAATTTGAGTCATCAAAATAAAAACAATATACATAAATTTTCTTAATTATAATTATTATAATGTCGTGTATAGTACGACAACACACACACAGTCTTCACTATAATTATTTGCACACTATTTTACAACTTAGGAGGACTATCACAACTAATAAATCGGATCGTCACTCCATTCTCATACTCTCCCCGCTAGCCTTAACTACATTCTTATTTCCTTAAAGAAATTAAAATTAAAATGGTGAGCTCAAATAACCTAGTAAGGAATATCATGAATATGATAACAAAAGAATAAAGTTATCTTTAGCCTTCAATGGTGATAAATTAGAGGTTTAGAAAATATTAAATAACATAAGTTTTTAACAAATAACCGCAGCGGAATGAGAAATTCATTAGGAGAGTCAAATAGACAATAATGTCTATTGTCTTCTCTAATTTAAAATTCATCATTAAGATTCCATCAACTATAATACCAATAGTCATGATCATGCCAAACAACAGTTCTTCTTTGCACCTAGGACAAAGAGAACTTTTACCACGTGTATTTGCCACACAGACTAAAAATACTCAACAACTATATTGTCTTTACACACAGACCAAAGATATTCACAACAACTTGAGTCATGATGATTAGTACAAACAACAAAGAATAAACAGAAATAATATGAATAATAAAACAATGAATGAATATTATAAATCTGTAATTTATTTGTGTTTAAGGAATAATTTAATTTGTTCATAGTCCAATAATGTCCAAATTGTCAACACGATATCCAGAATATCGGAATGAGTTCAAGTCCAAGGGTGTTGTCCAAGATTCATAGATAGGAAGTTCAACGGTAAGGTTCACGGTACAATGAATATTTTACAGTCTAAAATGTTCACAATTTAAATAGAAAATTCAAGTCAAAATATTTATAGTCCAAATGTAAAGTTCAAAGTTCAAAATGTTCAAAAGTTCACAATTTAAATACAACGGTTAGAATTCAACAGGAAGGTTCAGGTCAAAAAATATTAGATGAAGCGCAAACTATTAATTTTTTTTTTTAGCAAATTGTTATTTCAGAAATTTTCACCATTTTAAGGGTTGTATAAATGAATAATAATTTCTTACCATATTAGGTTTAAATTTAAGGGTACGAAGAAAATGATATCTTATCTTAGCACGTGACTAGATTCTGCTTCCTATGTAGTAGATCAACCTAAATGTATATTTATAATTTAATTAGTAATTGCCTTATATAAGTTTTATGGTACACACTAACGTGTATCTTGTAAAATTGTCAAAAATATATTGATAGTATTTATAAAATAATTTGTATAATGTACTATTATTTCTCAAAGGCACTTAAAAAATCTAGAAAGGGGTTTAATAGATCCTTTTTAAAATTTTGACTTGTTAAAGAAATTACCAAATATTTGTTAATCAAATTGATTGAGCACAACCGAATATATATTTTAAAAGTCCCCTTGAAGATCACTTATAAATCTCAGTTCCAAGTTCGGTATTAAAATCTCAATCACAAGCAATAATAATATAGACATAATGTAAGACATGAAAGTAAATGACACAAACAAAATTTAAGTGGTTCGGAGACTGAACAACTCTTAATATACTATTCTATTTCAACAGTAGGAAATTCATTAAGAATTTGGTCACTTTGACCAGGACACTTTGCCCTCTTCAAGCCCAGCAGACTTGAAACAACTGAGTACACTAAGTACTTTTCAAGACCAGCAAACTTGGAATCTCAATGGTCATTGAGACCAGAACGAACAGTTGTAAGAATGTTGTTGAGAGGTGCTGCTAAGTTGACATTATTCTTCTCTTCTCATGTACTTAGCAGCTTGAACTAGATGTTCAAATCGTAAAATATGTTCTTTTTTACTTTGGCAGAGTTTAGGCTTTTTTTTTATCGTTGTTCGTTACTTTGAATTTGAATCTCTGTTGCCTTTTATAGTCTGTCTGAATTTCTTCCCGTTGCTAGGTTCCCATTGACGCATTTAATGCTTCAGATATCCTAAGATTTTGATGTTGACTTTTATATCCATGTGTCAGCTTTCTTTTTGCTTGCCTGTCACATCACTCTGCTTTTTCACCTAACACCACTGAGTTGTCGCTATCAACAAACTAGTTGGTAGACACATCTTCCGATCTTCGATTTCAGTCAATGATGTTTGGTAATAGCATCGGGACCTTCAATCAACAACGCTCCCATGTTAGTCCTCTTGTCAGACTTGATTGCTCTACGAATATGGGAGTTCGTAATATTTGTTCTATGTTCTGAAGATAGCTTTGTGATAAGGCTTGAACTCTATGAATGAACTCTACTATCAGCTCTATGAAGATCTGTTTTACGATTCTAGAGTTGGCTCTACGATTTTTTCTTCTGCTGAACGATCTTGGAGTTGCTTTACGATTTGACTTTTATTTTGCGATTTTTTGAAACACTCTACGTTCAGTCTTTGCTTAGTGAACTTTGTTTGGCTTTACGATCATGTTCACTTTACGAATTTGTCTTTGCGAATTGAGGTGTGAACTTTACGATAGATGTAAAGGCTCTGCGATTTGTCTGATTCTTTAAGAACTAAGAGTTACGTCTGCGATCTGATATCTTTACTTTACGATTTTGGCATATTAACTCAACAAACACTTATTATCTATTTGCTATACATCAGATCAACTCAAATGGATCAACCTAACATATTTGATATTACTATTATAAGTCCTTGTACATCAAATCATTATTAAGGATTTTACAAAACTTACTGGTGAAAATATTTATTAAAAGCTTTCATCATCAAATCAAATCATAATGATCATGTAGACTCTAACATGTACAAAATAAAGTAGAATAAACTTTCAAAATATTTTTTTTATGAATAAAATAACATTTTAAAACATTTTTTTAGAGAAAACTTTTCAAAATGAATCTTCTAAAGGAAAGTCTTCTAAAGGAAGAGTCGTAAATATTGTGTAATGTATGTGGGTGTTTGTGTAACTATAGTTTAGAGAAAAGACTCAGATGAGCAATCTTTGCACTGTTACTGATGTTACTAACACTCAAGTATTCTTAGCACACTAAAAAAAACACTCACTCTAAGAAATATTTAGAAACTGGGAGGAAGAACAAATAAGAAAATTATGTCAATTCTTTATGCTAAACCCCCCCTCCTTTTATAAGCAAAGTTTAACCAACATCTAAAACACATCAACTTTAGCACATTTTTCACATTTCAAGATTATCTTTAATCTACTACACAATATTTTACCACAGTTTTCATATTTAAAAATTATCTTTAATCTACCACACATAAATTTTGGTATAACTTTTACATTTCAAGATTACCTTCAATCTATCACACATAATTTTGGCACAACTTTCACATTTCAAGATTACCTTTTCTTTATTACTCATAATTATTATTATATTTGTCCATCTTCTGTATTATTTACTTAATGTATTAATATCACATATATTTATGTATACAATATTATTTACCTAACGTATTAATGAATCTGTCTAACTTTTCAATACATGTGACTTTTAAATACGTAACTTTTCATTTACTCTTGTTAGTATGACAATTATTGGTTCAATATTGTGAAATACTGTAGTGACACTGTGCGTTATTGTTCCTTTATTGCCAAGTAGTTTAATAGTTAAATGTAACAGTCCCACTGATAATTTTTATTAACGGTTATTTTCTTGTTTTCTGTATTCGGCAATTATTCTATTGTCGGGACCACCAATAATTGGTTATTATGACATCGTTGTACGGTACCAAATATTCTTTAGCATCTACGCCAACATTCTTTTTGTTTTATTAATTTTGTTTTATTAATTAAAAGTCAAGGTGTTACAGCCATAAGCTAGAGAGTCTTGACCAATTTGAAAGATCGTTTGATTTGTTGAAATAATTGAATTTTGTGTTACTCCATCAAGCAAGAGAAACTTGATAAAATTTCAATATATATATATTTCATAATGTACAATTATATTGACATAAAATATAAGAATGTTGATTGTATTTTTGTTAAAAACTGTTCCGCGCCCGTTTTTTCATAATAAAGTAATACTATGATTCTCTTATTATTAGTTTATCAAATAGTTTATTCTAACTAAATATGTGTGTGTGTGTATGTATATATATATATATATATATATATATATCTATATATATATATATATATATATATATATATATATTAAGATTGGAGGAATGAGGAATCTAACAAATCTATATTATAGATGTAGTTTGTTTTCTTGCTTTTTTTTTTAAAGAAAAAATAGTTTTTTGGTATAAAAAAAAAATTATGTTTAGAATCTTAATTCAGTCAACATATTATTCTGACCCCTAATCAAATTTATGGGTTTTCCTTAGATTCTAAGTCAACATCATCCTTCAATTTGACTTTCTCACATAATACTTGAATAATTATACCACTAAAAAAATATTTAAAATGTTTAATTTGTCTGTGTAAAATTATATATTTGATCGTGGCGTATCTTTTTGGGACAACAGCACGACAGAATAAATAAAAATAAAAATTTCTTAATTTTCTACGACATCGGAATTTTTCGTTACCTGTGATGTGACATGCTTCAATAAATTAATGAGATTAAAAAATGAGTAAGCTTATAGTTTATTCCTCTATTAATCAATTGGTAACATTGTCATTTACCTGTGTCTAGCACATGAGGAACCATTTGGATTGACTAATATTTTTATAATACCGAAATTTAAAGAGCTTTGAATTTGATATTTTCCACTACTCTTTTGTGGCTATTAAGAAATTTTTTTCATTTTTTTCATTTTTATATTTTTTTTAATGAAAATGTCTTATTTGTTTATAGCAACTTTATCAAAGAAGACAAAAGAGGTGGTTTTCACCTTGTTTTTTAGGCTTTGTTTATATGTATAAATTGTAATTTTAGGATTAAGAACCTCCGTTACACTTATTTTTTAATTTCCCTCGGTATATAATTAGCAACACAAATATTATATTTAACGATAAAATTAAATTCCTCGTAAACAATTAGCCACACAATAAAATTAGTCGTAAACAATTGTATTGCTGAAAATGCGCTAAATATAATATTTGTATTGCTAAATGTGTATCGAGAAAACTTGGATGATAGATGTAATAGGAGGAATCTTAATCTGTAATTTTTTGCCATCTAAGCTTTAAAATTTCTATGTATTGTTATATATATTTTTTAAAAAAAATATTAGGAAAGCTGAAAGTTAATTTATCTTTGTTGTTAGTACAAAAGTATCAAATAAATTAAGAAATTATTCCATTAATGATCATGTGTTCTGGCTTGAAAGTCCCATCTAATTTAGTGGGTGAAAGGTGACTTTTATTAAAAGGAGCTGGGAAGGGAAACATTGACGAGTTCATAAGGTTCTTGATTGCACATGCTCATCAATTATTAAATTTAATGGAATTTAAAGACTCAAACCCCTAATCACCTTGAGGTTTTCAGTCTGTTGCCTAACATTAAATAAAAGATAGTCTTCTCTTCTACAAAATAATAATAATACTAATAAATAAATAATTAGTTTAATTTTTGAAATAAATAATTAGTTTAATTTAAATTTCTATACATATGCCATATATACACATTTGTCAGTATTTAATGTCAACATAAATTTATAAATATATATAACAGGCTTGTATAATATTTAGTGTGAGAATGTTAAATAATTTATTTGAAAATCACCCAAAATGACGTAGCGATATATTTGTTAATACGATGACATTCAATAAATACAAAATTGAATACACATATCATAAATATGTTGCTTATAAATCTAAATTACGTCATTTTGATGAACCTCTAGATAAATTATATAATATGCCACACCAAATATTATTTTCTCTTAATTTTATTTGAGTCCTGCTATGTTTTGTGAAAGTTTTCAATGAAGTTATAATTGTGACGTATGTGTATATATGAGATATATATGAATTAAGAATAACTCCACCTTAATTTGTTATATCTTATCGCACAAACTTTCACGTTTGTTGTAATTCAATTTCGTCACATATTTGTCGACATATATATTATTTCCCATTTTATTTTAGTCAATACAATTATAATTACTGTAAATTATTTAAAACTACTACTACTTATAAAAGTTAATGTTTGTATACTACTATAAATTCATATCAATTTTAAAACAAGGATTTTAAGAATTTACTTCAAAAAATCAAAATACGACTATTTGTTTTGTAAAAGGAGAGAATATTATACTTGTTTATGATAAAGTTGTCATAAACTTATCCGTGTATGTTTAGTTACACAGTATTTGGAGTGTTAAGCGCATTTGAAATTTATTTTTGTCTATTAATAAATTATTTCAAACGCAACTTATTAAACTCAAAGGTACAGATTTTGAGACTCAGACGTATGACACGGTGCGTTAAAAGAATCAAACGCTACGAATACTATCATTATAAACACTGTAAATATTACCATTACAAACGCTACAAATACGGGTAAAACAATCCTTTATATAATGAGAGCCAATAACGATCACTAAGAAACAAGGAACCATAACGCATGGAGTTCTAGATATTTCAATTTCTTGTAGGAGAAAAAAATCAGTGTCCTGTGGAATGAACATGGGAAGGGAATGCTTAAAATTGACAGGTTAAAGAAAAAGTCATAACATAAATGCAGAGTTAATTGTATATATTTTGAGTCTTTGAGTGGTTAAATTATGATGATCATGACAAATACTTTTCATTTGAAAAAGTTATATTATGACGATGACAAATGAAAAGGACTCACTAGTCCATATGGGATTTAATAGTATGTTGAATTTTATGGTTGTACCACAATTGATTTTGGGGCCATTCATTTGATGCTTCCTTTTCTTTGAGTCCCTTTCACTTTTTATTTTTATTTTTTATTTTTTGAAGTACTTTTAATAATATTTTCTTCTCTGAGTTTCCAACAATGAAACTGATGGTGACAATGTGTGTTTGTGAAAGCCACCCATTAAAAGAATAATTAAAGTAAATATAAAATTGAAGATATATTTTTTTTACGATTAAATTACAGACTGTACCTAATAGTTTAGGCTTAAAATCGATATGCATCCTTGATTTATTTATAATTAAAAACATTGTAAATTTCAAGTGTCAAAACAATTTATAACCTTCTCACGAAAGTTCAGGTGCAAATAATTTTGATGTCAGTGTTAATTGTTTAAGTGCTCAAAATTTACGATTCTTTTAATGAAAAATAAAGTTTAGAAAAGATGAAGTTTGAATCCAAACTATTAAGCGTTATTTTTTCTCCAAATAATAACCACCCTTAGGGTAGTATTGGCAAATAATTATATCTTTTTGATGGGCTTGCTAGATATATAAATTGGGAAATTTATAAGGCCTAAATATGAATTAATACCTTGAACTTTTAATGTTTTTCCACTTTGGAGATTGTCTTCTCAATTTTTTCAATTAGGAGATTAACCTTTTAATTTTTTTCCACTCTGGGGATTGTCTTATCAATTTTTTCAATTAGGGGATTAAACTTTTAATTTTTTTTCACTTTGGGGATTGTCTTTTCAATTTTTTCATTAGAGGATTAAACTTTTAAATTTTTCTGATTACGTCTAAATTGATAGTGTCACGTTAGAAAATTGACTATATCAGCGACACGTGATTAAAAAATACTTATGTGTACTACTAAAAAATACTTATGCGTACTATTGAATCTCATTTTAACATTTATTCAATTAATTTTTTGTATCAAAAAGGGTAAATATAAAACTATTATTAATTTTACTTTAAAAAATTGTCATTAAATTTACTTTAAAAAATTAAATTTACCAAAAAATTAAATTTAAAAAACTAATAATTTACCAAAAAGGTAAAATTATCATTAAATTTACTCTAAAAAATTAATAATGGTTTTATATTAAAATTATAATAATAATAATTTACTTTAAAATTAATAATGGTCCTATATTTATCCTTTTTGATACAAAAAATTAATTGAATAAATGTTAAAATGAGACTCAATATTACACACAAGTATTTTTTTACTCACGTGTCGTTGTTATGTCATCAATTTTCTGACATGACACTATCAATTAGACATAATTATAAAAAAATTAAAAGTTTAATCTCCTAATGGAAAAAAATTGAGAAGACAATCCCAAAGTGGAAAAAATTAAAAGTTTAATCCCCTAATTGAAAAAATTGATAAGACAATCCCCAGAGTGAAAAAAATTAAAAATTTAATCCCCTAATTGAAAAAATTAAGAAGACAATCCCCAAAGTGAAAAAATATTAAAAGTTCAGGGTATTAATCCATATTTAAGCCAATTTATAAATAATATTAAAAATTGTTATATAAGTAACATATATATTTAAGTTGCGAATATTAAGAATATGTTTGGCACTGTTTTTCAGTCGTCTAATTTTTGTTTTAAATAAAAATAAATTTATATAAATAAAAATCAAACTTGAAACCTGAAACTCACATAATTATCGCGTTTAATCTATTTAATATTTTCAATAAAAAAAATAAGATAAGGTATATACTTAATCCACTTACAAAATGCCACTTATTTTACACGGGCGGGTGGAGCCCACATGTCAGAAAAGTAGGCGATCAAACTCGTGCGGGAGTACACAAACCGATTTGTTTAACCGTTTGATCATCGGCCCACCCCAACAGCATCTGCGGCTCAAAATCATTGGATTGTATTGGGATCCGAGTCCATTAAAGGTACACGGGTCGAAGACCACCCATAAAAAAAACAATATCTGCTATCTCAAAAAGATGTTTAACACTATTTATAAAAAAATATTTATCAATTTATACTGATAACGTATTATTAATAAATAATGTTGAATAGAATTATAAAAGTAAAAAACTTAAATTTTGAAAAATAAAATATTCTTTAACATTGTTACTAAGTTTGTAAACAAAAAGGAGGTTTGAATACCAACAAATGTTTATTATTAAATTCAACCGACTCGATAATTCTCATTTTAAACTAAAGTTGTATATACAGATTATTATTATTTTTTTATTATTATATTTGTAATGTAGAGACAAAAAAATTAATTCTCATTTTAAACTAAAGCTTCATATACAGATTATTTTTTTTATTATATTTGTAATGTAGAGACAAAAAAAATTGAAAATTAATTAAATTTTCGAGAATTTCTTTCTTTTATGTTGACAAAAGAATTGAATAGAAAATTTTAAATTTTTGTCCTTTTCTTTTTCTTTTTTTTGTCCCTTTTAAATTCAAAAAAAAACATATAGTGCAGGAATACAATTGGCACATAAATTAAGGTAAATAAATTAGACGGGGAAGTATAAAATTTGTTTCAATTACATCTTTTATTTGGAGTAGCACAAATATCATACTCCCTCCGTCCCAAATTAATTGCTCAGTTTTGACTTTTTTAAGTCAAATTAACTATTTTTACAATTAATAATTAAACACATATAGATATATTTCTAAAATTATAAAAATTAGGATTAGTAATAAATTGTATATACTTTCTTTTGGTTATAATCTCTTCACCTATATTTTAGTAAAAATAGTAAAAAGATTAGTTTTAAAAATGATCAATTTGACTTTAAAAAGTCAAAATTGAACAATTAATTTGGGACGGAGGGAGTAATTAACTTGAAAATATAGTGTTTGTATGGGATATATTTATTTTGGAATGAATTACTCCTTTTGTCTCAAGATAAAAATCTTTATTACTATTTTGGGTAATTTCATATTAAATATCCACTTTCCTTTAATAACCAAACTTTTACACAATATTTTCTATTATACCCTTAGCATTAAATATCTCATATTTTTCTTATTCTAATTCTCTCTCCATAGTCAATAAGTATAATTAGTTAGGTCCTGAAAATATTTTGAATTGAAAAGCTAGAAAGTCACTATCTCACCTACATTGGAAATCTCTACTTCATTTAATTTGTTTCATTGATTTTTTTTATTTCTCCCACATTGAAAAGTCTTTCGTTCTCCTATAAAACTATAGCTTTTGCATGCATATGGAATAAAACAAAACACACTTTTTGTATACTTGTAAGTATTTGCATGTTTACATGCAGGAGTACCAATTTTGAAGACCGTTTACAAGTAGATAACACTTTCAGTGAGATTATTTTGGCAACTAAGATAGTTTAATTTTTGTTTTTTCTTTTTCTCATAAAACTTGTTTCTAATGTCCTCTTTTTGATGCCTTTGATTTTTGCTATTGTAGCAATGAATGAAAAAGAATATTACAAAAGAAAATTTGAATATGAGACGGACAAAAGTATTCAAACGCCATCCAACAATTCGATGAAACGAACACGAGCTCTGCTTGGTATTCTGGAAACTTAAGATGAAAATGAGAATACAAATGATCAAGAAATGGTTGAACAACTATACAAAAAAAGTGACATTTATGCAAGAAAAAATTGAACTGTTAGAACAACAAGTTACAAATATGAAAAAAAATATCGAGATGATGGAAATTCGTCAATCACGCTATAAGAATCAAAATAATTGTTGGTTATGTAAGTTTGGAAAGTGTCCATCCTTTAAGTGAGATGTTTAATGAAATTTTCCTTTATTATATTTTTGGGCAAGTGTTTTGTATTTTTGGAATAATTGCATGAGTTTCTTTTTTGTTGAATTTATGATTTTATGTCTACAAAGTTAAGTACTATAACAAAATTCAATAGTTGAAGAACAAAACAGGAAACTTAAATTCAATAAGAATAACTTAAATTCAATGTGACTAACAAAATAAAAACGTTCATGATAATAAAACGACAACCATATGTGAATAGGTTGAAGAACAAACCAAAACAGCAAAAGACAAACTAAATACCATAAAAAACAAAGGTAAAAAAACAATTTTAGAATAAGATTCCAATCATGATTCTTGGAGATGCAAAATAACTTCATTCATCACACTCCGTTTAAATTGGATGCTAGTTGGGAGATTGTCATCTTTTTTTAGCATGCCCTTGTTTATGCAGCACTTTGTAATCAAACCCACCAAACACCTTCATTACTTCAACCATGCAGGTTTGCAAAGTTAAGAACACATAATTGAGTCGCTTTGATGAGAATTGATCAAATAACTTCTCTACAGTAGCTTCTAATTCATCAATAGTTGTAAGAGCTTCTTGGTGTTGAAGAGTTTGAATAGCTCTAAAAAAACCAAGGTCAAGAACATTCATATACGGACTATTGGGGGGTTGACTACGTAAACGAATATCAAATCCATCTCTTGCCTCATGTTCCACAAATTCAACATCATTAACATGCACATATGGTTTGACATTATCTTGTTAGATAGAAATAGGAGTTCTGACACTTGAAGAAGGCCATTTTTCTCTAATTGAAGTTAACACTTTGTCGATCAAGTAAAATTTAAAAACATTTTGTGTTAGTGGGTAAATCGGTTTTGTCTCAAGGGTACCGACATCTTGATTTTTACTTTTTCTCTTAACAAGTTCCTTACAAATAAATGGAAAAATACCAAATTTTTCAAAAAAAAATTCATTACCATTTTCATCAAATCGTGGACGAGCAACTGCAACTAAAAACATTACTTCGGTTATAAACTTTTTGCTTTTGCAAGTTCAAAAAGGCTCACTTTCATCCGAAAGAAGATGTTTTGTCATATAAAACCATTTTTCATATATGCGAACACAATTATACATACCATTAAAAAATAAATTTTCAAAAGGAGTACCTTGTTCTACCATTGATAAACAAAATTTGAGTCTTATTTTCTTATTTTCATTTGTCAATGTAGATTTTATAACATTTGAATGAGCTCTTAAACTACCTTCGATCCTTCGGTGAAGAGTGGACTTTGATAAATTCACAGCACTTGCAAGTGACCTTATGTTTGTTCTTCGACGAAGTGGAACATCTGAAGCTTGATTGAAATCAATTCGAACTCGTTTTTCACCAACACTTCCTATACGTCTTGAAGAAACATCGACGGTGCCGACTTTGCTTGAGTTTTGTCCTCGCTTCCATATGCGACTAATTGTCTTGGAATGTTTTATATAGCATAAAATTCTCATTTAAAATTCTCATTTAGTAAAAAATTTACGAAAAGTATGAAATTTGAATTTTGCACATTTGATTTGCTTCAATTTGGTTTTTCATTTAAAAATTTTACGCCAAATTTTGTCGAGCATACAATCCATGCAAGCTTTTATTATTTGTATTCATGCACATGGATTATTGGCGCCAATATGTACGTGATTGTGAGGGAAAGAATAAATAGAAGAAGATGAAGGATTACATTGAGTGTGGAGTTTCTTTATGGAAAACTGATTCTGCTAACTTTTTTATGGAACAACAACAATATTTATTGAGCACTTAGGCTGAATTTCAAGAAGCAGTATATATATATATATATATATATATATATATATATATATATATAAACCACTAATGACATATTATTATTAAAATTTTAAATTTAATTATGAGTAATTTGGTCATTTCATTCATCTTCTTAATATGCGTAAAAAGTCAACTAGGACTTTTATCTTGGGACGGAGGAAGTAATATTTATATTATGTTTTAAAATTTTGTATACTTTCAAACATTTTTTTGGATAACATTTTAATACGAGTCTTGTTATACATTGCGATAAATTTATGTCGAATTATAATTGTGGAACCTATCAATACATGGGTTTTGATAGAATTATAAGAGGATCTCACTTATTACGCCTCTCTTTTTGAATTATCATTAATAATTATTCACATAACTGACAATCAAAAAATGACGTAAACATTCGCAATATATATCACTTTTATTTTAATATAATTTGGAACATTGATGGAAGGAGTAGTGAAATCAACACAAGCCCATAAAATAGAAGGACTGTACCTTATAGGCTCATAATGAAAAACTCAATAAAGGCTAAAGCCCAAAACTCTGGTTATAGTTTAACAGTAGTTAGGTTAATTAACTGTGGTGACGTGGCAGTTGAAAGTGACTACCTCATTATTAGTTAACGGTTTATTGAGACTGTTTTCGATTTGGTTATGTTAGTGTGCAATGTCTCTAATAGACTAAAATTCAATTTGCACCCTAAATTTTTTTTTTCCGACTAAATGCATCCTAAACTTAATCCCAGATTAAATGCACACTCCGCTTATTTTTTCGGCCAAATCTTCACCGGAAGTTTAATGACATCATAGAGTCAGGGGTATTATAGTCATATCACTTCAATTTTCGAATGGTTATTTTATTTCCATACGCTTGGGAGCTTGGGATGAAAATGTGTCTTAACAAACCTTAATTCCTAAATCAATCCCTAATTCCTAAATCAGTCACGTTAAACTTCACTGCGATGAAATTTAAGAGGTAAGTCACGATTGTTCTTGCTCCCTCTTTCATCATCTCCATAAATTGGTCACTTTTCATAAGTAAGATGAGTCTATCGTGTCAATTTCTTAGAGATAGAGTCGATCATGATGCATATGTACCAACGGGGGACCCTGATTATGGTAAGTCTGGTAATTTAACAACATTAATCTTTTTTTATTGTTAATAAGTTTGAAGTAAACAAATATGAGTTTTTCCTTATGTATCTCTTGCTTTCTGTGTTAAATAGAATGTGAATTTTTTGGTAGTTTTTATTAATTGGGAGGTGCTGAGGGAACCAATGTTGAGGGAGCCAATGTTGAGCCTAGCAATGATGAGGGAACCAATGCTGAGCCATAAGTTTCTCAAATACTAAGTAGTTAACAGCCCCCAGTTAGCCAAGCCACCCAAGCCACCCAAACTAATCGTAAGCCAAAGGTACCTCAGGTGAATTAATTAAAATTTTATTATCTTTAATTTTACTTTAATTGACTTGTAATTTTCTCACTTTGCACTACATTACTGTGTAGAAAAAAGGGCCCGCTACTCATGAAAAGGCATCAGTTACCGCAACACCAGAAATGCAGAATCCTACAATGTCAAACATTCAATTGGGATAAAGGTAATGGCAAGGTGGAGTTCACATAGATATTTCAAGTTAAGAAAGGAGTAGTGGAACTACATTTACCTAGAGGGGAAGAAAATGTATTACCAAACAGGGTTTGGAAGAACTCAGAGAAAAAAGAAAGCATGTCAATAGGGGGGATAATTTGTGAATTTCATTCTACTGGGTATATTTTAGGACTAACTTTTTTTGGTTAGTTATTTGTGAGTCCACATATATTTTTGGTACATTGTCTATGTTTATATATGAGTCTACAAACATGGTTTAATCTGGATGGATGTAAATTGTAGTCCACAAACATGGTTAAATTTGAATGAATGTATATTGTAGTCTATAAACATGGTTGGTTAACTGTATATTTTGGTTGTAACACAATGATTGTAAAACTTAATTCTCCTTTGTGGATGAATGCAGTTTGTTATTATGTTTTGGTAAATTCACCGGTTGGTTGTATTTCAATATTTGATTGTGATTATGTTTTGGTTATATGACTTATTTTGGTGAATTCACCGAACTAGCTGTTAAACACACTTCGATCCGAGTCCTCTACGATCGTTTAGTCATGACTCTATGATCTAAGTCATTACTCTACGATCGTTTAGTCATTACTCTACGGTCGTTTAGTCATAACTCTACGATTGTTAAGTCATGACTCTACGATTGTTAAGTCATGAGTGAGTTTTATACCTACGATTTAGATATTTTTAACTTGATAATTTGTGAATTCTCGAGTATTTTCTGTTACTTTTTATGTGTTTTATCTATTTTTGTGTAGGAATTGGAAGCTTGAACGAAGAATTGAAGCGCAAGCTAATTGGTTGAATTTTAGTCGAATTCAAAGTAAGCGATCACCAGCTAGGCGAACAATGCATTAGCGTGCAACAAAGCGGTGCAAGTGAGTAGCTGAAATATCCTGAATATTTATAGAACTTATAAATATGATATTGAATGACTAAAATTAGCTGTAAAGTTAATTTCGAGGACGAAATTCTTTGAAGTAGGGGTGAATGTAATTTCCTGAATATTTATGAGGCTTATAAATACGACCGTATATAGTTTGAGGTTAATTTAGTAACCTAAAATTAGGTATCGAGAAGTTTAAAACCTTAAGCCCCAATAAGATTCGAATTTTGTGCTTAATAAAGATCGAAATGATATTTCGAAGCAGGTGTTTTGTGATTATATAGTGTAAACGATGAATTAGGTCAAATAAAAAATTTTGGTCAAGTTACTTAGTCGTGCTTACATTGACAAAATGATTTGTCGTGCTTTCCACGATTTCACCAAGAAGTATCTTGACAAATTATTTTTGACAAATTGTTGTGTCGTACTTAAGAATGACAAAGTGATTTGTCGTGCTTACGGTAACAAGCTGCACTGTCGAGCTTGGAAGATATTTTCATTGAGGAGCTTAAAAGATAGGTTCAATTGCAAGCTGCATTGTCGAGCTTAGAAGATATTTTCATTGAGAATCTTAGATTGCAAGCTGCATTGTCGAGCTTGGAAGATATTTTCATTGAGGAGCTTAGAAGATAGGTTCAATTGCAAGCTGTATTGTCGAGCTTGGAAGATATTTTCATTGAGGAGCTTAGAAGAATATTCTAAGAATTTGTTAGGTACTAAAGTGTAATTAACCTAGGTACCAAAGTGTAATAAGCCGAGCCCCTAACGTGCAATTAGCGAAACTTGATTTTCTTATAAATAGCAAGCTTGGTTCTTCATTATATCCTACAATTTCAAGAGCAGTTCAAGAGAAAAAACACTCTATATTTATATTCTGAGAGATATTGTGAGATAAAAATTACTTTCTAAGCATCGAAGCGCTGCGCGATTGGAAGTAAAGCTAGCAACTACAAGAGGTATTACTTTAGTGGTTATTATTTTCATTCTTCTTTATATATTTAGTAAAAATATACTTTTATAAGCAGTTATAATGCTCAAATTATTTTAAGTATATAGTACAAAAGTCCTATTTACAAGCAGTTATAATGCCCAAATTATTTTAAGTATATAGTACAAAAGTCCTATTTATAAGCAGTTATAATGCCCAAATTATTTTAAGTATATAGTACAAAATTCCTATTTTTAAGTAGTTATAATGTCTGATTTATTTCTCTTATATATTAGAAAATATACTTTTATAAGCAGTTATTATGTCCGATTTTCTTCAAGTATTTAGTAAGAATATTCATTTTATAAGCAGTTATAATGCTGAAATTATTTCAAATATAATAGCCGAATATTCATTTTATAAGCAGTTATAATGCTCAATTTATTTTAAATATAGTTGATGAATATTTATTTTATATGCAGTTATAATGCTAAAATTATTCCATGTATATTAGAAGGAGTCTTATTTATAAGCGGTTATAATACCCGAAATAAAACTTAAAAGATTTAATCGTTAAATGCTTAATTAGTCTACATGAACTTATAATCGTATAGGATATACGACGAACGTTTAGACGGTATATCAACTGTAAAAGATATACGAGGCAAGTCTCCAAACCTTGTTACTTTTATGCAAGTAATATACATCTTTCTATCAATTATTGTGAAGTTATTGCTTCTTGATTCAACATAACTTAAAAATGAATCATTATTCATATATTGTTTATTCGAGCATGTATTGTTGTGTCAAGCCAAATTGTTTGGTATGACATCTTATAACTGAGTATACAAACACCCTATATGGGTTGTTATTGTCGATAATATATTGACATCTAGTGCATGTTGGGCACGATTAGGATGGTATGCATACTCCTAGGATATCGAATAGGCTGATCCCCTATAAGATATCTGAACAAAGTTGTTCTAAGTCATTGAAGGCTGATAGAACTGGTTGGAACACATGGTTCATGTATTGAACCCTTAGTTGGCAAAAGCTTTTGAACTTCTTTCAAATCAAACACATTGTGCTTACATTTTTGAAATAAACTTGCTGAGCATTCTGTAGCTCATCCTTGTATAAACTTTCCTTTACAGTTTTAGATGGTAATCCCGGAACTTCAGGAACAGACAAGGGAAAGAGACCGTGTTAATTAGTTTTATCTTACTGTTTTGAATAAATTCAAGTCTTATAAGACTTTATTGTAATAAGAACATAGTACTGAGAATGTTGTAACCAAACTTAAGTTTATGAAATAGATATCATCTTTTGTTACATCTCTTACGTTGTATTTACATTCTTAGGTAAGTTAGAAGATAGCATTTGATATTTAAATTTTAGAATGATTGTACTAAGTTAGTACAGTATTAATATGAACTATACATCTGAATGAGGGTACTAAATGATTGAAGGAGTTCTGTAAGAACAAGGGGTCGCTCCTCTGTTCCAAGAACAAACTTATTATTTAAATACTGTGAACTTCAGATAGATAGGAATTATTTATATGAAAGAGAAATCCTTTATACATAAACTTATACATCCAAATGAGGGTATTCAGACACATTGACAGTTCTGACGAGAACAATGTATGTGATGGAATACTGTGAACCTTGGATAGATAGAAGTTTTATATTATGGAATATCTACTAGTTGGTTAACTAGTTAAGCTTGAACACCTGATCTGTTATAGAGCTATAAAGATTTAAGTTCGTAGATGTTGAAGTCATTTAACTATGCTAGGTTAACATTATTAGCAATGTCTAGAAGGTTCTGACGAGGAAAAGGGTTAGGTCATTTAATTACGCGCCGTTTTAACGGAAAGCCCCCTCTTTCTTAGGAAATGTCTGGTTGCTAATACTGCAAGTCTCGGATAGAGAAATAGAGATTTGTTTTTAAGTCTTTTAGGACTTATTTGTAATAAGAACAAGTTATCTGGGAATGTTGTAACAATGAACAAACAATATTTTATAATATTATCACTTTTCCGCCTTTTACTCTGATTATTAGAAGTCAAGATTTCTATATACGTTTCAAATCAATTATATTACGAGTTTTTATGGACATTTATTATTTACACTACTTTTAAGTTAATGAATGTGATGAATAAGGTTGTACACGTAAGCACGAAGTCCGACCTGGCTAAAAGAAGCTAGCAGGTGGATTTTCGGGGCTTTACAGTAGCAACATGCAGCAGACAAGTGCGACGATGGGTGTTGAGGCACGGATGGGCGCATTGTGTGGCAGGACTCGTGTAATATCCCGGATATTATTAAAGCTTGTAATTACGATCTTAAAAGATTAAATAAAGGTTAAGATTTTAAAACCTAGTTTTGGTGAATAGAATACTTAAGGAATGATTATTCGAGTATAATATGGAGTATTGGAGTATAATATAGGGAAGATATTTTCTGTTGCAAGCTGTATTGTCAAGTTTGGTAGATATTTACGGTTACAAGCTGCATTGTCGAGCTTAGTAGGTATTTTCGATTGCAAGCTGTATTGTCGAGCTTGGAAGATATATTTTCATTGACGAGCTTGAAAGATATTTTCGGTTGCAAACTGTATTGTCGAGCTTGGTAGATATTTTTCTTGAGGAGTTTGGAAGATATTTTCAGTTGCAAACTGCATTGTCGAGCCTGGTAGATATTCTTTTTGAGGAGCTCGGAAGATATTTTCGGTTGCAAGCTGCATTGTCGAGTTTGGTAGATATTTTCCTCGAGAAGTTTGAAAGATATTTTAAGTTGCAAGTTGCATTGTCAAGCTTGGTAGATATTTTTCTGGAGGAGCTTTTAAGATATTTTTAGTTGCAAGCAGCATTGTTGAGGTTGGTAGATATTTTTCTTGAGGAGTTTGGAAGATATTTTCAGTTGAGGAGCTTGGAAGATATTTTGCTCAATGACCATTTTGTCCTAGGTCTTGGATGCTTATAAATAGGAAGCAAACCATTCATTATTCCTTACCAATTCACAAGAAACTTGATGAAGTTTATTGTTATAACGTGTCTTATTTATGAAGTTTATTGTTATACAAGTATTGTTTCTTTTGCACCTCGTGCATTAACATGCTTGTTATCTGTTATGTGCAATGTGATAGTGATTGTTGAATTTCAATTGAAAACCATGTTAGTATCTGAGTTGAACAACTCTCTTGTATGAGCATGAGTTTAAGATGTGTTAGGAAACCGATCCAACTCACTGCAGTAACAGTTGTCGCAGTGTTGACATATCGTAGAAGCGGTACACACTGTTGATTCAATTGTAGCAGTGTTGATGAGACAAGGAACTAATTCATTAGTTCTTGGGTAGGGAACCACTAGTCTACTATATTGATAATCGTTGAAATCTTATATCAGCTCATTCTATATATATATCTTGAAAAGTTGATTCTCTTCTCATATATATATCTTTTAGACTTGTTGAGCATTCTAATGCTCATTCTTGCAAATATTCTTTTAAATCTGCAGCTAAGGAAGTATTACCAAAAGAGTCTGGCATTAGAAAAGGGAATGTTAAAGAAGAAAGGCATTTTATTACTGTCTTTTTCTGTGATGTAAAGTTATAATAACTTTAGGAAACAAAATTAAGAAACTGGGTATTGTAATATTCTTATATCAATGATATTAAAAAAGTTTGTATAGAAATGTGTTGTGTACTTTACATTTTCGTAGATGTTGAAGTCATTAACTATGCTAGTTTAACATTATTGGCAATGTCCAAAACGTTTTGTCGAGGAAAGGGTTTAGGTTATTTAATTGCGCGTCGTTTTAACGGAAAACCCCCTATTTCCTAGGAACTGCCTGGTTATTAATATTGCAAGTCTCAGATAGATAAATGGAGAAGAATTTAAGACTAAGTGATGAGTAGGTTTTTAACCTACGAGTTTGATATGTCTATGGCTTAGTTCTTTACTTGTTTTTAAGTGTTTTTGGTATCTTTTATTTGCTTTCATGTTGCTTTTGTAGGTCATGGCTGGCTGTGGATTGAAAAGAAGAAAATTGGCTGGGCGCAGGGCATTCTCGCCGGGGCGAGAACTCGTGCGTTATATTTCTCGCCGGGGCGGAAGCTGGCCGGGGCGAGAACTTTTGCCTTGAACTTCTCGCCGGGGCGAGGAAGCGGCAGATGGGAATCCTGATTTTGCTGGAATGCTGTTACTTTGGAAAGATGATAGTGATCAAGGACTCTTGCTATTGAGGGACAGAAGGAGGATATAAATAGAACATCAAGACTTGGATTAATACACAGACTTATTCAGAGATTGAACTTTCAGAGCTAAGCAAGGAGATTGGAGGACAAGTCAAGCATCGTGAGAAGTTCAGATTGGAGAGCTAGAGATTATACTGAGTTTTCTTTTAATCTTTATCCTCTGATTTGTAATTAATTATGATGACTTATTTTGGTATTCTAGTTTTAATTGCTAGTATGAACTAAATTCCTAGTTAAGGCTACAATGGAACCAGTTATAATTATGAGTTGATTATCTACTTAATTTCAATTGTTCAATTCGATGGGAGTTATCTATCTTATTTTATGCTTGTTGATTAATTATTTGGCCGACAATTAGCGGGTTACCTTAGATGAATTCGGGAGATGAAATCTAGGGTTAGAACTGGATAAGATAGCGTGTATTCTTAATTATTTGCATGTGTTGAATAATTAGATTTGTGAAGTGAATAGGGATATCTCTTTGCTGCATGTAACAATTGGAAATTGGAACTTAATGAATTTAATCCTTTAACTTTGCATAGGAATATCGTAGAGTAATTGGAATAGATAGAGTTATTTGATCACTTGGAAAAGGGCTTATAAATACAATTGAATTTCTGTTAACAACTCCATTGAAGTGAATAATTGGAAGATATAGATAGATTGGTTTATGATAAATAACTGGGGATATTGTAGTCTTAATCATCTTAAATCTGAATTTCAACCTTTGAATTACTTGTTAGTGTTAGTTTAATTTCAATTATTACCAATTAAAAACCCAAATTGTGATTGTTTAATAGAATATGCATAATTTAGATTGACAATTGGAGATTAATAACATAGTAATTCCTGTGGGTTCGACACTCTCTCTTATCACTTTATTACTTGTTGATCGTGTATATTTGCACGTAATTGTCGATTGTGAAATCGGGCAACAAGTTTTTGGCGCCGATGCCTGGGATTAGCGTCGTTTGATGAAGCTTACACTTTGTTAGAGACTATGGCTGCAAATAATTATCAATGGCCGACTTCCAGACTGAATCAACAAAAGGTAGCTGGAGTTTTGGAAGTAGATACGGTCACAACACTAACAGCTCAGATGGCAGCCATGTCTAAGCGGATTGAGGCTTTGGCAGAATCGAAAGTCCAGCAAGTAGCCTATGTGTGTAAGCTTTGTGCAGGTGCACATCCGACGGAGTATTGTGCCATTAATCCGGAATCGGTACAGTTCGTGGGGAGTTATAACAGACAGCAACGGCCATACCAAAATGCATATAATCCGGGGTGGAAGAATCATCCGGGTTTCTCATGGAGCAATAACACTCAGGTTCAAAATCCAGCTCCTAGAACTCAGAATCCCCCAGGTTTTCAGAATAAAGCTCCACAACATGCGGAAAGAAAGCCGAATTTAGAAGAATCGTTGGCAAGGTTTATCACAACATCTGAGAAAAGAATGAATGATCAAGATAAGTTGCTAACTCAGGTAGATTTGAACGTGAAGAGCCAGACAGTGTCAATTAGGAACTTGGAAAATCAGTTGGGACAGTTGGCTCACGTCTTGAATACTCGACCACAAGGAGCATTTCCAAGCGATACAGAGGTCAACCCAAGAACGGAAGGAAAGGAACAGTGCAAGGCTGTCACCTTAAGGAGTGGTAAAGAGCTGCCCGATGCAGTTAAAGGAAATTCTAAACCAAAAACAGTTGTGGAGAACGAGGATGAGGAAGCCCCGGTGAAAAGTAAGGTGAATGAATCAGAAATGGTGAAGGATACAGGTTTGGAGGTAAAGTCAAAGGAACTTAAGCCAGATAGTGTAGTACCTCCCGTACCATTCCCTCAAAGATTGCAGAAAGCCAAGCTAGACAAGCAATTTTCCAGATTTTTGGATGTTTTCAAGAAACTGCACATTAATATACCGTTTGCAGAAGCCCTGGAACAGATGCCCAGTTATGCAAAGTTTATGAAGGATGTTTTGTCAAAGAAAAGGAAATTGGGTGAATTCGAAACGGTGGCACTTACCGAGGAGTGCAGTGCAATTTTGCAAAACAAGTTGCCACCTAAACTAAAGGATCCAGGAAGCTTCACTATCCCTTGTGTAATTGGTAACCAATTCTCTGGAATGGCATTGTGTGATTTAGGAGCTAGTATCAATTTAATGCCGTTATCAGTTTACACTCAGCTTGGGCTAAAGGCACCAAAACCGACAAACATCAGCTTGCAGTTGGCAGACAGATCAGTGACATATCTGAGGGGTATTGTGGAAGATATTTTGGTTAAAGTCGATAAATTTATCTTCCCGACTGATTTCATTGTTTTGGATTACGAAGAGGATAAGGAAATTCCCATCATTTTAGGTCGTCCATTCTTAGCAACAGGGAGAACGTTGATAGATGTACAGAAAGGTGAATTGACAATGAGAGTTCAAGATCAGGAAGTCACCTTTAATGTGTTTAAATCGATGAAATTCCCTAAGGAGGGCGAGGAATGCTTACGGATAGACCTGCTTGATGAAATCGTGAATGAACAAACCATGACAATTATTGTTGAAGATCCATTAGAAGCTTCTCTGGTTGGGATAGATAATTTTGATGATCTAGATGAGTGGGATTATGTCAAGGTTCTAGACTCATTACCGATTCCTCGAACATTTAGCAGGCAATTTGATGTACTTGACCGGCCGAACGAAGGAGAAAAGAGGTCCAAACCGTCAGTGGAAGAGCCACCTATGCTTGAACTCAAACCCCTTCCATCTCATTTACGGTATGCTTACTTGGGAGACTCGGACACACTACCAGTAATAGTTTCTGCGCATTTGAATGAATCTCAAGAAGAAAAACTATTAAGGGTTTTGCGTGAGCATAAAACAGCAATTGGGTGGACAATAGCAGACATCAAGGGAATCAGTCCATCGTTTTGCATGCATAAAATTCTGCTTGAAGAAGGAGCAAAACCGGTCATTAAGCAACAAAAAAGATTGAATCTGATTATGAAAGACGTGGTGAAGAAGGAAATTATTAAGTGGTTAGACGCCGGTATTATCTATCCAATTTCAGATAGTGCTTGGGTAAGTCCCGTACAATGTGTGCCTAAAAAGGGAGGAATGACAGTGGTTGAGAACGAAAACAATGAACTCATTCCTACAAGAACAGTTACAGGTTGGAGAGTGTGTATGGATTACCGCAAGTTGAACAAAGCTACGCGCAAGGATCACTTTCCTTTGCCATTTATTGATCAGATGTTGGATAGGTTTTCCGGTCATCAGTTCTATTGCCTTCTCGATGGATACTCAGGATATAACCAGATAATGATAGCTCCAGAGGATCAAGAGAAAACAACTTTCACATGTCCTTATGGAACGTTTGCATTCCGGAGAATGTCGTTCGGGTTATGTAATACACCGGCTACATTCCAGCGATGCATGATGGCTATCTTCTCGGATATGGTTGAACAAAATTTGGAGGTATTCATGGATGACTTCTCTGTATTCGGTGATAGTTTTGACTTGTGTCTTAATAATCTCATCTTAGTACTTCAGCGTTGTGTGGAGACGAATCTGGTGCTTAATTGGGAAAAGTGCCACTTTATGGTGCGAGAAGGAATTATTCTGGGGCACAAAGTATCCGACGCAGGTCTAGAGGTGGATAGGGCAAAGATCGAAACCATTGAAAAGCTACCTCCACCGACATCTGTAAAAGGCATTAGAAGTTTTCTCGGACATGCAGGATTCTACCGTCGATTCATCAAGGATTTTTCAAAAATTTCAAAACCATTGTGTTCACTCCTTGAGAAAGATGTTCCCTTTAAGATGGATCAAGCTTATATTGAAGCCTTTGAAGTGCTGAAAAAGAAGTTAATCACAGCCCCGATCATAGTTGCTCCCGATTGGACTTTGCCTTTTGAGTTGATGTGTGACGCAAGTGATTATGCAGTGGGAGCTGTGTTGGGTCAGCAAAGGGACAAGGTTTTTCACACCATCTACTACTCAAGTAAGACACTCACAGAAGCTCAATTAAATTATACTACTACAGAGAAAGAGTTGCTTGCAATAGTATTTGCCTTTGACAAGTTTCGAGCATATCTGATTGGAACCAAGGTGATTGTCTACACTGATCATGCAGCTATCAAATACTTGATTGCAAAGAAGGATGCCAAACCTAGGTTGATTCGATGGGTCCTCTTGTTGCAAGAATTTGACTTGGAGATTCGAGATAGGAAAGGTACGGAGAATCAAGTGGCTGGTCATCTTTCAAGGTTAGAGAATGCCGACATGCAGAAAAAGAATGATGTCGTAATCAATGAGTCGTTTCCAGATGAACAATTGTTTGGTATCAACACCGAAGTCCCTTGGTATGCTGATTATGTGAATTTCCTAGTTAGTAATGTTCTTCCGCAAGATTTCACTTTTCAGCAAAGAAAGAAATTTCTCCATGATGTCAAACAGTACCTTTGGGATGAGCCATTCCTCTTCAAAACTTACGCAGATCAAATGATTCGACGTTGTGTGCCACAGGAAGAAATGGAGAGTATATTGACTCATTGCCATTCGTCAGATTATGGAGGCCATTATGGAGGAGAAAGAACTGCAGCAAAGGTGTTACAGTCAGGATTTTTTTGGCCTTCGTTGTTCAAGGACGCCCATCTCTTTGTGCTTAAGTGTGATATATGTCAACGGGTTGGAAATATCTCGAAGCGGCACGAAATGCCTCTCAACACCATCCTTGAGGTTGAACTATTTGATGTTTGGGGTATTGACTTTATGGGGCCGTTTCCGTTATTATTCAATAATCAATACATACTTTTGGCGGTGGATTACGTGTCAAAATGGGTCGAAGCACTTGCATTATCCACCAATGATGCCAAAGTGGTTCTACGGTTCCTGCACAAGAATATCCTTACTAGATTCGGTACACCAAGAGCCATAATCAGTGACAAAGGTACTCATTTTTGTAACAAGCAGTTCACTAAGTTGTTAGCTAAGTACGGAGTCAAACACCGGATTGCTACGGCTTATCATCCCCAAGCGAATGGCCAAGTAGAGGTATCGAATCGAGAAATTAAGCAAATTCTGAAGAAAGTGGTAAACCCGACTCGTAAGGACTGGGCAATGAAACTAGACGATGCTTTATGGGCATATCGCACTGCTTATAAGAATCCCATCGGAATGTCGCCGTATCGTATGGTTTATGGGAAAGCATGTCATTTACCAGTCGAACTTGAGCATAAGGCCTATTGGGCAATTCAAAAGTTGAACCTTGATCTTCAAGCCGCTGGTGAGAAAAAGGTTACTCCAATTGAACGAGATGGAGGAATTTCGTCATCATGCCTATGAGAATGCCAAGCTGTACAAAGAAAAAATCAAAAGGTGGCATGACAAACGGATATTGGATCGGAAGTTCGAGCCGGGACAAGCTGTGCTATTATTCAACTCCAGACTACGTTTATTTCCTGGAAAACTGAAGTCTAGATGGTCAGGCCCTTTCATTATCACTGCTGTAAAGTCAACGGTCAGCGACTCAAACATTATTGGGGAGGCGATGTGAATCGACAAATATCAGTGATTCACCTTTTTGCTCCCGATCAAGCTGAAGCCTAATACTGCTGAGAAAGTCGGGCTGACGACTATAAACCAAGCGCTTGATGGGAGGCAACCCAATCATGATATTTTATTACTTTCATAGAATTAGTATAGTTAATATTTTTTTTAAGGAGTAGTTTCAGTGTTTCTGTTTGAATTTGGTCTTCAATCTTCCGTGTGTAACTCATTTATGTTGTGATCATTGAAACAGGGATACAGTCTATGAGAATGCTTTAGAAGGAGGAAACATGTTCATTGGGATGGTACAAGAGAGGACAAGAGGATCAAGAGGGAAAAGCAGGAAAAAAAATTTCAAGTCTGAGGATTCTCACCACGGCGAGAAAATTGCACTAAGGTTTCTCGCCCCGGCGAGAACCTCTCTGTTAAAGCGGGCCCCGGCCTGGATTTTTCTCGCCCCAGCCCCAACCTCTCTGCCGATTCTCGCCCCGGCGAGAATCGCGAAATCAGTTTTTAAAATCCGATTCTAATTTGATTTTTAACATTCCAACTCCCATGCAACTTCTCCAAAACACTATTTCTCCTTCTCCAATACCAACCTAACCCGAATCCTTCCAATTTCACTTCTAATTTCTTCCCAATTTCTTTCCATACTTGAATTCCTACGCAAACCCTAAATCGTACCACTATAAAGACAAACCCCAGCCTCTGTCTAATCCATCTCTCATTCAATAGAAGAAATACTTTGTGGTTTTCAAGATTTCTATTTGTTTTATCGTTGCATGAAAGTATTCTAGGGTTTGCTCCTCAGATCTATTCCATTGGATTGTGCTTCTATCACTTCGGAGTTAGAAAAGTTGGAGTTTGGGGGGAATTGTTATTGCGTAGCAGATTGTAGTGTTTGGGTTGTTTGTCAAAAGATCAATCATGGCTCCAAAGAGGCATCGTGGTGAGGGATCATCGTCTACTCCATCCAGGCACTTTGATCGAAGAAAGTTTGTCAGTGCAGAGGCGGCTAATAGGTATGAATCGTATACATCGGGTAAAGCTCTAACTCCCGAGCGCGGTCTCACGCCTGATGAAGTGGTTGATGGTGAGATGATGCATCAGATAGTAGAGAGGGGATGGGAGACATTCACTGCCCATCCGGAGCCTGCGTGTATAGCCATAGTCAAAGAGTTTTATGTTAATGCAGAGGACGCGGCACCATGTGAGGTTATAATACGGGGCAAGACAGTTTCCTTCAGCGCCCAAACGATCAATGAGTATTACAACTTGAGGCCTGATTTACGTTGCCGATACACTCGATTCCTTGGGGAGGGGCCCAATGTGGAGAAGGTAGTTACTGACTTATGCAGGCCTGAGACGACATGGATATCTAGAGGGCCACGTGTTGCACCTATGTTCCATAGCAAGGACTTGAGTCGGTATGGTAAGGTCTGGTATGCCTTCCTTTCGGCTAAACTGATGCCATCACAGCACGTGAGTGATGTACCCAAGGAGAAAGCTTTATTGTTATATGCTATTGTGACGGGGATTGAGATCAATGTGGGTCAGCTGATTGAGGCGTCGATTCGCCGCACTTTACGGACTTTGCATAGTCAGGGTGGTTTACCACACCCTTCGTTGATATGTGGGTTGTGTCTTCATGCGGGAGTCCGTTGGGGAGCTGAGGAGGCTTTGCAGCAGCCCTTACTACTTTTGGATCACCGTTTGATTGCACGCTATAAGGAATGGGAAGGCAGTGAGTCACATCCTCGTGGTATGGGTTACATAGTTCATTCTCCTCCTGCTGAAGAAGCACATGAGTCTGATGATGATGAGGGAGTGGGTCCTTCGGTAGGTCCTTCCACTTTTACTGGGCCAAGGAAAGCCAAGTTCAACCTCCAGTTTCGAGAGTTGCAGCGTCTTATTGATTCCCATCATAAGACCATATTGAGGCAGAACTAGCGATTGGCAGATCGGCAGGAGCATATGTATGCATACCAGTAGAGTTGCACCCACGCCATGGCAAATATGTACTCCAATATGCAGCCGATGATGGATCCTGTTCAGTTTCCCGCAGCCCAGCCATTGCCAGTTTTTCCACCACCGTCCCCAAATGACGATGATGAGTTCGAGCCTACTGCTTGAACTGCTAGGGGAGTCCTCTGTTCTTAACTTTCTTTATTCTTTTCACAACGAGGACATTGTTTCGTTTGAGTTTGGGGGGGTGTGATTGCATATTTGCATGTTTAGTTGCATAACATCTTTAGTTTTAGTTGCATGAGTTTTAGTTTAGCCTAGTTTTTTACTCGTTGTTTATGTATTTGAAAAAAAAAACCCCCAAAAATCCAAAAATTTAGTAGCATAGGATCATATGATTTTGCATTTAGAGGTATTCCAGCAATGCATTTATGGAAGTCATTTAGGGATGGCCAATGATGAAATTTGATTAGTTCTACTATAGTTTAATGGGATGGATACTTTTTGTTAAATCTGGAGTTTAACTGTTTTAGTTGTGGTTATTTGAGACCCTTGGTTTTTACTTGTTCACGAATGTGTATTAAAGTAATTAGGAGTTGATTCTTCTTTGGTGTATTACATGCTCATATGTAGATATAGACTGTTATCACTTGTTGGATCTAAAAAAAAAAGAAAATCGAAGAAAAAAATGAAAAATGAAATTTTTTTTGAATAAATACTGCTTCGATGTCTGTCTAAGTGTAAGAAAACTATGAATTAATGAATATAGACAGATAAGAGCAGGTCTTGACTAAGTTTGTCTTTGTGGCCGGTGTCATTTGAATGAGTATACCCTTAGGAGATGTCTTTACACTCAACGCCCTAAAATCGTCTGGTTTGGGAGTCGTTGGTTGAAAGTTCGCTACACGGGTGGCACTGAATAGCCTAATAAAGATGAACATTGCACTAGTCGGGATATATGACGAGATGGAGCGTAAAACGCACTCGTTAAAGAAAAAGAGAAAAACTAAGAAGACAAGTGAATAGCAAGTTGAGCTTAAAAGTAAAATCTGTGAATTTGTCTCTTTTTAAGCATTGTGATACTTAGAGTTAGATTCATACTCTGATTGGTTTAATATATGTTGCATACTTATGGAAGGGTTGAGAGTGATTCATAATTGCTAATAGTTGGCTCTTGGATAGTGTGAGGTTGAAATTCTGTTGAATTGGTAGTTACTGATTTCTGAGGCCGGATTTTTATGATGTCTGTTAAGTAATTGCTTGAGTATGGTTAGTTATGCATTTGCATCCATGTTGGTAGTTAGCTTAGATGTGATTTTAGTTTGTTTTGTGTTTTGCTTGAGGACAAGCAAAGTTTTGAGTTTGGGGGTATTTGATGAGTAGGTTTTTAACCTACGAGTTTGATATGTCTATGGCTTAGTTCTTTACTTGTTTTTAAGTGTTTTTGGTATCTTTTATTTGCTTTCATGTTGCTTTTGTAGGTCATGGCTGGTTGTGGATTGAAAAGAAGAAAATTGGCTGGGTGCAGGGCATTCTCGCCGGGGCGAGAACTCGTGCGTTATATTTCTCGCCGGGGCGGAAGCTGGCCGAGGCGAGAACTTTTGCCTTGAACTTCTCGCTGGGGCGAGGAAGCGGCAGATGGGAATCCTGATTTTGCTGGAATGCTGTTACTTTGGAAAGATGATAGTGATCAAGGACTCTTGCTATTGAGGGACAGAAGGAGGATATAAATAGAACATCAAGACTTGGATTAATACACAGACTTATTCAGAGATTGAACTTTCAGAGCTAAGCAAGGAGATTGGAGGACAAGTCAAGCATCGTGAGAAGTTCAGATTGGAGAGCTAGAGATTATACTGAGTTTTCTTTTAATCTTTATCCTCTGATTTGTAATTAATTATGATGACTTATTTTGGTATTCTAGTTTTAATTGCTAGTATGAACTAAATTCCTAGTTAAGGCTACAATGGAACCAGTTATAATTATGAGTTGATTATCTACTTAATTTCAATTGTTCAATTCGATGGGAGTTATCTATCTTATTTTATGCTTGTTGATTAATTATTTGGCCGACAATTAGCGGGTTACCTTAGATGAATTCGGGAGATGAAATCTAGGGTTAGAACTGGATAAGATAGCGTGTATTCTTAATTATTTGCATGTGTTGAATAATTAGATTTGTGAAGTGAATAGGGATATCTCTTTGCTGCATGTAACAATTGGAAATTGGAACTTAATGAATTTAATCCTTTAACTTTGCATAGGAATATCGTAGAGTAATTGGAATAGATAGATTTATTTGATCACTTGGAAAATGGCTTATAAATACAATTGAATTTCTGTTAACAACTCCATTGAAGTGAATAATTAGAAGATATAGATAGATTGGTTTATGATAAATAACTGGGGATATTGTAGACTTAATCATCTTAAATCTGAATTTCAACCTTTGAATTACTTGTTAGTGTTAGTTTAATTTCAATTAAAAACCCAAATTGTGATTGTTTAATAGAATAGGCATAATTTAGATTGACAATTGGAGATTAATAACATAGTAATTCCTGTGGGTTCGACACTCTCTCTTATCACTTTATTACTTGTTGATCGTGTATACTTGCACGTAATTGTCGATTGTGAAATCGGGCAACACTAAGGATGTTAAGATTGCTATATAATATTTATACTCAGAAGGATTTAGTGTTGTGAGGTGCAATCCATAGAAATGGATGTAAATCACAGGTTGGTATTAAAGAAAGAGGTAGAGACCATATTGCGATTCAGGGAGAAAGGTAAAGAATTTGAGAGAATGTTTGTAATAGACTAGTTAAACCAATAGATTTATTGGTAGATTTGATGAATGAAGTGTTGGAGTGAGCGCCAAGTCCGCTGTAGAGAGTAGGCGGATTTGGGGGCGTGACAAATTGGTATCAAAGCTGTAGGTTATAGCTCTAGGGTAAAAGTACCTTAGGATATAACTTTATGAAAATTGATTGGAGATATTAAGAGATAAACTCATAGAGAGTTTTAAGTGATAAAATGATGGATTAAGAAAATTCAGAGTAAGTAAAAAGAATGTTTGAGATAATATTACTGTAATTTCGAGGACGAAATTCTTCTAAGTAAGGGTGAATGTAATATCCCGGATATTATTAAAGCTTGTAATTACAATCTTAAAAGATTAAATAAAGGTTAAGATTTTAAAACCTAGTTTTGGTGAACATAATACCTAAGGAATGATTATTCGAGTATAATACGGAGATATAGAAAAGATATTTTCTGTTGCAAGCTGCATTGTCAAGCTTGGTAGATATTTATGGTTACAAGCTGCATTGCCGAGCTTAGTAGATATTTATGGTTTCAAGCTGCATTGTCGAGCTTGGTAGATATTTTCCTTGAGGAGCTTAGAAGATATTTTCAGTTGCAAGCTGCATTGTCGAGCTTGGTAGATATTTTCCTTGAGGAGCTTGGAAGATATTTTTAGTTGCAAGCTGTATTGTCGAGCTTAGTAGATATTTTCCTTGAGGAGCTTGAAAGATATTTTCAGTTGAGGAGCTTAAAAGATATTTTGCTTAATGACCATTTTGTCCTATGTCTTAGATGCCTATAAATAAAAAACAAACCATTCATTATTCCTTACCAATTCATAAGAAGCTTAAGAGTAAAAATCTAGCAAAAGCCTTGAATAATCAAAGTTGTAGAGCTCACACTCTAAGAGGTTGAGAAAGAAACACAAAAAATTAGCATAAACGATCGAAGCGATAAAAGATAAGTCTACTTATTTGTTGAAATGCACTCCGTGCAATAACATGTCTTATTTATGAAGCTTATTGTTATACAAGTATTGTTTCTTTTGCACCCTGTGCATTAACATGCTTGTTATCTGTTATGTGCAACGTGATAGTGATTGTTGAATTTCAATTGAAAACCATGTTAATATCTAAGTTGAACAACTCTCTTATATGAGCATGAGTTTAAGATGTGTTAGGAAACCGATCTAACTCACTGAAGTAATAGTTGTCGCAGTGTTGACGTATCGTAGAAGCGGTACACACTGTTGATACAATTGTAGCAATGTTGATGAGACGAGGAACTAATTCATTAGTTCTTGGGTGGGGAACCACTCAGTCTACTATATTGATAATCGTTGAAATCTTATATCAGCTTATTCTGTATATATATCTTGAAAATGCGATTCTCTTCTTATATAAACTAGTTAAACCAATAGATTTATTAGTAGATTTGATGAATAAAGTGTTGGAGTGAGCGTCAAATCTGCTGTAGAGAGCAGGCGAATTTGGGGGCGTCACAACTTGGCGTCGGCGCGCAGGCGCATGTGGGCGAAGCAACTTGGGGCATGTACACTCAAGCGTGCGTGACAATCATCAGATGGGCGCAGACGCGCTCGGAAGGAGGTCAGCGCTGCGACACTGGTTATTGGCGCTGCGGCGCTAGTTTGCTGTGTTGGGTCGTGTCGCGTTGAGGTGTTGTTTCACTAGAACTAGGACGTTGCACTGTGTTGAATTTCAATGGGATATGAAGTCTACCTAGTCGCTTGTGATGTCCTATAAATCCACAACCAAAGGTTGATCTATGAAACATACATTAAGCTTGGATTGCTAATCAGATTGCGAGGAATGGAAGAGGAAAACAAGCGAAGAAGAGCTAGGATCGAAGGCTGAGTTGGAGAGCGAAGGCTGCACTATACAATTTTATCTCGCTTATCTTTTCTTTTTATTTCTATATTTCGAGAATGCTATTTAATTTGATGATGTTTTCCTGCTACGTTATGAACTAAATTTTCAATTAAGATTACAATGAAACCCAATATTTAGTTTGAATTAATTTATTCTCTTTTTGATTATTATTGATCGTTTGTCATATTTTATGCTTCATGTTATAATTGTTTGGCCAGTAATTATTTGATAACCTATATGAAATTGGAAGATGAATTATAGGGTTTAGATCTAAATATAATGACATGCATCTAGATTATTCTTCTTAGGATTGAAAAACTTGATTTGTGTATAGAATAAGAATATACCTATATGCTGCATGTAACTATTAGGAGAATTTGATCTTAATGAATCTGTTCTAAATTATTTCACATAAGAATATACTGACTTAATTGGAAGGGATATTTTTATATGGTCATCGGAAGAGGCTTATAAATAACTTTGATTTCTCGATTAATGATTTGTTGTGGTTAATTAATTAAAGGGGGAGTGAAGAGATTTAGATGAGGCATTGAGAGAAATTGTAGTCTTGGTATTTTAATCTGATATCAATCTTTATTTGGTAATTTTAATTAATTCTTATTTTTAATTCATAAATTAAATTCAATTCTTTAAATAAGATTAATTTGATATAATTTTAGTAATTAGTAGTAATTAGTAAATATTCCTCGTGGGATCGACATCCTTCTTACCATTATATTACTTGTTGATCATGTATATTTGCACGTAATTGTCAATATCGAAATCGGACAACATTAAGTCACAATTCTATGATCTAAGTTAAATTATTCTGCAATAGTAGAGTGATTTCAGCCTTTACTCTACGAACTGGTATTCCACTCAACGATCTTAGAGTTCTCTTTGACCACTTCTTTACTCTGCGATAGTAAAATGACTTCAGCCTTTACTCAACGAATTTTCAGCTCCAGCTATTACAAGGCTATACTGTACGATTTTGGAATCAAGCTAAGTTCAATATTTTTCAACATGAGCTTTCAACATTCAAGTATTTTTGAGTTGGACAAAAAGAATGCAAGCATTCTCTCTCTCTCTTTCTCTCTCCATTCGGATAAATCATTGTAGCTATACATTCAGTTTGCTCAACGAAATAGATCAACCTAACAAGTTTGATCTTCTAATCTAAGTCCTTTTACATTAATTTCATTATAAAGACTTCACAAAAGTTACTGGTTACAAATATACATTATATCATCATTAAATCAAATATGCATTTGTCCTTACACAATGCCTAACAACAACATTGAGCAAATCAGCCATGTTATTTTCTCTCTTGACTTGGTTTTCTTTAATTTAATTTTGAGTTTTTCAATCTATGTTCTCTCTATGCGCAATTCTTTATCTTTTGTCTCTAATCTCCCAATTAATTCTAGAATCACTACTCTCGTATGGTCACACAATCGGGGATCGATCCATTCGAAGAAATTGCATCCACTCTTAACACACATTTCTTCTCACAACAATTTATAGTGTCAATTGTAAAACACACTTACTATTTAAGAAAAAAAATTAAAAGAATACCCTCCAATCAACGCAACCAAAGAATCTTCTCCTTGTATTGTGGATTTTTCAAGCACATTTCATCACTAATAACTTCTTACAATAGTAGAATCGATCCATGCACTTTTCCTTTCGATCATAGCCCTTCAATTTGTTTGAAGATCGATTACAACCCTTCAATTTGGTATAAGATCGAACCAAGCTCTTTAATTTGGGGGCAAATTGATTTTTAGGGCTTCATATAAGATGCAGATCTGTTTTAATGACAGGAAGGGTGGTATTTTACTTAAATACTCTCTTATCTCACACGCTTTAAGCTTTCCGGTGAGGATTTGGCCAGAAAAACGAGCGAAATGTGCATTTAATTGTCTGTGATTAAGTTTATGATACATTTAATTGGGAAAAAAAATTAGGGTGCAAATCGATTTTCAAAAAAAAGTTTAGGGAGCAAATTAGATTTTAGTCTCTCTAATACCCTCAAATAGTTTTTTTATATATTTTTTATCCACACATCCAAGTTAAGGAGAATTAAGTCATTGGAAAGGGAATGACACATGCATGACTCCCTTTATTCGTGTCAAGTTCATTACAAAAGGAACTTGTTAAACTTCTTGTTTAGCCTTTTATAGGAAATGCACTCGTCAAAAAACATGTAAAATAATTAAAAGCAATTAAATAATTATTTTTTATATTAATTTGATTATTTTGTTTTGTTTAGGGTGGACACACATTTGTATCAAGTATACCATAATACAAATATGAAAGCCATAATCATATTCAACTTTGTGACTAGACTTGGCAAACGGGTCGGGCCAGCCCAAACGGGCCGGGCTTGAGACGGGACGGGCTAAGAACGGGCCGGGCCGAAAAGGCCCGGGTTTTTATGGGCTGAAAACAATAGGCCCGTGGCCCGGGTTGGGCCGGGCCGGGCCAGCCCGCGGGCTTTCAATTTTTTTTTAAAACAATGCATTTGGGAAGGTTTAAACTCATAACCACTTACAACTAAACAAGAGCTCTTACCAACTGAGCTAGACAAACTTTGTGACATTGTATACGTTAATAATATATATATATATATATATATATATATATATATATATATACACAGTTAATTTATATTGTTATATATATACATATAACATTAATAATATATATAATTATATATATACATGTTACTAATATATAAATATATATATATATATATACACATAACAATAACGTGTATATATATATAACAATAACATATATATGTATCAAATTTTGTAAAACTTTTGGAAATCTTGAGAAATAAAAAGGTAACTTAGACAGAGAAAAATAAATAATAACAAATATTGTTATATATACACGTTAATAATATATATATATATACACACGTTACTAATATATAAATATATATAACAATAACGTATATATATATATATATATATATATATATATATAATATTAATAATATATATTGTTATATATATAACGTTAATAATATATATAGTCAGTTGGTATAAACACTTATTATGAAGTTGGAGAGGTCTTGTGTTCGAGTCTTCTTGGAAGCATTGGCATTGAATTTTTGCAAATAATATGTGGACGGGCCGGGCCACCCGCGGGCCGGGCCATCACGGGCCGGGCCAAAACCGGGCCGGGCCAAAACGGCCCAGTTTTTCCTGGGCTAAAATTCTTGAGCCCATAGCCCAACTTTTACGGGCCAAGCCCGCCCGGCCCGCGGGCCTGGGCCTTAATTGCCAGGTCTATTTGTGACTATCAGGAAAAGGTGCAGAGAAGAATGATTTCAAAGGAATGATAATATTAAAATGGAGAATTTTTTTTAATGGAAGATGTTAACGCTTAAATTTGTCTGCTTGTCGAATCATCAAACAATGAATTTAGCTTGTACAATGAACAAACGCTCACGCCAAAAAACTTGATGGTCCGGGCCGTCGGGGGATAGCTCCGATGTGAGAATAAATACAAGTCAGAAAACGTCAATAATGGAGGTTTGTAATTGCTTTAGTGTGTAAAAAAAATAATGTATAAGTATTTAGAACCTGAATTATGGTTGTGTATTTATAGTTTGATCAAATCATCTCAATCCCCCAAATGGAATAAGAGTCTTACATAGTGGTTCTTCATAACTGTAAATCTCATAATTGAATAGGATTTGACTTTCTCAAAAACAGGAAGTTGAATTGGACATGAGAATTATAAGCCAACTTAGACTGTGACCCTTATAGAACACCAAACCCCTCACGGTCATTGTAACATTCTGTCACGTGGAGTGAGTCCCCGAAGCTCCCGGACCTATCAGACCACACCCCAACAGAGAGAGTTTAAATTTTTGATCTCAAATGAGTCTTAAATAACGTGATATTAAATATTTTAATAATACTTTATGGTATAATCAGTTACAAAAAATATATTCAACAAATAATCAAATATAATGATGGCACATTATCTGAGATATTTTTTAAACAAAAAATATGAGGAGTTCAAATTTAATACATTGATAATGTATATACAAACAATGTTAGAATCATGACAAATTAATAAATAAGGGTATTTTGTCTAGCATAAATATATCATTAATGATTTTAATGTATCATAATTTTAATATCGCTCATACATACACGTTAACAATGTATGAAATTCTAAATTAAATTTGAGACTCTAACAATACCCATTTTAATAATAATTGGTCTGGGATAACTTTATCCTTTTTCTCATTTCTTGATTTTATTTTATTGTCTTCATTGCTTTAAACCCCAACATAAATTGGGTTTAATTTGTAGTTTTGTACGAACAACCTCAAAAGTCTCGATAAAAACAAAGGACTTTAGAAATTGAAAGATTTAAAATCCCATTTGATGGCCCCTAAACTTATATGAAACAATTACAACCTCAAAAAAATAAAAACGACCCAATAAAATACAAATGACTTTAGAAAATGAAGAATTTAAGGATCCTTTTGATAACGATTTTTACTTTAAAATTTTTATTTTTATTTTTACTTTTTTGAAATTAGAGGTAGAGAATAGTATTTGATAACTGTTTCTACTTTAAAAAAATAGAAGTAAAATAAACTTTAGCAACAAAAAAGTTATTTTTTTTAATTTTGACAACACAAAATGTCATTTCAACTTTAATGAGTCAACATCGAATATTGTCAACAATAAAATTTCAAACTCTATCTTTTCATAAAATTAAATAGAATTAACACTTAAAAATATAATTTATCAAACAACATTATCTGATTTTTATTTTCACTAATAAAAATATATAAAAACAAAAATAAGAAGTAAAAATATAAAAACAAAAATAGTTACCAAACGAAGTCTAAACATTTTAAAAATGTATCCCTAATTTGCGGAATAAGTATATCCATCGGAGGGTGGGCTGGTAATTACACATTCGTGCTTAACTGAAGTTAAACGCCGATCTCTTAATCCCGTTAATACAGAGAGACTCAAAACTAACCGCCGTTAAGAAACCATCATCGTCACCGTCAAATTAGTGTCAGTGTTTTTATTGCAATTTAATCTGACAAAATTAAAGAGTCAGTCAAAATCAGTCAGAAAATAGGGTCCACAAAAGTGGGTCCGGATTTTGTTGTTTATGATAAATCATCATTCTAAAAGTGTAAAAGCACAAACTGAAGGATTCCCTTTTCAAAAATAACTATTTTTTAGTTATTTATTTATCACAATGATTACATGCCCAAAAATAATTATACGTCTGATCTATACATATATACTGTATAAGTACTCCATATATACATAAATTTTACAATAGTAATATCCTCTCTGTTGTTTCTCAATTATCCCAAAATAATGTCATTTTTAAAATTTAGCTAAACAACTTCTAATTCACCTTTATACAAATTAATAGTGGACTATTTAGTGAAATAGAAACCGAATTGAAATCGGTTAAATTGAATTGAACCGGTCGATTTTAACCGAACTCGAATAATGTTGCTGCAATTTTAGTGTAAAAATAAATAAATTAAAGGTAGTTTGATATTAATATTTGTTGTTGAACTAGTGGTGCACTGCACTAGCACTACACTGTACTAGCATGCATGAATCAATAGTGTGCTGCTTTTGAACCGATGTATTATACATGTATAAACATATTAATAGGTGTTGGTGAGTTCGTATTAATTTATGATGATGAGATACTTAAGATACTTGTTGTTATATGAAATCATTAAGTTATGCAAATTCTTAAGCTTTGACGTTATTTTACTTCTTAAAATATGTTAATTTAATTTATTTATAACTCTTTGTTGGTATGGTTCAGTGCGGTTCAAGAGAATGAATCGCCTAATGGAGTTTTGGTGTGGTAATTTTTAAAGCCTATAAAAATTATGTTTTAATGTTTTGTCAATTATCAATTTATCATATCCTTAAAGCTATTCAACCCTTGCAACTTATGGGGGTGTTGTCCATTGTGTGTCTCTTATGTTGTTCCATTTTTATTTATTACTTCTATGTAATTATCATTTTTTTCAAAGGAAATAATTATTTGATTTATAAAATAGTCGATAGACAATACATCAAAGAGGATACATTATCTCATGAGTCATGCCAAAACAAATTCTCCAAATAAAAAGTTTTCAAATCTTCCTAAATTAAAAAATCATTATAATGGATTATCTTTTGAAGAAACTATTTCGATTATTAGCACTAATCAAAATTCCAAAAATCACACTAAGATCCTGAGCAGTTCCACACTAGGTAATGAAAATTTTCGACTATTAGCATTAGGATTTGAGCAAGACCAATCAGAAAACGGTAAATCTACAAATTTCAATAAATGAAGAGAATATTTATTTAATAAAAACTCCATAATATGGAGAAATCAAACTAAGAGAAGCAAAACTCCTTAAAAAAGAAAAAAAAACCCATAAAAGGCGAAAACAAATAAAAATATGAAAATCAAAGTGACATAAAATTCAATAAAAATTATTTAAAGAATAATACATGAGATTAGACACGAATTGGAACAACAGATTTGAATTCGATATAATTTGGGTTGTAAACGTGATTAGAAACATTAATGTTATGGTCAAACATTGCATTAGTGCAATTCTTGTGACTGTTTTCTCTATAAAATTCCTTTCTAAATTTATTTTCCTTTTCTCGCCTTCTTTTATAACACACTAGGTGCATAGCAAAATCAAAATAATTAGTAGTATAAAAGTTAGCTATGAGTGGCTCTATACAATTATGTGCAATTTAAGTGCTTGTACTAATTTTAATTAAAATATGACAATGACATTACAACTTTAAAATTACCTTTTATTGAACCTATTTCAAAAACTTAATTTTAAAATGTCAACGCATAATGATAGTTTCAATATAAGTTGAGAAGACTGAGAGATGATACAAGTTGAAGTAGTTCAAAAGAAGATAAAAATGACAAAAGTTAGATTTATAAAAAGAAAATATGGATTATATGGAGTATATCCTTATTATTGTTATTTTTTATATAAAAAATAGAATTTAAATTAATTGTATGTTTCTATATTATAAATGTATTTTCGTATTTAAATTGAATACATGGTACATGTTAAAAATAAGATTTTGAACGACGTATGAGTAATTAATTATTAATCACAAAGATAAGTTAATCCTCGCTGCACATTTCATAAAATATTTAAAGCGTATTGAAATTGTGTTTAACATTTTGTAAATTATAACAACTATTATAATAATTTAATTATTATAAAATCACAGATGAACAGAAACATTGAATGCGTTGAAAATAGAATTACTAGAGATATATACGAAATTAATTATTAGAGTCCATTTTGACATTTTAAATTTAATTTTCAAATCCTAAATTTTATTGACATAAATCCATTGAGTTTAGTTAATACAATAATTATTATTTTAAATTTTCAAAATAAAAAATTACTAATAATAAACTTTGTTGTTTTTAAGATGCACGTGAATCACATCCGTTAGAAATTTAAGAATCGACTCTCAAAAGTTAAAATTATATAATATTTTTGCGAAACGGAGGAATTAATTACAAGGACAAATTAGCTATTGTAAGGTCCCCTACACTCGTATGGATGAGTTTCATTTTCACGTAGGACAAAAATTTATGAAAATATAAATTTTTGTTATGAAAGTAATATTTCTATAAAAATTAGGTAGGAGGTTTGTAAGGAGAAATTAAATTGATATTGACAAAACAATTTATGTGGGTAAAAATATTGACATTGTATTTGGGATAAAATAAATATACATAAATGTATAAATACATACTACATTAATTGAAAAACATATATACTAAACACATATATAATATACTAAACATATATATAATTTCCTTTCTAAATTTTCTTTCCTCCCTCCCTCCTATAACAGACTGTGTGCAATGCAAAATCAAATAATAATTAGTAGTATAAAAATTGCAATTATGTGCAATTTAAGTGTGTACTAATTTCAATTAGAAAAATGAGAATGACATTACAACTTTAAAGTTACATTTCATTCAACCTATTTCAAAAACTTAATTTTAAAATACCAACGCATAATGATAATTTCAATTCAATATAAGTTGAGAAAATTACGATAATACGATTTAAAATAGTTCAAAAGAAGATAGAAACGACAGAAGTTAATTTTTTTTTAAAAAAAAATTCTATTATTGTTACTTTTTTTATTATAAAAAATAGAATTTATATTAATTGTGTGTTTCTATAGAATAAATATATTTGCGTCTTTAAATTGAATACATGGTAGATGTTCAAAATAAGATTTTCAATAACGTATGAGTAATTAATTACTAATTATAAGGACAAATTAGTAGTCGCTATACATTTTATAAAAAAATTTAAACCGCATTGAAATTGTGTTTTAACGTTTTGTATATCATGATATTCATTATAATAATTAAATTATTATAAAATTACAGACGAAGAGAAACATTGAATATGTTCAAAATAGAAGTAGTGGAGTATACCCGCAACTAATTATTAGAGTCCATTTTGACATTTTAAATTTAATTTTCAATCCTAAATTTTAAATGTCATAAATATGTTTAAGTTTAATTAATACAATAATAAATTTTTATTTAAATTTTCAAAAAAAAAATAACATTATGAATAACAAATTTTGTCGTTTCTAAGATGTACATGAATCACATTCATTTTAAAGTTTAGAATTTAAAGAATCAATTCTCAAAAGTCTAAATAATATAATTTTTTATGAAACGGAGGAAAAATTAAGTATGAGGACAAATTATTGTAAGGTCCCCTTCGCTTGAATGGATGGGTTTCATTTTTATCTGAGACAAAAATTTGTAAAAGTATAAATTTTTAAGGATGAAATATTTCTATAAAAATTAGGTAGGAGGTTTGTAAGGAGAGATTAAATTGACATTGACAAAATAATTTATGTGGGTGAAAATATTGACATTGTATTTGGGATAAAATAAATATACATAAATGTATAAATACATACTATCATAATTGAAAAACATATATATTATGTGGACCAATTAGTACAGTATACAATACGTACAAGATTTCTACATTGAGAGGAGAGTATTTGAGAAGCTTACTGTTGGTCTGATTTTGATGCATTATATATATATATATATGTGTATGTGTGTCTATATATATATATATATATATATATATATATATATATATTCAGGTGTAAAACTTGTGCAGCACTCTCTCTCTCTCTCTATATATATATATATATTATATATATATATATTATTTGCTGCATTTGGGTATTTGTTCTGCTCTCAAAGCATCACCTCTGAAGGTTTAAGAGGAGAAAACTAGGTGGTAAGGGATTTCCTTTTCCCTTTCTCTTTCTTTCTCTCACTTTAGCTGTGAAGATTGAAGATTTCATTCTTTATTCCTCATTTGCACCATCATATGATAATGCATTTCTCAATTTCTATTCTTGGGTTTTTGGTGATTGACTAAGGTTTATCCAGCTTAATTTTTTTCTTTTTTGATCTCTATCTGTATATTGCTTGTTATTTCTGATCGATTTTCTTTGTGTATTCATAAATTTCCCATTGTCGGTATCTGCTTTTCTTCTGATTTCTGGACTATTTAATGCATCTATTGAAGATGATTACATTTATAAATACAAAATGTGTTTATGATCAAGGCGTTTTTTCAAATTTGGGATTTGGGGTTTATTATTGGAGAAGTTAGTTGAATCTATTAATTACTTAACAACATGTTTATTATGTCTAGTTAATCTGCTTGCATTTGATTTTTCCTAATAAAGGCCGTTCATCACTCTTCTTGGGTTTGAGCTCAGTTACTCATCTGGGTTTGTGGGTATTTGGGTACTGATAAGATTACTGGGTCTTGTATGATTTTAGGCTCAAGAGCATCTTTGTTTTGATGTTTGAATAGATTTTTGATACGGGTGTGTGCTTCTTACATGGAGTAATATCTGTTGTTAATCAAAATCTTTTTTATTGGTCATGTCTATGAATATATGATGTTTCTCCAAACATTTTCTAAATTGACATTTCCGTTGAATAGCCCTCTGATTCTGATACAAATTAAGGATTTTATTTATTTATTTATTTTGCTTTATACAGGTTTTCGGTTTTTGGTATAATGTTGAGGAAGAGGGCCAGATCACACCCGAAAGATCAACACATGGGTCTTCTTGGGTCTGAGGTTGTTTCAGACTCTCAATTTCATTCGGATGGTTTTGGGCAGAAACATAAAACCAATTCTTTTTTCAATGTCCCTGGTGTGTTTGTAGGGCTCAGTCCTAAGGGTTTAGAAAATGATTCAGTAAGAAGCCCCACTTCCCCATTGGATTTTAGGGTATTTTCAAAATTTGGCAACCCCTTTAGGTCCCCCAAATCATCCCATGAGGGGCATCAGAAGAGCTGGGGCTGCAGTAAAGTAGGCTTGAGCATTATAGATTCTCTTATTGATGAAACAAAATCGGGGAAAGTTCTCCGATCATCAGATAGTAAGAATATTCTTTTCGGAGCCCAAATGGGGATCAAAATCCCTAATGTACGATGCCATTTCGATTCTTCTGAGGCACCAAAATCATTGCCTAATAATTATGCAAGTTTTCCTTCTAAGCATATTATTAAACCATCCAATCTCCATAATCTAAAATCTGATATTCATTTTGAAATTGGTAAGCCCTCAATAGGAGCTGAGTCCTTTGGAAATTCTAATTGTAGGTCCAACTTGAGTTCTGGGAAATTTTGCTTGGAAAATGGAACAAGCTCGGTGAGTTTACCTCGTAATATGATTACAGGAAACCCAAATGTGAGCAGTTCCTTGGGTACCAAACTGACCTCTGTTCCAGTCGTGGTTGGTCCTCATGATGGTTTTATTGGCTCTCTCTCAGCAAGTGAGATTGAGCTTTCTGAGGACTACACCTGTGTGAAAACACATGGCCCCAACCCCAAGACAACTCATATATATAGTGACTGCGTTTTAGAATGTCACAGCAACGAGTTAACAAATTTGTCTAAGAATGAAGATCAGGATAGTGCAGTGTCTCCTGCCGCCACTGGCTCTGCAATTCCCATTTCATATCCTTCTAATAATTTTTTGAGCTTCTGTTATTCTTGTAAGAAGAAACTGGAGGGCGAAGACATTTATATGTACAGGTTTGCCACAAGAATCTATAACTATTTCTTTGTTTTCTTCACTGCCACATAGTAAGGAATTTGTTTTGAGAATTGGGTTGTTTGATATCTTGCAGAGGAGAGAAGGCATTTTGCAGTTGGAATTGCCGCTCACATGAGATTTTAGTTGAGGAGGCATTGGAGAAAACCAACGATAATTCTTCTGAGAACACTCTCGAATCAAACAGTGAGGAGCTTTTTGAGAACAGCATGTTCATCGCTCCATAAAGGTGCTGTATTTGCTTGGCATAGCCACTAAGCCCATGATTGATGAATCCATCACATAAATAGACAGCCCTGATCATCTGTTTTAGCAAGAGCTGTAGTTTGTATCTGTTTTAGCAGCCATGGATGATCATGTGTACATTGTTCCTTATGTTGATTGTATTGTCATCTTTCATGGTCTTAATGGGTATTGGTTGCAATGTCTAGTTTTGCTTCACATTACTCTGACATTGATATATATAATCTTAGACTTATCTTAGTATTAAATTATGATGGGTAGTGGCTAATCTTCCTGCCTCCTGGATTTTGTTTCCCATTCTGTCTTGATAAGAGTTGATGTATAAGCCTCTATACTCAAGATTTTATATGGTTACAAGTGACTTCTTTATAAATATAAATAAATTCCATTTAAATATAATTGTCTTCTATATATGCTTTGTCTTATGTCTCTTTATGTTAATGGTGTGATTGGAAATGAGAAGTTCAATTGTGGTTTTGTTTATGTAATGTTGTTTTTAACCTAGTTGTGGGGTAAAACTACTAGTTTTGTTTCAAGTTTCACAGCAAGGAAAAGCGAAACTCCGTTACTTTCAGATCTAGTAACAGGGGACTGACTTGGTTTGAATCAATATTGGAGATTCAAATCAAATGAAACTTTTAATTATCTCTTATAACAATCTCCCAGTGATGTGCCTAAAATATTACTATCATATCTGAGTGACAATCCTTATATATTTGAAGATTGTTAACTATTCGGATAGGAGTTTAGCAGGACTGCATATCACCTCATAAACCGAGCTTCTCGCTCTAATGGGATGATGATGTCTCTTGTTGTAGCTCCTCTTTGTTTGGTCTGTCTTCAATCTCATTTAACATTGAGTAAATTTTCTGCACATTGAGAATCTGAATATTCCCCGGATGTGAATTCGTGCAAAACAACATTTTGTTCTATCAGGTTACATCCTTGTTGCCTTCTTAATCCTATTTCCAAGAAAAAAATAAAATAAAAATTATCCAACTTGCATCATCCCCTCTTTTGGTTTTTCTATATACATTTGAAAGAAGTACACAGGCAATGTCATTTAGAGGTTCCATCCCCGTTAAATGATCCATTGCATATGTTGCTAATTGGACATTTTGGTGTGTTGCACTTTCTCTTTGCAAGGCACTTCATCACTTCCCATAGTTGTACGACATAGTTTTGATGAACTCAACTGCTTCCTCTATCTAGGCTCCCAACTCAACCTAGGAGATGAAATATACATCTTTATGCTACGTCTGGATTGCAGAAATGAATGTGGGAATGGAATGACTCATTACTATAGAATAAAAAAAAATATTTTTGGTTGTTCCATAGAATGGAATGAGCCATTTTCATTTCTGTCAAATTTGTGAATTTTATTTCTTTAGAGAGGGTATGGAATGCCATTCCGGCTGAAATGGAATGAATCATTCCATTTTCCATTCCATTCACTTCTCTATTCTATTCCTTCACTAATTTTATTCTTTCAATCCAAACGTAGCATTAGTGCTGATTAAAAGTAATACTTTAAATGCTACTCACTTGGTTGAAGTATTTGTGGTCCTCATCAACTACACCTTCATGGCTGCAAGCCTGCAAGCAGATAAAGAGCCACTTCATCTGGCCTCAAAAATATGAGTATCATTTGGTTAACATAACCTGAATTCATAGTTGCCATGAAATCCAAGTTCTTATTCCTCATCCGGTTAAAGTAGGGTTACTAGGGAAGTCTTATTACCCTGCATCTGGGTACTATTGTTCCGAATTATGGTACTATTGTTCCGAATTATGGTACGAGAACTAAATTTCTTACACATTCTTTCTATCATGGTAGCGCTCCTTGTAATACCCATGTTACAGAATCCCACATCGCCCGAATACTAAAGTTTCTCTCCTTTCCTTACCTATATATATAATACTAATATTTTATTTTTATTATTATTATTATTAAACAATAAGGATTTTCTTATTTTAAGAAAAGACTTTTTGTAAGAGGGACTTTTTAGTAAGTACCTCCTTAGTTAAAAATTTTCAGTATCGAGGACGTAGGCAGACTGCGAACCTCATAATTTCGGGTACGTTTTTTTTCTTTTGTATTTATTCAATTTAATTTTCTGTATTATTAGCTTATAACTTTAATTAGTATATTTTAGTTAGTTTGTTAGTTAATATTATGATATTATTTTGGCTAGATATTATGTATCTCTTTAATATTATGGAGGGTTCAATATATGCATAAATCAGTTAAATACTAATATTGTAGTATTTAATAAAATGTATTATTTTTGTGAATAGATTACTTTGAGCGAGCCTAACTAATTGTATCTGTAATTGTGGGTATTGCATTACGTACTCCAGGTACGAATTTTTGTACTCTTTCAGCGATACTCCTTTAATTTTAATTTGTTCGTTTTGTTCCTCATTCAGAATTCAAACATTGTTTCGATATTTTGTTCATAGTTAAATTCATATGATAGATTTGTTTGATTTTAGATATTCGAAAATTCGTTATTTGTACTCTTTAGACTTATTGAGCATGTCTAGTATTTATTTTTGTAGAAACGTACATGCTAATATATTTTGGGAGATTTTGTGTCAATTCGTTTCGATTTAGCATGTGCGTATTAGAACCCTTTTGTTGATATTATGTCGCTTATATTGTGACATGATATTTTTATTAGATGATATCGTAGGGTGTACCTTGAGCTAACCACCTGTGGGGGTACCACAGGCATGTCGTTTCGGTACGAAAGACATGACACTTCCGTGGCAGTGTGATTAGTCCACGGCGTCTCTGTTTTGTGCTCCGATGGGAGTTGGCCATTTGGTGATTTGTTGTGAGAGGCGTATGGGTCGACCCTAGTTTTCTGTTCTATTCTGCGGATTGCTGATGTTGTGCCAAACACACTTTCCGATTTTGCATGCATTTGGATCTGCAGTCCAATGTATGATTTGTCTATGTGGCATTATTTGACTTGTCCATGTGGCAAACTATATTTCTGAGCTCGGTATGAAATAACCTCAACCATTCGATTCAGCCTATTATGTTATTCAGTCCAGTTCAGCTATGTTAATCAGTTCAGTTCTGTTATTGTGATATTTGTTATTCAGTTCAGTTCAGTTCAGCTATGTTATTCAGTTCAGTTTAGTTCAGTTATGTTATTGTGATATTTGTTATTCAGTTCAGTTCAGTTCAGCTATGTTATTCAGTTCAGTTATGCATTGTGATATTTGTTATTCAGTTCAGTTATGTTATTGTGATATTTGTTATTCAGTTCAGTTCAATTCAGCTATGTTATTGAGTTCAGTTCAGTTCAGCTATTTAAGTTCAGTTCAGTTCAGTTCGACTATGTTATTAAGTTCAGTTCAGTTCAGCTATATTATTCAGTTCAGTTCAGTTCAGCTATGTTATTGAGTTTAGTTGAGTTTGATTTCGTTATTCAGTTCAGCTATGTTATTGAGTTTAGTTCAGCTTGATTTTGTTATTCATTTGGATTCTCATTTTTATACTTTATATTCGTACTGGGCAATTGGCTCATGCTGTGTTTTTCTTCCGGCAGGTATTCAAGGGGATCATGGGCAAGTGTGAAGAGATGTTCCTTTTAGTTTGATATTCTGCTTAGAGTTTGTTCGTACGTGACCTCCCTTTCCTATTTCGGGAAGGGGGTGTTACACTCCTCGTAACCAATTTTGTTCTGCGTACCCAGTCGATTAACGTTTTTAGTGATCGATTAAACATATCAACTGATCAAGTTAGTCCAGACTCCACATAATAAAATAATCAATAGCCTCACTAACACAGTTATCCCAGATCTTGAATGCTTCCTCCTCTTTTCCACACTAAAACATATATATCCACAAGTCCATTCAACATCCTCCCTATGATTTTAAAACCACTCCATAATTTCCAAACATTCTCTTCAATGTAAACATGTGTACCACTCTCTTTGTGAGTTTTTGGGGTAAAGAATCCCAAGGATTTTAACATAGAAAAGGTTAGGAAAGGTGGGGAAAGGAAATGATAGGAAGCAAACTTTCCTTTACTTTTCCTTGCGAGTTTGGTAAGGAAATTATTTTCCTATCCTTACAAATCCAACCATTTGGTGAGGAAAATTATTAAGGAAATATGGGTCAAATTTTCCTTATAGCATTTTTTACCTTCCCCATCCGGAGAACATTGCTTTTAGACAATCCATCTTCAGAGGGTGTCCCAAATTAGTCTCTGGTATATACTTACAGAATAATACTACTTATATAAATTATACACACAAAATTGTGCAACAGCCCCAGAGTAGGGTTCATGTATTGCATTCTAATAAATATATGTAAAACATTTAATAGTTAGTTTCACTTCCTATTTTTTTTCTTTTTTTATATACTTCTTATGCACTACCGTTTTTATATAATTTATGTTCATAACATTACTCGTACTTCTTTGATTAAAAGTGATAGAATACTTATTTGATTAAAAGTAGTCGTTTGAATGCAGTGAGGGTCATGAATGAGATTAGTGGATTTGGATCTCTTTCATTACACATGCCTTCTAATTTTATCAAATACACCATATTTTTATAGTTATAAATAATATAATTAAAATCGATACTGGTCAACTAATTTATTATATTGAATAGTATAATTATTCCAAAAATAAAAATAATCTGACACTTTTCACCATTTAATGAACATATGAATTTTTCATCAAAATTTCAATGATTAAAAATTCTTCTATACTTCTAACAGTAAAAATATTTTTTATGATTTTAATTTTTGTTAAGATTGATCATAATATCATCAACTATCTACTAACATATTTTGATCATTATTAACGAAATTATTAAAATCAAATAATTAATATATTAGATGGAATTAAAAAAAATTGCATAATGAAAGGAACCCAAATCCGAGATTAGTGATTAAGTACTAAATGGGCATGAATTATCGAAAATCCTTGGGTGTCTAGAAGATTTAATAGTTATATTATTATTCAATTATTGTGTTGGGTCAGTAGGGATTGCTATCGAAAATCCTTGGGTGTCTTTAGACGATTTAATAGTGATATTACTATTCAATTATTGTGTTGGGTCAGAAGAGATTGCTACAGTTATGGTGATTTTTGCTTTCAATAATAGGAGGGAGATAGAAAGAAGATTGTGGGATACATTATTGCCATCTTTGAATACTTCAACTCACCCAAATGAATGTCAATACCAAAATCAATAAACTTAGAAATGAAATAACGCATTCATAATAACATTAGTGAACTAAAAAACTTGGAACTTTTGAGTTAAATATCATATAGCATGCAACGAAGAGATACAAAAACTAAGAAATAAAAACAAAATGCAATGAAATGTTGGAGATTCTCCGCCAGCTCTCTTGCCCTCTTTCATGAGTGATCCGAGATCATGATCATATGGGGGCTGGCAGTTTCTATGCCTTTAGCATGAATAACATCTTCAGCTTTTATCTTCATGATAGCCAAACAGTGTCAAATTTGCCAATTCATCATCCTCTCGTCTGTCGGGTGTTGTAGGACTTGCAATTGGGGCATTTATGAGCAACAAAATGGAACTGTACTTCTGAGTTTGTTCCACAATCATTGCAGAGAATCCAAACCTGCAAGCGAAATGCCTTCAGTTTCCAGCACAAATATGTAACAAATTGAAACTGAAGTTGCTTTTAGTAATTTGAAGGCATATACCCCCTAAATACATACATATACACGTATACATATAGATGTATAATATAGCGGAGTGATCCATAACTAGCATTATATGAAAGGACAATCCCGCCTAAATCAAACGGCACATATTTTACAAATGAAACACATGGGGTGGTTCAAGTCCCGGAAGGCAATAAGATGGGAAATGACTTGACCAAAAATGGATGATATATGCATACAATCTAATCCCTCTAGGCCTTAGACCCCCCGAAGGTGTCCAAGCAAATTGAAAAGCACAATGCGTTCCATGCCTAAGACCCTCGGAAGATATTTTTCTTTAACCAGTATCACCATATAAAAGTTGGGGAGATGATATTCATTTCAACTCGGGGACCATTCACTTATTAACAATAACAATTAATTTAAGAAGGGAGGACATATGGGTCGACAAATGCACGCCTAGCTTGCACCAAGCAAGATCATACAGTCAGCGTCATTAATCCTCACATAATTAATTGGCAGCGTGGAAATGCTGAATGAAGTTTCAATAAAAAGTTTAGATTTGATCACTCCTCAACTCTTTGCCATATATTGTGTAATATTTCATGCCTTCCAGGGGTCTTAGCCCCAGAAGGGGTTTTATGTATTTTATTCTCAGTTCAATTGTACGGGTAATTATGTCTTCTCGCATGAAACTCACTTCCGGAACTAAAAGTTGGCCTTCCGGACCTCTAAGGCCAGGAAGGTGTTTTATTTGTCAAATTTAAGCCATAAGATCTTCCTTCCATCTAGTGCTAGCAATCACTCCCCATATATATATACCAAGAGAAGAAGAGTTACCATTTTGTCTCGGTAATGTTCTGGCATGGGTGTAGCTGCAATCTCCATGTCATACCTCTCCCAAACCTTTGACATATCACAAACTGACTTGGAGCAGAGAGGACAAGAATATCTGTTCCAATAGATTAATTAGTACTAGGAAACTATCAAGATTTAGAATTACTAAAATATAAATAAATATAAGCAGTATGATGCTTTCACTCACTGATAGTGTTCCTGCATCTCTTTCATGCAGTTCCTGTGAATGGTGTGGCCACAAGGCATAACTAGTACATCGTTTCTCGTCTCAAAAAGATACTGCACAAATTACCATTGTTAGCCTATTTTGGATTATGAGCTTGCAAACTTAACTTAACCCCGCCATAGGAATATTAATGAAGCGCAACATACAGATAAAGAAACATTGTATAGTGTGTACCTCAAAGCAAATAGGACAGTCATGATGCATCGCTCCTTCAACACAGGGATGACTGTCCTTCAAAAGAACCGAGTAGCAGCATCCTGCAAGAAGATATATTATTAACTCATGCATTAGAAAAAACTCACGATCACCATGTAACTAGCAAATGGAAAACCAAAAGAAAAAGGGCAACTGTTACTTACGGCATTTGTCACAATGGAAGAAATTCTCCTGACCACCAATTCTGATTCAAAACAAAAACCGATGTCCATATGAGTAAAGAACAATACAAAAATATACACAGAACTCCAATACAATGACACATACAGTAAATTAAGTAGAAAAGAAGAGAGAAGAAGAATAATAAAATATGTAATCAAGAATAAACACCTATTATTTTTTGTCCTAATCTCATCTAAAAGGTTCACTAAGATAAAGGACTTCAATATAATTTAATTTTTCTGCAACAGTGATGCCCACTTTTCCCACAAATTTTAACATGAATGGCTTCAAGTGAAATTATTAAGTACGTTCATGAAGTTTAAATAACTGTTTTCTGGGCTGCTCTCAGCCAAGAAGCACACTCTAAGCATGGCAATAGGCCAAAATAGTAAATAAGTAGAAGTTAGGGAGTAGTAGTTAATTAGTAGCTCTAGTGCATGTTCAATTTCTATAAATACATAGGTACAGATTGCACGACTTTGAATATATGAAATAGATATGACTTAGCCCATTATCTTTGCTCTCAAGCTTCCTCTCCAAAACTGCTTCCTATCCTTGACTAATTTCCATTTCTGCTACTATTGCTCTATATTTCCATATCTAGACTTAGTTGAAATCAGTTTCCATTGGTTTGAATTGGTTAAGCTCATTAGGGTTGAGCTTAACATCTATTCTCATAATGTTTTCCCAAGATACAATAAATATGTTACACTAATTCTTCCCAAAAAAAAATTCAGAATACATCAAACTGTAAGAAATAAAATCATACCTGCAGATACCACAGCCATCACAGTGATACTGTTCCTTGGATGTCTGCAAAACGGCAAATAAGATGCTTTAGATCGTTTTGCACTAGTAGTCGAATATCTCAAGAGCTTACACTCTTGTGTGTGCACAAATTTTTATGCAAGTATTTGTTTCCTATTAACATGAATATTTCAAATCTTCATATTTCCACTACAAACACTGTTTATATAATTTTCATCTGTAGCTTATAAGCTTATGTGAGACACACCCTTCTTATGCACACTCCAACAACAGCATTAACCACTCAGTCCAGCAAAGTTTTCAGTAAACATAAAAGGAGGGAAGTTTACTCACATCATCATCAAAGAGCTTGCAAGTTCCACAGAAATATCTGCCCATGCATACACCACAGTTGATGCAAACTTGCCGAACCTGAACGAAGCAGCAAACACCAAAATTAAAAACGCTAGAAGCCAGGTATAAATGAGAAAAGAATAATCAGCCAAATAGATAAGAAAAGGTCAAAATTCATAATTCTTCAGACAGTTCATTGTTAATTTGTTGGTGTACTTTGTAAGCCTGTATAACTCGGATTTTATTTTTAGTAACAAAGAAAATGCACAAAAACCAACTCACCTCCTGTTCAGTGTCGCAGAGCGAACATATGACCTGGAGAAACACGAGAAATAAATTTCAGAAAAGTAAGAGAATAAATTTCACTCGCAACAAATAAGAAATTCCATATCAGTTGAAAGAAAAGATAGGAAACAGAGAAAGTACTAGCACAAGATACTTGCCTGTTGGACTTGATGGCGTGGAATGTCGTGTCTATAATTTTTATCAACATCAAGATTGTTCTGCACCGCAATCAAAAAAATGTGTCAGTATCATCCATAACTCTTAAAACTGTGCATAAACAGGTCATGTGTTCTCCCAAGACCAAATACCCCCTCTTTTACATAATCTAACAGGTGATTTTTTAGTTGTTGTCTCATTAAAACTTATAATTAACCAATGTTTGCTCCCTAGTTATTTCTGCTTATCTTTAGTGTTACAAAACCTTCCAGATAGTTGAAAGTCGGTCTACAATATTTGGAGCAACTTCCAAATTGCAAAGCCGGAGAACTCCGTTCCTAGGAAAAAATAAAATAAAAGAAAAGGCAATGATGTCATCATCTATTCAAAGGTCAAACCGACCCGGCCCGGCCCGCTGATGAACCCTTCTTTCTTGTAAATTGTAGGCATCTCTAAAGTGATTGCAGGCTTATTAAATATCATGAATCTGTGCATCTGCCTACAAAGCTAAAATTCTTGCACTAGATTGGTAGTTTAACAAGTAAGAAATCCTGTTCTTGTTAGTTGTGCTATGCATCAGATCATCCACAGCAGTTCCGAAAAAACAAGGATATCAGAAAGTCTAGCAGGGAAAATGTATGCATAATCATTGCCGTATTAGTTTAAAACAGGAGAGTAAACTATACATGAACGAGAGAAACATGTAAACCCACCTTCGCCTCATTATGGCAGTGACGACAGTCAAAAATTTCATTGCAACAGGGAGCTCTGATACGACACCTTCGTCGATAATGAGCACAACTGTCAAAATAAGCACATCATTTTGGTGAAGCATGTCATAACAGGAAAGACAGAAAATAAATGACTCTGTATCATCAAAAGAAAATAATGCGACCAAGAACCAATACCCGTATTGCAGGCATCCTTTATCCAACAGTTGTTCACCGGTAGTTTTTTCTGTAAGCATGCATTCTTCATGGGATTGCTGAGCATATGACTCGACCGCGTCATTGCAATCATTTACTTGGGGTATTTCTCGGACACTTTTGGGATCAATGTGCAGAGTCTCGGAATGATTAATTTCTATACCCGGCATTGTGCTCTTTTGATGTAATATATATGGAGCAGCTGAAAAAGATCCTAAAGCACCTGCATTTGGAGAAAAAAGAAGAAGAAAGAAGTTCAGTAACAACTCTAGCATTTACGAAGACATATCCAATCTCCCATCTAATCACGCAAAAACTCCATGACAATTGTTGCTTTTTCGTCTGCAGCAGCAGACCAATTGAAATCAGCAACAACATATCCAACTAATGCTGAACAGCTCCAATCAGCAAAACTGCAACAGGAACATTCATCACAACAAGTTGATCTATGTGAACACCATATAATACTACTATGCAGCACTGAGGAACTCCAAAGCCTCCAGCTAAGATTGTAATGTTTGCATCACTTGATTCTTGAAGAAGTCCAACTCAAATTAGATTGGACACCACCAGTGAACTTCCCAACCTATTGTAAAAGCAATACGAAATCAAATGTGCTCTAAAAGAAAAATGAAGAAAGGGGAAAGGTTGGGATAGAATGCAGAGATAGAGTTATGTTCATATCCGTCAAAGACAAGCCTACCTCAATCTGCGTTTCTCCGGCAAGTCTCCTTCAATATCTGAAACTTACCGAAAGAGACATGATTATTGTCCAGACACCATGGGCTCGTCTTCGATCAAAAGATGCAAAGTACCTACCATCTGTCTAACTGGTTTGGTAATAAAGTAGAAGTCATGTTTCCTATCTACTTGGCAGAAGGAATAGATATTCCCAAGAGTCTCCTTGGGAGAGATAAATGATGGGCTGCAGGCTCTACAAGATGTGGTCACCCATTAACTTCACAAGATGGAGTATTCCACCATTTAACATGATTTTTTGTCCAGTAGAATGTATTTTGATTTACAGTATGAGAGATAAATCAGGGTATTTTAGGTAATAGAGTTGCAAGAAATGGGGACCATAAGCAGGCACACAGAACCTCCTATTTTGTGTTCCCTTCTTCCATATCATGATTCAAAACCATCCACAGATATGCAGGAGCTGAAGAGATAATCCTACCGTACTGGCTGTCCCTATGAATTCTGCAGATAGCAATAATCGCATCAGAATTGATAACTAGGTTTCGAATTTGACAAGTGGAGTAGAATGGACAGGGCGGTATTCGAACAAGAGAGCCGTTAACACAGAACGCAACACATGACATAGGTGTTACATAGATGCATAACAGAATTCTACGACTTTGAATAAGGTAGAAGTTTATTAGTTTACTGAACCCAACTATAGGAGTAACAAATGCTTGTCTACTGATTGTGTAAATAACATTTTATCGAAATGAACCGCGTGAACATCTGGTCAAGGACCTTTGGTATCCAAAGAACCCGTAGCCCATCATGAACACAACTGCTCGGATAGCCAAATGCAATGCTCAACCCCCTATACTCAGTCTACAAGAAGAATGACCAACAAAGAATCCTAATCTTCAGTCGAGTTCAAACTGCCTATAAACTAATTGTTCAGCTATGCAATGCATCTAAATGCATTCTCCTAACCCTCATCACATTGTCTGTGGGAAAATGGCAATATAAAGTCTGATAACCAAAACAAACTTAAATTTTCTAAGAGTAGTAATTACGAATATTTTTTTTGTTTTCAGTACACATCGAGATGAAGTTATGAATGTCCAGTAACTGCTAGTTCACAGGCCACTACCCCTCAATGGTCTTCATGATTTAGTAAATTTGAAATATCAAAGCTTATAAGTTATACAATTACACGAAGTTGAGTAATTTTTTAAAGTGGACCTCAATTTGCTCACCACCATGTTTTTGTCTCCTTGTCTTCTTTTAGTTAGTCAGCATCTTCCAGCTCTCCAAGAACTACCATACCCATGCTAATACTCATAATGAAATAAGAATTTGCTTAAAATTGTTTCAACGGAATCAGCTGTTCAAGGTCTTATACATGATATTGTTCATGAATTATACTCAATGCCTATAATTAGAATGAATGAATTCCAATCATCGTCTAGACACTCATTCCACAAGCCAACGTGCAAAGGACAACTCCATAGCGCCGCAAATAAATAAAAATCGTTAAAACAAGAAAACCAACACAACGTGGAGATATACTTCATGTCAATTTCCTATTCCAGTCCCTTCTCCTTAGGCACTTCACTTCAAATTCACTCCAACTAAACCTAATTCCATATATTTTAATTATAAGAGCTTCCATAATTCCTTCTCCTTAGGCAATTCTCTTCAAATTCGCTCCAACTAAACCTAATTCCATATATTTTAATTATAAGAGCTTCCGTAATTTCATAACCAGCAGCCCTCAAACTGAAAAATTATCAAAATTCCACCTTTGAATTACTCAGATAATACATAGATAAATTGGTACCAATACCATTCTATCCATTCATTCATATTTCAGTCAAGAAGAACAACACATCAATTGTTATCCTTTGCAAATTTTAGTCAAAAGAAAACAAAATCTATACAGTATACACGAGGAAAATAATTCACCTCTTCAGAAACCACAAACATTTTACCATGCCACAGCAACGACCAAATAGCAGGCAATTAATTTAACCAGACAACATGAAGATTGGCATTTACTTGATTCTGCACATACAATCGAACAAAATACAATAAACACAACACACAAATATATACCCCATGATCGAAGTGTCATATAAGTTTCACATACAGTATAATTGCAAACAGATTCAAAGGGATCAACCAACAACAAGCCTGAGCCTACATCTATTCATGAAAAGATTATAAATTTTAAAACAAGCATTAATTAAACATAGATCAGCAAACAAAATTAGTTGCAAAACTATAAGCAGGAGCCAAATTTTTTTATCATCAAGTAACTAGTCAATAACAAGGCCATTATTACACATCCTCTATTCCATATAAATAATAATATTACAACAAACAAACTCACAGAAGATCTTTTAATTTTAAGACTTCTACTACAAATTTTAGCACCAATACACCAGAAAATCTTAGTTACAATAGTGATACATATAATTATTCATCGTATTATTCTTAGTTGTCATAATGTCTCTCTCGTGTATCTAATTCTCACATCATACATGATGATGCAGAAACACATAACAAAAATTCATGAGATAATAGAAATAAGCACATGACCATAAGTTGCTAACTAAGTTATATGTAGCATTAACAAATATTTTCTCCACACAAAAAACATTCCGCATGAATTTACAAGTCTAATTATATAATTTTTTAGGATGCAAGGAAAAATGGTCTTTTTTAGATCCCATTGAGAAAGGGACAACAGGAAACGAAAGTAAAATCCATTAATTAATTAATTAAGCATTTATATTGCCCTCGCTCGTCAGACTTATTTAGAAGATAAAAGGCAACAACATGTTCAGATCTATAGTAAAAAAACATAGGCCAAAAAAATCAACTCTGCTTTTCACACTTCTGCCATTTCATTCCTATACAAATTAGAAAAAAACACTACAAGAGATCCTGCTTTCAAAGTTCAAACTTCGTTTTAAAAGCTATCTTAGAAATCAAAAACCGCCACCAGATAATATTCACATTTTGAGAAGTTTCCAATTACCTAAAAGCAAGTAAATCTAAGAAGAAAAAGTATATCAATATCAACCAGATCATTCAAAAACCAGAGACTAACATTACGAAAACAGAAACCAAATCATCACAGAAAATTACGCAAAAACTCAATTTCATCATAGCAATTACCTTAAAAATCTATAAAATTCAAAAATCAAATAGAATATTCAACAAAATTATTATTCAAACCGTTGAATTTTCAGAAACAACGAACTTTTAACTCCCGATCGCCGATCCAAATTACAGAAGACTTGATCAAAGCTCCGATCGACTTCTCCGATTCTACCCTTCGATCACCTTGTAGTTTGTACGTATACGATTTGATTGTGCAAGCGGTTCGGTACGAAGAAGAAATTTCGAACGTAATAATTATTGTAGAGAGAGAAACAGATTAGTAAGAGTTTTTTTAGAGAGAGAAAATATGATTGAGGTTTAGCCTTCAAATTGAAGGGTTTTTATAGGTGGATTTCTTCTGGAGGATTCTTTATACGTATCAAATAAATATTGACTTTTTCTAGCGCGACGTTGAAAGCTGTGCCAGCTTTCCGACAGATTTCGTATTCTTCTGAATTTACCAAACTACCCCTATAAAACGTGTGAAAATATCTTCGGTGAATTTTCGGTTAATATATAGTTGGACTATGATACGAACGTCCCTATGGAATAACACCTGCGCTCTAACTTTGAACCAGAAGATCCTTGTGGAGATCTAAGCATTTCTTTTACTTTAGAAATTTCAACCTAGTTAGTTGATTTTGGCGGTGTCTAATTATCCATCGCAAAAAATTTCAGCTAAATTATAATTGTGATGTATTAAATTATAATTGTGACGTACGTATATATGTGATAAATAAAAATTAAAAATAATTACAGTATCCTGTATTTAAATCTGTTTTTGTTGATACTTTTTTTTTATTCCTTCTTCTTTTTCTTCCATAAATTGAGCTTAGAGAAGGAAGAGATAAGAGAGCTCTATGAAAAATATGGTTAGAAATTTATAATAAAGTCCGACCACAACGATCAAATTGATTGTATTCATGCATAAGGGTACTAAATTACCTAATAGAAAAAGATTTTAAAATCATCACAAACCTCCAATTTCCTTTTCTATTGTAATTTCTAGATTATTATATGATTATTTTTGAATTTTTCATATAATTTATTTTATCTTATTTCATAGACTTTTACATTGGTCGCAATTCAACTTCTTTAAATATTTGTCGACTTGTATATAATTTTTCTTTGTTAATTTGTTATTCCTTTGGCATAGTAGTGTTGAGGAGTAAAAATACTGTTGACTAAATTTGGTATATATTAATATTTGGTGACTCTGTAAAAGTATTTCAAAAGGTAAAGATTTTTATTTGAAAAAAAATCACTTTTAAAGAAAAACAAAAATTCAATATTTTTGCAGAAGAACTTTTCATCGAAGCATAATTTACAAATTTATCTTTAAATTGATAAACAAAATAAAAATTCATACCACATATTTTCGTATAATTTTGTCTTTTACTTTTTAAGCACTCTAATTATGTAACTAAACACTATTTTAACTTTCTTATTAAAACAACTTTATTAAAGCATCTAAATCTAAAATATTTCTATTTTACTAGATAAGCGCTTAAATAAGATTGTTATAGTAAATCAAGAAAATTCATTAAATTTATTTTATATTTATAAGGTCCACAAAAGCTCGCTCAAACAATATTTAAAAACAATATATTTTATATAATTATTTATCAAAAAAACATATAATTGGTAATTTTAATGTTTTTTTTATGAACTTGTGTTTTTTAAGAAAAAGAAAGAAAAGAAAAGAGAAAAACTCCATAAAACGTCTATCCTTGGAACTACCTTTCATAAGGTGAGGGTGAACACACTACATATATCTTCCATCAATTATGAGTGATTAAACAAATATGATAATGTGTTGTTCAAGGTAAACGTACACATCAGCATGATTTGGATACAGCTTATATATTTAACGGAGTTTGGTACAATGACACCATTGTGATGTTGACACGTATGGCTAGTTTTGTGCTTACAAGATAACTTTCTGACGCGTGTCCTGGTCGGCTCCACAGTGTCAACACAGATGGATAATTTAAGCTAAAGTGGATGACGTGGATGGATTAGCATTACAATCAAATCTAATCTACATTCAGAAAAATATCTCAACGTTTTAAGGTCTAAAAGTGACTGAAGTACAGAAGTAGTCAATTTTGGGTTGATTGGTTTTAGGGTATCTTCGGTTACCGGTATTTAAAATGTCTGCCACATTTAAATCATTTATAATGGTAATATTTAGAGATCCAAACTCACTCTAATATTTTTGGAGTCTCGTTGTGTTTAGACTTTGAATATAATATTTATGAATTAAATAAATTACGTTTAAAATAAATTATTTATAAATGAATAATTTTTTTTACAGTATTTGATACGTTTAAAACTTTCAAATATTTAAAATTAAACTCTCTAAATATCTATAGACGAACAAGCACTTAATGATAATACATTAAATCCAAATTTTACATGATACAAGTTATGTTACGTATTATGAAGAGAACATTTATCCATAAAATTAGATAAAATTATTAAATGACCTACCATATTACATGTTTATTTAAAAGAGTTACTATTTATATAATTGACAATAAAAGATTCGATACATAATATCCTATCAAGAGGTTGTGAGATTAATTTTCACGGTGCTGAGTTTAAGGAGGAAAAATAATTAGCGTTTAAAAAGAAAATTGATATTATCCGAGTAAAAACAATATTGACAAAACAAATAAATATTCAACGATATTTTTATAATTATTTTTACGATACTTAATACTTTAAGCGATACATATTACTCTGATAATATCAACCGCCTTAAAAAATACTATACTTTAAGTGATACATATTCCTTGTTTTTCTCTTAAATTTATCTACATGACATATTAAACACTAATTTTTCAATAATCCTTGTACAATTTATTCTCAAGCATAATATGCCTACTAGGTCATGTTTTCTTGCTCCTTAAATAGTTGAACCTAATGGGTCCATTTGATTTATATGCCACCATTTGAACACAAACTTATACACCACAAAGAAAACCGAAGTCTAATCAAATACCATCCTTAACAACTCCATGACTAACAACTCAAGAAAACGAACTTGAAAATCATCTGCCAAACACGCCCTTACTTCCTCATTTCACTAAGAAATTTAGCCTTAAAAATGCACCTTGCCCACAAAAGAGAAAAAAACATAGGAAAGTAAACCTGCACAACAGTTTCTCCAATGACCCAAATCACTAATGCTACATATGGAACTTGGAAAAAATTATGGAAAAGCAAGGAAATTGAAAACAAAAATAGATAGAAAAATGGTAAGACTATTTTAGTAAAAACAACTCTAATTATCTAAACAAGTCTAATTAATCCCACGTCATGGGATAAAGTAGCCCGAAGAAGTGTTAAATTAAAATAAATAGTTCAATCCCAAGCATGATTTTTACAAATAAACATGGCCTTAGAAATCTAATAGGAGTATCAAATAACAATGTTAGAATATAATAACATAATAAATGGTCAAAAAGAGCCCCCAACAAACTCTATGATTTCATTTCCTTCTCCATTTTCTTCGTTGTTCTCCAAATTCCAGACATCCTAAAGATATTTTTGCAGAAATTATTTTCCATGCCATAGTTACTTCATACTTACCACTCCCTTCTGCATTATATCCCTGTTCTCTGCAGAACAGCTGCATCTACCTAATCTAAAAAGCTGATACTAACAAGGAGTCTCAAGTAGATACACCACATGAATATATAAAGCATGCTTGGAATACCAAATAGACACACACACACACACACGCCCACACACACACACACAGGGGCATGAGCAAATCAAAATCTGTTGAGAATTCTAATCAGCTCTGAGAAACCTGATCAAATTCGATAGGATTCGAATTCGATTCCAAGAGATGTATAGTATTATTTCAGCCAATTGCTACTTCATATCAAACATGAGACTTAGGTCAAGGGGCATCAAAGAACAACTGAAACAAAAAGTACTGTACAAACATACCCCAAATCAGTATGAGCACTAAACCTGTCTCATTTTCGCTGAATATCCTGCAGCTTGAAAAGAAAAACACTAGTAGGTATGACTTGTAAGTTATGTGCCAAAATTGCCTTGATAATGAAACTTGCTAGTTGAGAATTAATTTAGGTTTAAGGCAACAGCTGCTGCTAACCCGACTTCTCACAGCCATCATGTTTGAAAATTCACTTTAGAACCTAGAGGTCATAGACACATGACGAATGATGCAAAGCGACATCATTCATCAAAGAACCACTGTAGTTTGTAGGAAAAATCCAAGTAACTTCAAAAGTTATATAAACTCTACTGGGCCAGAACAGTCGGCTGAAAGAGGTGGCTAACTTCATTCTCTAATCCTCTCACTGTCTTGCATTTGACCGCCATTCAAGTCTTCATAAGAAGCTTTGACTGCATCGGCAGTCATGAGAGCAGACACAGCCTTGTGGACTGCGATATCTGATCTGGAAAGCATTCTCCGAGCTTTATCCCTCTTGAGCCTAGCAATTTTATGCGCATGCCGGGCTGCACCTAATGCATCACGCAACCTGAACTCATCAAGATCTCGCCCACCTAACTGCTCAATCCCAAGCCTAGTAGAAACATCTGACTGTTGATACTTCTTGCTTGGCCACTCAGGTAATCCCATATTCCAGCGCTGTACCCCATTTCTCTTGCCTATTGTTCTCTGGTTGTGTGAAGACACCATATGTAGCTTACTAGAGGGTAGAAATGTCTCAATCTTCTTTGACTTCTTGTGATGTTTCGGGTGATTATTCCACTCAGATGCATCACTGTTCAATGAAAAATATCCAGGACCGGCAGAATCCCTTGGCGAGTACATCCCCGTTGATGCCTGAAGCAATGGGGAAGTATCTGAATACTCAAGGCTATTGCCTGGAAATATAGCCTTCTCATCTCTAAATGTAAACGAATTTAATCTTCTCCCTGCAACCCCGGAAAGATAAACAAGCAAACATTTAAGAGACAAAAGCTAAAGTGCAAAGTAATGACTAATTTAAGAAATAACAAAATTGGCCAATTATATGTAAATGTGACTTACCAAAAGCATGAAGACCATCTTGATCCCCTAAGTTGGCATGGTTGTGCCCAGAAACAGAAAGTCTCCTGTGAGATCTATGCTTCGACCCCTTGTTGAGCAGTTCCAAACCACGTGGCTTTAGACAGAAAGCAAACATGGCCGGTTTAGGTGGTACCGTTGCCTGGCCTCCACGGGCACGGGCATTGTTAGCTCTGGTCATTGATTGATCCCACTCTTTCACTTGCTGCTGATACCTCTCCCATGATGGGGGCTGATAAAGCACAACAACTTGAGTAAATCTTGCTAAACAATACCAACCCCATTAACCATTAATTATAAGGATAAGAAGAGCGAACATTTTCTTTTCTGGTGAGGGAGGGAGGAAGGGGAGGGGAGAATAATACAAACCATTTTCATCTTGCAAGTATGCAACAATGACTACAAAATAAGAGATATTAAATAAGAAGAAATGAGATTACAAGTCCTAATTCAACATTGAATCTTCAACTATTAATGGAAAATTGACCTAAAACTCATTTTAAAATACATATTTAAGTAACGAAACTCTGAAGATTTACTTCCAAAATAACTATGAAAGGTATAACACAAATCAACATATTATTAACCAATATGTAGCATTCAGGAATAAACATCTGATTTATCAGATAAAAATATAACCTCCACAGGAGACCTATCAAGAATTAATTGTTAATAAGCATAAAGTCTGCAGAATCCTCGATCTACTATGCATCAGCTAATGAAGAGACTCAGCCAACTTTGCGCCCCACAAATTTTGTATACCAAATAAATCAAAAGGCCAAACCTCAATGGAACTACCGCTTCTAAAACATTAATATAGCGTAATGATACATTCAGCATGCCCTAGTTTCATTCCTTTTATCTTCCTCCTATATATTACTTCAGAAAAAACTAAAGAAGCTAATGATATAACTACCGATACAGCCATAGTTGTCATGGCGTCGCCGAGCTACCAAGGCGTGAAAGCTGGCCTAAGTTAAGTGATTAAGTCATTTTTTACCAATGACTCATCATAAGTCATAACCCATGGACTTGCGATGTGGTGTAATTTTACTACTTACTAGACTTGTAATCTGTGATGGGTGATGACTTGGTAGATTCTTTATTTTCTACGTGGTATTTGTTGACTTGTTCGACTAGTTTTTAATGTCAAGTGTTTTATTTTTGAATTTTGATTGTGAAGTATTCATATAATTGTGTTTTTAATTGTATTCTATAGTGTTAGTTACTATGTTTTGGGTTTTAATGTATATAAAATTTTATTATTCAATATATTTTTAAGTAAAATAAATAATGTACAAATTGCACATTTTAATGACTTGTCGCCATATGGACGCCATGGCGGGCGCCTTATTGCCTAGGCGTCCTGGCGGTCAGCTACCGCCGGGTCTCCCCGTGGCGCCCCAACAACTATGGATACAGCCAATAATATCTTTAATTCCAGGAGGATATATGGCACATGAAGACCAAATAAAAACACAACACAACAAAAAATTCCAGAAATTCAATATTACTATATGGTTTTTATTATAGTTGCTTCAGGATAAGGGAATTACCCATGGTAAACTCTGGAATCTCTAAGAAAACCCTAAAACAAGACTATTAAACAGAATGTACATATTGATATATTCCATTTCCTTATTATTGGCGATTAAAACAGTAAATAACAAAAGATGCATATGGTCACTCTACTCGGTCAGCAAAGTCCAATGCAAACTTTTAGTCACAAATTATTTCCTTTAAAATAACCCCTTTTTCCATTTCAATCTTGCAATTCTTATACTCATGCAAATTCTCCTGTACATACACTAAAAAAAAGGATAAAAGGAAAAATATTACACCAATACATTTTTAGCCATTACCACACATAATTTTTCATCTAAAAACAAGTAGTTCCCAGCAAATTTCATCCAAAGATTCAAGCTTTGGTCATATATCTAAGTGAAATATTCATCTGATTATGCAACTTCTTTAAAGTGCTGAGCAACAGTTAAGGTAGATATTAGAAAGGAAATATTTTCAAACAAATTTGATAGCCCATAATAAAGGAAATATCAGCTAACTGTATTTTTCCTTTAAATGAAAGATTAATTTCATAAGAGAAAGAGGGTGAACAAGGCTATTCATACTATGGAGATCATGTGCCATCTAAATTAAGTGATAGATTGATTAAGAATACAAATTCAAGAAATGAGAAGAGGTAAAATGGAAGGTACCTGAAGCTGTCTTATTAATGGTCTCCCGGTTTTCTGCCTCTTCTGCTGCCAATGCTGATAAATGGCTTTAGTCACTTCCATGGAAGCAACTCCAGTCATGAGCTTTTCTATTTCATCAACAGTAAAGTGATCACGTTGTTGGGTGTATGAAACTTTCTCAAACATATCCATGGTCTTCTCAAACAGCTCAACAGTAATCACTTCGCAAGTACTCTCCTGAGTTTGAAAAGATTTTCCATTAGTCAAAATCCACTGCTCATCATCACTATCCATGTCATATAAGGTCTTTGATGGATTCATAGCCATGTCAACATCAGTCTCAATCTGCCGGAAGTAATTTGGAAAACTGCGAGTAAATCGAGATTCTGCTGAATTATCGTCAAAATCCTCTATTAAGCGGACACCGGGAATAGGGATGTTTTTCACTGAAGCAGCACGAATGTTCCGGTTATAACACTCCCCGTGCATTTCTTTGAAAAGCATCCACTGGCTCCTGTCAGGAAATTCCAGTGCCCAATCTTTTCCTCCTTTCCACATCATAGCATGTGTGTAGCGGTTCGTTGACCCAGGCTGAAAATTATGTTGCACCTTGTGTGAATACTTCGTACTCCCAGAAAATTTGACAGCAAGTTTCCATTCATTATGATCGGCAAGTTCTAAGACAACCCGTGCCCCACATTCTCTCCAACCTCTATCCCCAAGGGTTATTAACAAATTTGAATCACATGCTAATAACTCCAGGTTTCTTTGAGAACCCCTAGAAGCATCAGATGTCCTCTTCACACTAGCTCGCCTAATTCGTCTGTAAGGATGCCCATTCTGGTTATGAGCTTTATGCTTTGAACTGAACTCCGAACCTTCAAAAGGCAATGCGTATTGGACCTGGGTTCGTGGCTTCCTAGGTCCATTACTAAAGCCACTGTGGATAATGTTTGTTTTCCCATGAGGCCAAACAGGTGAGATGTCTCCAAGAGGTGAAGAACTTGAGTTTGTTCTGTTGCGAGGCCACAAACTTTTAGGACCAGTAGGGTTGGGGCTGCAGATAATTCCATCACTCACATCCCAAGAAAAATCAGAAGCCCTTGGTACACCGGGTGATTTCCCATCAACACTGCTTTCGACTAGGTCAAACGCTGGGATTTCAACACTCATGCTGTTCAAAATAGAATCGTCACTGGCACCAGATATGACTGGGGAGGCAATATCTTTGGAAATCAGCGGATGTGGTAATGTGACTAGCCTCTCAAGTTCTGGATCATTTTGTTCACACTTTTGTGATTGGCCAATAACATGAGTCTCAGTACTTCCAGAATCTCTGGAGCAGGTATAAGTTTCAGCAACTTCTGAATTTTGATTTTTGAGATGCTGAGATGACTTGATACTACAACCATCCATGCTTACAGTCACGGGATCAGTTCCCAGCTGTGGTTTTGAACAAGCCCCATCTGCCAAAGATGTTCCCAATGGTTTATCAGAAGTTACTAGTGGAGCATCTTCAGAGCAACATTCAACTAGAGAACAATCAGGATCGTGCTCCCGAAGGCTGATGCAAGCAACACTACTTTCCATCAGCAGCTTGAGATGAAGACTAAAGAAGAAAGTTGGTGCAGCACTAAAAGAAAGAGCAAATGGCAGAAGCATTCCATACTTTGGGTTAGGCGACTGCCTCCAATTTTCATTGCAAGATTTCGAAAGACCAACGGGTATAACACCCTGGACAGATTTATTTCCTGTACCCTGATAATTAGATGACAAAAATGGAGTTAATCAGAGTCTGAGCGATATTTGGTTAGACTGCATGAACAACATAAAATTATAAGTATATTGGGTTCCTCATGATTTTTCTCAGGGTCAATACCACACAAGTTTTTTGGCTTGGTATTAAACCATTAAGGATTTATGAGTATTTCAAGTAAAATAAAATTGATAAAAGACAACAAAAAGCTCAGTCTCCGGCTGGTAGAACAGACATTTTTTAACAACTGAGATTATTACAACCTCCCTTCAAAAATATCCAAAATATAAGATAAATTTCCTTTGTAAAAATTGCCTTAGTATTTCACAAAGGCTAGTGACCTTATATTTTGCAACAGAAATTTCCAGAAAAAAAAAAATTCAACATAAATGAACTTTAAAAAGAACACCTGAAAAGAGGGCTCCCAACTAATGTGATTGCCTCCACCTTCGAGTGCTTTGATGTTATCCAATGTGCATTCAGGCAGAGGAAGTTGCTTAGTGAATAAACAATGCTGCTCAAACATAGAATCTAGGTACAACCAGTTAGAATATTTCAGTTGGGAGAAGCTGTAGAATGCAAAAACATGCTGCTTCCTAAGATCTTGTATACAGCTAAGCTTAAACCTTATTGAAGTTACTGGCATTTTCAGATCAACATACTTCCCCGGTTCATTTGGTTCATGGAATACAGTGAGGATTAAGAAAACAAAAGCTACAGCCTGCTTCAAACAACCTTCAAACAGGAAAAACCTCAACCCAACTAAATTGTCAACAAAAAGCACCTCCAAATGAACCTTAGGCCATGTTGTCACAATCGTTCCATATTGAAGCAGCAATGAAAGCCGGAAAAGTCTAAAAATCTCTGCACCAAATGTGTACTCCAGGAAAGGACGCAGTGGTAAGCTTAACTGAGTCTTAAACTCTTTAAATTGTATCAAGGCCATATTCAGCTTCAGCGTGCCATCACAATCTATTGACCACAACAGCCTGTCAGGGTCCATGCAATCAAAAGAAGTACTGCACTCTTTTGAAGTCTGGAAACTATCAGCAACAGATACTACACATCTAGGCGGACTTGTATGTACATTGTTATTAACAGATACACAACATGATCCTTCTTTCTTCTTGCGAAACCGCCTCCTGAAATAAACAACAGGTGATCTGTTCTCTTTGGAGCTTGTAGTGCCCTCCAACACAGACTTCTCACCCTTTCCTCCATCAGCTAATCTGTCTGCTGAAGCAAAAATACACACTTTACCTGCATCTCTTTCCAAGAAACCCACATCTTCATTCCCATGTGCATTACCAACTTTATTAGGCAATGGTGGCACAACACTGGGAGATGAATAGGATGTTTTTTGTTTTTTCAGACCGGAAGAAGATTTGGATCGATGAGAAGAACGAGCCAACCATGAACTAATGGGCTCTGAGTCCGTATGAACACTGATATTGGTGTCAGTGTCGGTCATGGTCGTGTCTGTAGGTCTATCATTAATAAAAGATTCTTTCAACTTTTTCTCATCTTTAACTTCACTCGGGAAAAGCAAGAGCTTGAACCGCTCATTTTGAAGGCTAATCCATTCCATATCCCTATCATCATACTTGACATGATGAAGTTTAGTTTCTTCATCATAATCATTCACAAGCCCATAATACCAGCTCTCATCCAATGGCCAAAAAACCTTGATCCTTTGGTTCAGGAACCAGTGTGCATCCTCATTCCTATACACAACTTCATAGAAATGGCGTCGCTTTCTAGGAGATCCCTTCTCTTTGTAATCATTCCTTGGTCTCAGCACTCTGCTTGCAGAATCAGCAGAAGGGGACACTAAACCAGCTTCCAAGTTTTCCACGTGACTGCCAATGTCCTTACCAATATGAATCAAGGAAGATTTGCTTTTGGGAGAAGGACCGGTGCAACGAGGATCAAATCGAGAAGAAAGCATCCTCGCAGCATTTTGCTCAAGATTTTCCTCATCGTCTTGGGAATCATCAGAAACACTCCCAGTATTATCAACTTCAGGCTCAACCTTCTTCGTAACACTTAAACTATCTGATGCCAAATCCTTCTTTTTCTTCCTATGCTTCCTCTTCCCTTTTCTGGAAGAAGACTCATCACCACCATTGCCATTATTGACAACCAACGGATCCTTGTCCCTCTCGATCTCAGCATGCTGCGGTGAACTCAGCCTAGCAGTCCTACTTTCATCAAACTCCGAATTCAACTTGGCAATTTGATCAACAGAGCTAGATGACCCTGACGGCTTTGAAACATGACTCTTACTCCCAACATATCCGCGTGGCTTTTTCGGAATCCGAATACCATCCAGATTGAGTGAAATCCCATTCAACCCACTAGTCCTGTTAAAACTCTGGCTCAACCCCAACAATGGGCCATCCGATCTCATTAAACTAGAACTTGCCCCATTAACAAAACTACTCCTACCCCTCTTCACCTTTGGCTTGAAACTACTCAAAGCCACCTCTTTCCTACTTTTCCTCTTCCTTTTTTTACTAACCTCATCATCTTCACCACTCCTCCTCTTACCATTGCCTTCATTTGAAACCTTAGATGTATACAGTCTCTGAAGATCAACAGACCTACTCTTCTTCGAAATTTCAGTACCTCCTCCCTTTTCTACACTAATTTCCATCAGAATTCCTCAATTCAAACACTCTCCACCAAAACCCCCAATTTTCATATCCCATCATACACATGCAACGCCATGTTTCAGATCTGAAATTCACATAAAAAATCAACAAACATCCAAGCAAATCCACACATTCAAACAATTAATCAATAACTAACCATAATTCAGACAAAAATCAACTCATTCCTACAGCTAAATCGATCAAATCAGCCAAAAAAATGAAAAAAAGAAATGACAAATGATAACACATACCTGTCTTAGATAACATCGCAACATCTCAGAGATCAAATTGAATTTATGGTTTGAATGTTGATACAGAGAAGAGAAGTGAATGGGGAAGAAAGTTTGTTCAATTTGGAACCCTAATTGGTGAATTTTCAAATGATTTTCATTTTTACATATATTTTTATATATATATATCTCTTATTTTTAGTCTCGGAGAGAGAAAGAGTTAGGGTTTCTATGGGGTTACGAGAATAATGTGAAAATATATTTAAAAACAAAAAAAGCCAAAATTTTTTAAAAAGCATAGAAGAACATGGACCGTTGGATTGGACATTTGACGGTTAGGATTCCCTCTGTGTTGTTGGAGCTCTACCCGTACCGAATAAACCTCCAACTTATTTGCAAAAAACAGACGGCTAGGATTAGCATAATAAATATGGACGGTTGACATGTTTTGAAGGTTTGTAAAGATGTTCGTTAGATAAGTAACATAATATTACAGATCTATTTTTCATAAAAGGTAAATACCCAAATTTTCTTTTTTAGTACAAACTTTACCCCTACAATTTAATAAATAACAGTATTACCATCGAGTATTCAGCAAGTAGTGACGCGCGATAAAAGACAAAGTAGTTTTGGCTACTCGTGCTAATAAGCTGACACATACTATCGGTGCTGGCTTTAAGCCCCAAATTGTCTCAGGGACCGGTGTACTGCAACAGCGAGTGTATTTCACTCGGTATATTTGAAAATGGAGTTCCTTGTTCTAAGTAGTGACGTAGTGAAAAAAATACTCTAGAATATAAATAAAATAAAATGCTAACTTTAACATTTATATAATCTAAATTAAGATTAAAACAATGTGGAGATCACTGACATAAATAAGTAAATTTTATTTTTGGGGGGAATTTTATTGAAAAAATGATTATTTGCATAAATAAATACAATTTTTCAATCACTACAAAGATAATAATTATGTGATTTTTTTATATTAATTTGTTAATTTTGCTATAAGATAATTATTGTGTAGAAAAAGGTTGAAGTGATTAGAATTGTGAGTTTACGTAATTTATCTTTATAATAATTTTTCGATCACTAGAAAGATAATACTTATGTGCATTTTTTTATTAATTTGTTAATTTTTTTAATTATTGTGCAGGAAAAGGTTGAAGTTATCAAAATTGTGAATTTACGTAATTTATCTTTATAGTATCCATATTTGATATTGTCATTTGATTATACAAATTATAGACATATTTGTAAAAAATTTTTATTGAATTATTAAAATAATTTAATTATTTAATTGTTGAGTTAATTTGAAATTTTTATTTAGTTTAGCTAATTTGGAGACGCTTTTACCTTGAAAATTTAGACAATATGGATTTCTACACAATTAAATAAACAGCAACTCTCCCTTAATTTTTAATTTTGATGAAATATGTTTCTTTAGATCAATTAAGCAAATTCAAACATCTAAAATATGATTTTTTTTTTTCAATTTTATTTTAGAGAGCAATACTAAGATTTTAACAGAGAATCGTACATACGTTCGAAGTCTAATATAACTTATTTGCACGAATCGGGTCTAAATTGAGCCCAAAATCAATCTCAATTCGTTATTTAAAAGTATTAGTTGGGTCTTATGTAACAACTCGTCCAAATTAAACTCAAAGACTCAATTCACTGCTCAAAAAATTAACTTGTGTTATCTTAACTCACTAAAGATTCATCTAAAAGTCGTAGTGTTGATAATATTGATACAATGATAGTTGATTTAAATATTATATACACTAACTAAAACTATATATTTTGATGTAAGATTGGGGGTATTATATCTTGACCCACTACATGTCTATTCAAAAATTATGAGAAGTTATTGGTACGCATATTACTAGAGTTAAGATTTTTGTACAAAATTTAGTTCATCTCGTGCACTTTAATATGGGACTGGATAATACTCCCCACACTTAAATCCTTAACATTCTCGTCAAGATAAAGTCTAATCACAGTATATAGTCAAATTCATAATCAATCTTGAGAAAGAACTTCAGACCCTTACACCATGAGTATCTACCTCTCTAATACCATGTGTAATAAGTCTAAACTCGAGTCTAGAAAGATTTAGTTCAATACCCAATAGTACCCATCAAATCCATAATCAATCCCTAGGGATGTGTGGGCTTCTTCCACTACACCACGAGCAACTATCGCTCTAATGCCATTTATTATAAGTCTAAACTCGAGCCTATAATAAGATTTAATTTATTGTTCAAGAGTATTAGTTAGAAGATTTTGGCCTAGCACAAGCACAACTAAAAGTCTTGATAAGTAGTTGTACTCATGATAGTAAAGTTTTGACTTTATATATAGTCCAGTCCATCTCACATGCTTTGATGCGAGTACTACTATCTCCCCACTTAAGTCTTCGACGTTTTTGTTAGGGCACAACCCACATTTAAATCTATAGTCAATTATCAAGGGATATATGGACTCTAGACACGCCACAACACGAGAGGTTACCATTGTGATACTATTAGTAACTACCCAAGTCCAAACCCACACCTATAATAAGGCTCAATCCACTATCAAAAGCACTAATTTAGTCATCTTGACCAACCATAAGCCCATTATAAATTCATGACAAGTTATTAATACTCATGATAATAAAGTTGAGATCTTACATATAATTCAATTTATCTCACATATTTTAATGTGGGACTATAATGTGATATTATATGTATCATTAATGTTTTCACATCAAATCAATATAATTTCTTCTATATATACTTCATAATAAGAGAACATCTCCTACTTCTTGGGGAGGTAAACATCACCTTATATTTATATTTGTAATAGAATTGTAAAATAGTATATTTTTTTTTCTTTTTATATGAATAAGTAGCTCTGTAGACTTGTTGCCAATAAACTTAAACAAAATACTTAAAGATAATATAACAATATAAAGTTTGAGGAAAATATAAGTACGAGGACAAAATTGATCATTTTAATTGATAAATCTTTTAAAAAAAATTATTGTGATGGACTGAATAACAAGGGAAGAAAATATTATGAAACATAGGACCACAAATGAGATAGGTCTTCGAAAGAATGTCTATCTCAATCTAAACAATTAATATATTGATCTTACTATATCATATTATAGGTTGATGTTTTTTTGGATTAGCTATGTATATTAACACTAAAGTCTACTCTGCATCGTGCTAAATTTATACAATTATGTCACTTTTCACAAAACACATAGAAACAATCAATGAAAATAGATATTTTTCTTTTCCTATTCTTATCCTAAATTTAAACCTTGTTGTTGAAATTTAATTTGAAGTGTGCAATGTAATTTTTTTGTTAGATCCTATATAGATAAATACTTTGGAATTTTTTTTATTCAGAATCTCTTATCAATATGGGAAGCTTTGTACAAAAAAAGAAAAGAAAATAGATGTAACAAATGTGTTAAATGAGGCATTG